>LR749580.1:2752709-2953790 GCA_902729485.2 Mus minutoides
GGAGGGAGGGAGGAAGGAAGGGAAAAAAAGAAAGAAAGAAAGAAAAGACTAGAAAGGAGAGTACAAAGATCTGGGTGAGTAAAGCCAGGGTGTCGATCTGGGACTTGGAACAGGAGTAAATATAGTCAAAACACATGGTGAAAAATTCTTAAATGCTTACTTCAAAACAGAAGAAATGTATTGGACTAACATATATGTAGTCCTAACTGTGAGAAAGTGAAGACAGAATTTCCGATCTTTCTGGTCGGTCCCTCTTGGTGAATCACTGAGGTTCAGCTTCAGGAAAAGAACTTGTCTCAAAATATAAGTGATTAAAAAGGCATCCAGAATAAACCTCTGGCTACACATTAATCCACATAAAAATGTTCTTGCATACACAGTATATGCACACAAAACATGGACCAACACACAAAGGAAAACTTAAAAATCCAGTAATTTACTGAGAAATTATTTTAGAATATGACATTCTTTAAAATGAAAAAATTCCAAAAATCCACAATTACCACAATAAAAACCACAAGTCTTACTACAATAAAATGTTCTGACATTAAATATTTAAAATACAGTTAAATATATCTGTATATTAATTTGATGTGTAATATATAAAACTATATTGTACTCATTGGCCAATAAAGAGTGTGCAATATGACTTCATAGAAATTCTATCACAATTTGACTCATTTCTATGTATAGTCCATGAAATATTTTTAATTTGCTCCTGAGAAAAAGGTTCATCAGTTATCACTTTAGGTTTGCTCAAGGGCCTCAAGCTGAGGGTTGTCCTAGATGACCTTTAAAGATCCCTTCTAGTCCTCTGACTCTGAAATAAATTAAAGTTTTATGAGCACATTATGCATAAGCATCAGTGGATCTGGAAGACAATGAGGATGAAGTCTGTGCTCAGACTCTCCCTTCTAGTATTTATGCTTCCCATTCATTTCATGCATAACTAATTTCATATAGCAATTGGTAATCGCGTCTTGGTAATGACACCACAGGCATCACAAAACAATTGCAATCATGGCTGCAATTCATTGTAACTACAGCTAAATGCCAGCACTGCACTGAAATACCTTCCCGATATACCCAAGAAAAGGATGAGAATAAAATGCACCTATAAAATGGTCACCTTCAACTAACTAGCTTGGAGTCCTAAGTAGTGTTGATTCCTGCTTAATATTTTTTTTCTGTCAGTATAAAAGATATAATAATGTTATATTGGGAGGATGAATCCCATAGCTAGACAACAAAGGATATGTACTATCTTTTAGTAACTGTATACTAATGCTACCATGTTGGCTCAATTCTGCCTTGCTTTTGCAAATCTGTTGATGCATGTAAGGAACATGTGTGTTTAACTATTACCTGTACTGTTTAATCAACAGTATCAAGGTTAAGAATGGCAATCATGGTCATGCTTAAGACAATGTATTTGGTTGTCCTTTTTTTCCTACAATTCAAAGCCAACCTCTGTCTAAAAATAGTAACTTACAAGGATGACTGGAAATGTTTTAATAACCCTTTATTAATTAATAGATTATTCTGTGCCATTGAGTTCCCACAAAGTTTTCTTTATTCAGTTCTTTATTCTAAATTTGATGATAATAAAATTACATCAACAAATGAAATAAATATTTTCTATTAAAAATAACAAACATTTCGGCAGAGGCCAAGAATCCAAATACTGCTTCTGTTGTTATCAAAAAAAAAAAAAAAAAGTTCATCATAACTGTTAAGTTAAATAATATGGTTTCAAATGTAATTCAGAACCATAGGTGTGTTAGTCCATTCCTTTTGCTAAAGATAGGTACATCATGCCCTGATGTCCTTCTGAATGATAATACCTTTCACTATGATAAATATCACTTTTCCCCAGATACTCAGGGCATTGCACAAAGATTGGCCAAAGAAATAGAGATTGAAAGACTAACCAGTAAGCAAAGTTCTTTATGTTCAGGCGTAAGAAGCTAGGTTCAGTCAGAGCATTCACATAGCAGTCCAGGCAGAGTTGTAAACTGAGGCAAATCAGCCTACTGAGCTCCATTATTTCAGTAAGAAACATGTCTCTAAAAGCAGGATGGATAGAGCTTGAAGACAAAGGAAATTATGATACTTTTCTGGCCCTCACATGCAAGCATATGCATATGGAGGTGATTCCACAGGCATATGGGCACTTGCAGCCACACAGATCTTTTACCCCCACATATACACAGTGAGAAAGAAAAAAAAAATAGATAATTATAGCCAATCTTCATTACTGTGCATTCTCTATTCACTAGTAAATTCTTTATTCTAGTAGGAAAGACACTGACTTAGTTAAGATAGTAATTTGATACAATAGTTCTTTAATCTTCAACCAGTTGAGGAATTTTTGGCATAAAATGGCTTTCAACCAAACTGTATGAAAGAACAGACCTGTGGACTTCCTCATTATATAGTATTGATAGTACTAATATTTAAATTATATTTCTTTGCTTTATTTAACACAAGTCTATTGCAAATAATCCATAAATTATTCTTGCAGCAAAACTGGTGAAGGTCAGGACTTGCCAATCATTTAAATACTCTGAAAATCAAAACCAGTTTTACTAGTGAACTATACATTAATCTGCTTGGGTTGCTAATCGTTTATCAATTTTCTTACAATATATGTTAAGTATGTACTTTTAAAAGAAACTTCATTACTTGAAGTGCCTTGAGTATCTGCGCTTTTTTAAGTTGTGGTGACATAGTGAATCAATGAGTATATGTGTATGTTGAAATGTTTGGGAGAACAATCTTTGTGACTCTAAATGCTTCCTGTGTGCCAGGTTTACTGAATTACTTTCACCAGAAAACTCCATTGAACCAACATTTATAGGCATCTCTCATCAGATATCAATCTTCCCAGGGCCAAAGAAGAAGAATGAAAAGTAATGTTGAAGATAAATGAGCTAGAAAATTCAGATACAAATAGTTTTCACCAGAAAATAATAATAACAATAATAATAATAATAATAATAATAATAATAATAATAATGAACAAAACTGAAAATAGGAAAGAACATTTTGGTTTCTGAATGGCCAAACTTAAAATGTTAATGAAGAAAATATCTAATAAAAATTAATTGGTAATAAAAGAAATATGTTCTTGAAAGACTTTTTTTAAAATTAAAAAATTGGAAAAAATCCTTTACAAAATTACACTGATCAGAAGAATTAATGAACTCTGAAGTGCCCAAAGAGAGTGACAATGAGAACTTCAATTTATGTTAAATATACTAAAGTCAGATTTCATGTTCTATTCATGTACACACTCATTGATTCATTTATTTTATGTGTGATTTTGTGTGTGTGTGTGTGTGTGTGTGTGTGTGTGTGTGTGTTATAGTGTACATGCTAGTCAGAGGACAACTTGGGAGAACTGGCCATCTTTTATCCACCATAATGCTAGTCTTAGGAATCAGACTCATGTCCCACATATTTACAGAAAGTGCTTTTCTGCTTTGGACCATTGTTTTTCCAATTTTTTCCGCTATAGTTTCTTTATAAAGATAAAATTTTACACAGGTATTAGTGGTCATAATACCTTAAAACCATAATATTGTTAGAGAAAGAAGATCACTTGCTTCCTTTTGCAAACAATCAGAGCATTTTAAAACTTGTTCAGTTTAGGGGTCACTATTTAACTCAAAATAACATTGAAATTTCATAACAATTCTCACAATTTTTACTTAAAATTGTATGGATATGGGAAATATAGAAGAATAATTAATCTGCATATAGCTGGACTTAGGTACAAAGCATATTTTAGCCAGAGAGTAATTATTTTAATTCTTAAATCCTCCCTTCATTTTTATGAACCATGAAGTTTCAGCAATAATCCGTGGGAAACCCGAGCATTGAGCAGTTCTTAATAGGAATAAACTTTCAGCGCGAACATCTCACAGTTCTTCTGACATTTTAATTTCAATAAAGGGTTTGACGAAGCCATGAGGCTATTAACTCCAGGGAAATGAATTCATGCATTTAGTCATAATTTAAAACTGAATACTGAATGTGTAGTTTTATAAGAACCATGTGTTGTTGACTTCCATGTACAGGCTGAGCTTCCTTAGTAAGGCGACAGGACATCAATGTTGCAGGAAGTGAGAGCATCATTTTATGTAAAGTGCATCTAAACAAGCTAAAAAGAGCTTATTGGGTGAATCTTCAGCATTTATATTACCAGTGAAGCTGATATAGAATATTCTATCCCGTGTATTCATTTGACACTGAGATAGTTAGTCTCGGTTGTCAATTTAAGTAGCTCTGGAATCAACTAAAAGGTGAGTTGATTTGCAAACGTGTTATGTGAGGGCGTTTCTTGAACCAGGTTATTTGAAGTGGAAAGAATCACTATACATGTGAGACATACTTTGGAGAGGTAATGGAGACATAAAGAAGATGGAAGAGGGGAACTTTGCTTTTTGACTGCTTTCCTTTTTCTTGCTGGAAAGATTATATATTCAGTAGCTACCACTACAGCCCTCATTTACCAGTGTTAGATTCAGCTTCTTCTGGATCCCATTGTAATCAACAGAAAATGTCCAATCATCCTTTAATAATTTTACACCAGATTGATACTCTTGAGCCATCCAACCCCATGGACTAAGAGCTTCCAAAGTCTCAGTTTCTCTGGTGTCATCCAAGCATCGTGGGACCACCTGGACTACCCAGACAATAACATATAAGATTGCTTGTGTTCCTCTAGAAAACCCTGAATTGTACACATAATATGAAATGGACGTAAAATACATATAAACATGGATTTCTGTTAGAAAAATAAATACCTCATAAGATGTTTTGCAAAGGTGTGTGCATAGCCTATAGGAAGATAAACCATCATTGTTTACCTCTGCTTCTGAATTGTAATGTATGGCAAATATACTTTAGTGATATTGAAGTAGCATTCTACATCACAGGGAAAGCAAAGGTTTTACATAGAGGACCCTTGCTGTGGATCTGACTACCACTTCCCATCTTAATTTGTTTGTTTTTTGAGATGATGGGAAAATAGCATCTTTCAATAAAGACATTCTTCCTACAAGGTCAATACCTTTATTTGGTTTGTTCTGCTATAAAATCCCCATTCTTCTGTGCTCAAACAACACCCCATGATTCCATTCATTATATTAGGAAATAATGAACATGTAATCAAAAGAGAGCCATATTTACTGGATAATCAATTAAATTTCTTAAGTAATATAGAATATTACCAAATTTTCCTTTCTTCCAATTTGAGCCAAGGATTTTTTCAACATTTAAAAAAGAAAAAAAAAAAAAAATACAGACCAGGAGGATGGAATCAACTGGCAACAAAATATACTAATGTACGAAATGAGTCAAAGAAGTAGTTTTTCTTCTCATACCTCTACACAGTACTACAGTGCTTCAGCAAGAACTACAAAATACTCATTAAGAATAATATAAAAACAAACAAACCAAACGAAAATAAAAAACAAAACCAAAAAGAGACAAACAAAAAACTGAGCTATACTCTCAGCTTCTTACATGAAAAAAAAAAGTATATTTCTTCTTATTTCTATTGGAGGAATTTCTTTCAGGAAAATTTCTCCTAGCCCCTATGTACTTCTGTGGTTTCCAGGGAAAATGTTACTTTCCTGATCAGTGCCTTTGGGGAAAAAGATGAATGATTTCAAATAAAAACTCTTTCTCTGCTGTTTTCATGTCTGAATCTTTGAGAAAGTAATGGGACTAGGCATTTTTCTCCACATAGTTGTACTACAGTGTGATCCTTCTCTGTCTGGAATTAGCTGGTAAAATCTGTGAGACTCTGAAGGAAAGTATCAGCAAGGCCATGTAGATCACCAGTCTGTACCGGCTAGTTTTGTGTCAACCTGACACAGGCTGGAGTTATCACAGAGAAAGGAGCTTCAGTTGGGGAAATGCCTCCTCCACAAGATCCAGCTGTAAGGCATTTTCTCAATTAGCAATCAAGGAGGGGGGTCCCCTTATTCGAGGTGCCATCTCTGGGTTGATAGTCTTGGCTCTGTAAGAGAGCAGGCTGAGTAAGCCAGGGGAAACAGGCTAGTAAGAACATCTCTCCATGGCTTCTGCATTCTGACCTGCTTGAGTTCCAGCCCCGACTTCCTTTAGTGATGAACAGCAATGTAGAAATGTAAGCCAAATAAATCCTTTCCTTCCCAACTGCTTCTTGGTCATGATGTTTTTACAGGAATAGAAACCTTGATTAAGACACCAGTCTAAAGCCAAGTCTTACAATTCAACTATTTGTGGAGTATATGATATTGTCACTGTCTTTTTATCACATTATATACACATCTTCCAGTTAATTTTGAATGGGAATAAAATCATTTATTAATTATTGGTCATCAAAGATCAATGCATCTTCTTAGATATTCACACAGATATCAATTTGAATTTGATGCTGGATTAACATTTCATACCTTAAAAATGCCCAATGAATTATGCTAAGAAACCCGTTACCAAACCAAATACAAGAACACATCCAAACGATCATCCATCATGACCAAGTAGGCTTCATCCCAGGGATGCAGGGATGGTTTAATATATGGAAATCCATCAATGTAATTCACTATGAAAACAAATTCAAAGAGAAAAATCACATGACCATCTCATTAGATGTTGAGAAAGCATTTGTCAAAATCCCACACCCCTTTCATGATATAAGTATTGGAAAGATCAGGAATACATGGTCCATATCTAAACATAATAAAAGCAATATACAGCAAACCAGTAGACAACATCAAAATAAATGGAGAGTAACAGGAATCAATCCCACTCAAATCAGGGACTACACAAGGCTGCCCACATTCTCCCTACCTATTCAATATAGTACTTGAAGTCCAGGTCACAGCAATTAGACAACAAAGGAGATCAAGAGGATACAAATTGAAAAGGAAGAAGTCAAAATATCGCTATTTGCAGATGATATGATAGTATATAAAAGTGACCCTAAAAATTCCGCCAGAGAAATCCTAAACCTGATAAACAGCTTTAGTGCAGTAGCTGGATATAAAATTAACTCAAATCAATGGCCTTTCTGTACACAAAGGATAAACAGGCTGAGAAAGAAATTAGGGAAACAACACCCTTCACAATAGTCACAAACAATATAAAATACCTTGGTGTGAAACTAACTGGGGAAGAGAAAGATCTGTATGAAAAGAACTTCAAGTCTATAAAGAAAGAAATTGAAGAAGATCTCAGAAGATGGAAAGATCTTCCATGCTCATGGATTTGCAGGATTAATATAGTCAAAATGGCTATCCTGCCGAAAGCAAACTACACATTCAATGCAATCCCCATCAAAATTCCAACTCAATTCTTCACTGAGTTAGAAAGGGTAATTTGCAAATTCTTCTGGAATAATAAAAAAACCTAGGATAGCAAAACGTATTCTCAACAATAAAAGAACCTCTGGTAGAATCACCATGCCTGACCTCAAGCTGTATTACAGAGCAATTGTGCTAAAACCTGCATGGTACTGGTACAGCAATAGACAGGTAGATCAATGGAATAGAATTGAAGACCCAGAAATGAACCGACACACCTATGGTCACTTGATCTTTGACAAGGGAGCTAATGGAGAAAAGACAGCATTTTCAACAAAAGGTGTGGGCTCAACTGGCAGTTATCATGTAGAAGAATGCCAATTTAACCATTCTTATCTCCTTGTACAAAGCTCAAATCTAAGTGGATCAAAGAACTCCACATAAAACCAGAGACACTAAAATTATAGAGGAGAAAGTGGGGAATAGCCTTGAAGATATGGGCACTGGGGAAAAATTCCTAAACATAACAGCAATGGCTTGTGCTGTAGGATCAAGAATTGACAAATGGGACCTCATGAAATTGCAAAGCTTCTATAAGGTAAAAGACACTGTCAAGAAGACAAAAAGGCCATAAACAGATCTGGAAAGGATTTTTACCAATCCTAAATCTGATAGGGGACTAATATCTAATATATACAAAGAGCTCAAGAAATTCAAATAACCCCATTAAAAATGGGGTACAGAGCTAAACAAAGAATTCTCAACTGAGGAATACTGAAGGACTGAGAAGCAGCTGAAAAAATGTTCAACATCCTTAATCATCAGGGAAATGCAAATGAAAACAACCTTGAGATTCCACCTCTCTTCAGTCAGAATGGCTAAGATAAAAAACTCAGATGACAGCAGATGCTGGCCAGGATGTGGAGAAAGAGGAACACTCCTCCATTGCTGGTGGGATTGCAAGCTTGCACAACCACTCTGGAAATCAGTGTGGAGGTTCCTCAGAAAATTGGACATAGTACTACCGGAAGATCCAGCAATACCTCTCCTGGGCATGTCCCCAAAAGTTGTTGTTCCAACTGGTAATAAGAACACATGCTCCACTATGTTCAAGGCAGCCCTATTTATTATAGCCAGAAGCTTGAAAGAACCCAGATGTCCCTCAACAGAGGAATGGATATAGAAAATGTGGTATATTTACACAATGGAGTACTACTCAGCTATTAAAAACAATGAATTTGCCGGGCGTGGTGGCGCATGCCTTTAATCCCAGCACTTGGGAGGCAGAGGCAGGCGGATTTCTGAGTTCGAGGCCAGCCTGGTCTACAAAGTGAGTGCCAGGACAGCCAGGGCTATACAGAGAAACCCTGCCTCGAAAAACCAAAAAAAAAAAAAAAAAACAATGAATTTATGAAATTCTTAGGGAAATGGATGTATCTGCAGGATATCATCCTGAGTGAGGTATCCCAATTACAAAAGAAATCACTTGATATATACTCACTGATAAGTGGATATTAGCCCAGAAACCTAGAATACCCAAGATACAACTTCCAATACTCATGAAAATCAAGAAGGAAGATCAATGTATGGATACTTCAGTCTTCCCTAGAATACGGAAAAAAATATCCATGGAAGGAGTTACAGAGACAAAGTTTGGAGCTAAGACAAAAGGATGGCCCATCCATAGACTGCTCCACCCAGCCATCCATCCCATAATCAGCCACCAAACCCAAACACTACTGCATATGCCAGCAAGACTTTGCTGAAAAGACCCTGATATAGCTGTCTCCTGTGAGTCTTTGCCAGTGCCTGGCAAATACAGAAGTGGATGCTCACAGTCATCTATAGGATGGAACACAGGGCCACCTATGGAGGAACTAGAGATAGTACCCAAGAGCTGAAGGGGTCTGCAACCCTGTAGGTGGAACAAAAACATGAACTAATCAGTACCCCCAGAGCTCGTGTCTCTAGATGCATATGTAGCAGAAAATGGCCTAGTCGGCCATCATTGGGAAGAGAGGCCCCTTGGTCTAGCAAACTTTATATGCCCCAGTACAGGGGAATGCCAGGGCCAAGAAGTGGGAGTGTGTGGGTAGGGGAACAGGGCAGGGGGGAGGGTATAGCGGATTTTGTGATAGCATTTGAAATGTAAATGAAGAAAATATCTAATAAAAAATTTGGGGAAAAAAGATGTTTCACCAGAGAGGTTTATGTAAACTCATTAAATGACTTATAGCAAATAATTGTAAATGTAGATAAAATAAGAAGCACACTCAAAAGATTAAGTCTGGACATATATTATTCAGCTATGAATACAACAGACTGAGAGGTCTATAAAATTCAAACTTCTATCATATTCACAATATATTTTACTCTGTTAGAACAGAACATTCAATTGTTTTTTTTTTTTTCAAATGATGTTCTCTAACTAGAGGTTATTGGATCAAGAATATTGAGATGCTTATCTTTACCCAATAGATAAACTGTTGCACTCATCATGAAAAAAAAAAAAAGAAAGAAAATAAAGCAGAAAAAAATAGTGTCAGTTTCAGTAGTAGTCTAGCCAGAATCTAAGAATAAATAAGGCAAACATATAGTCTCTGTGAGACGCCAGTTCATTCCAATCCCTGTCTCTAAATGGAAAACCATGTGTCTTAGTTAGAGTTCCTATTGCTGTAACCAAGACCAAAGCAACTTGAGGTGGAAAGGGTTTATTTTGCTTACACTTTTCACATTGTATTTTGTCATTGAAGGATGTCAGGACAGGAACTCAAGCAGGGAATTGACATGGAGGCAGGAGCTGATGCAGAGGCCATGGAGGGGTGCTGCTTGCTTTTCAAGGCTTGCTCAGCCTGCTTTCTTATAGAACTTAGAATCACCAGCCCAGTGATACCACCACCCAGAATAGGCTGGGCCTTCTCACATCAATCACTAATTAAGAAAATGCACTACAGACTTGCCTACAGAGCCCTCTTATGGAAGCATTCTCTTAGTTGAGCCTCCCTTCTCTCAGATGACTTTAACTTGTGTCAAGTTATCATAAAACTAGCAACACTCCTTCCTCACTGGTGGGATTGCAAACTGATACAGCCATTCTGGAAATCAATCTGGCAGAAAATAGTTCTACCTGAAGATACAGCTATACCTCTCCTGGGTATATACCCAAAAGATGCTCCACCATACTCCAAGGAAACATGCTCCACCAGGCTCATAGCAGCCTTATTCGCAATAGCCAAAAACTAGAAGCAACCCAGATGTCCCTCAACTGAAGAATGGATACAGAAAATGTGGTTCATTTACTTCACAGGCAAATGGATTGAACTAGAAAGTATCACCCTGAGTGAGGTAACACAGACCCAAAAGTACATCCAGGTATGTACTCACTGATAAGTGGATATTACCCCAAAAGCAAAGAATACCCATGATACACCCCACAGATCATAAGAAGTTAAACAAGAAGGAAGACCCAAGTGAGAATGCTTTAATCTTACTTGCGAGTAATAACCAAATAATCACAGGAGGCAGAGGGAGGAAGGGACCTTGGTGGGAGAGGGGAGGGGGAAGGGGGTAGGATCAGATATAGAGGGTTTGATGGCTATTCCTAGTTGTCAGCTTGAGCACATCTGTAATGAACTACAATCCAGAGATGGAGGGCACACCTGTGATACAGATCTTGAAGCTGGAAGACACAAGCTTCTGACCCAGATGTTGACACAGAGATCTTGAGGCATAGTGGCTATGAAAAGCTTAGCCCCAGGCAAGGTAGTACGTGCCTTTAATCCCAGAAGACTGAGGCAAGCAGATCACTGAATTCAAGGTCAGCCTGGAACAAAGCAAGTTCCAGATCCAGGTGTGGTGGTACACACCCACTCCAACAAGGCCACACCTCCTAAAAGTGTCACTCCCTGGGGAACAAGCATACACGAACCATCACCGAGGAAGACTGGAGAGAAGCCCAGGATGCCAGAAGAATGAATGAAAAATATGCAGCTGCTAGGGGTAGGGATGGGGTGGGGGACCTCTAGTATTCATTGTGGGTGCCCAACAGTGGGGAGATGTAATCTGAAGAACTCACCTTCAGTAGTTAGACAGGGCTCCCAGTGGAGGGATGAGGAAATCAACCCACCTTCAAATTTTTGACCTAGAATTGTTCCTGTCTAAAAGAAACTCAGGGACAAACTGGGGCAGAGACTAAAGGAATTGTGGACCAGTAACTAGCCCAACTTAGGACCCATCTCACTCAGGGGGACACACCAAAGCAGGACACTATTACTGATGTCACACTGTGCTTGCAGACAAGAGCCTAGCATGGCTGTCCTCTGAGAGGTTCTACCAGCAGATGACTGAGAGACATGCAGCTACTTATAACCAACCAACGATTAGATTGAAGTCAGGGACCCCTATGGAAGAGTTTGGGGAAGGACTGAAGCCACTGAAGGGGATGGCAACCCCATAGGAAGACGAACAATCCCACCTAACCCTGGTAGCTCCCAGAGACTAAGCCACCAACCAAAGGGCATACACTGGCTGGTCTGAGGCCCTTGGCACATATGTAGTAGAGGATGGACTGCCTTTGTCTGGCCTCAGTGGGAGAGGATGTGGCTAGTCCTGTAAAGACTTGATGCCACAGAGAAGGGGGATAGCTGTGGGGGGGGCACCCTCTCAGAGAAGAGGAGTGGGAATTGGGTCAGGAACTCTGAGACGGGGGACCAGGAAGGGGAGACAACATTTGGGAGGTAAATGATTTAAAAAAAACTAGCCATCACACCATGTAACCAAAAATGACAGTTTTGAATGCCAAATTCACCTGGTAGGAAGATATTCATTCATGAATATATTCTTTTTTGTTTTCATTTATGGGGTGATTCACATATACAATGATACTTCAATAATTTTGGTAGAATGTGGAATTAAATCTGGAAGGTATAATATGCCAAAATCTAGCTAAGTATTAATAACTAAGGAAGAAACATGACAGAATGAACCATTGAATGGGGGTGGGGAAGTTTCAGGAAGAGTTCACAGGGGCAAACCCACTGCCACATGTTCCATCACAACTGAAAATGGGAATATAAAAAAAGAGGGTGGCATGAGTCTCTTGGAGATGTTCGGAAAAAAAAACCCTCCAGTCTGTATGCAGACACTATTGCCTTCACAGGATCTCCCTCAACCAGAGTGATCTCCAGCCCAGTGCCTGCTCCCATCAGGCAGCAAGGTGCTTTGTGATGCCCAAGCAACTCCTCAGCCACTATTAGCTGAGAAGGACCTTGCTGACCAATCAGGATTCAGGGGTGTGGCCTCCCATTGTTCAGGGTGGGGTTCATAAGACCGTGCCTCTGAGAGCTCTCGACCAGACCACCACAAGGCATCAGGATGGCAAAAGCGACGAAGAAGACGCACAATCTCACACAGAATGTTGAGCCATCAACCACCACGACATCCAAACCCAAGACGGTGAAGACTTGTAATTGTCTGTCCTGTTCCAGAAGTAGCAAGAAAACAACAAGGCCCAAGGTGCAAAAGCCTAAGAGGGAGAGCAAGAAAATGCTGCCAAGTATGCTTAAAAGGAAGACTTCAAAGAAAACTACACCACCAAATAAAAGGACCAATAAGGGCAAGGGGAAAGAACTATTCGGTCACTACCGCCGTTTGTTGAAAGAGCTGTCAACAGGTACTGGGCGCAAACATAGCATCACTGAGCTCGAGGATTTCAACGAGTAATTAAGAATGCCAGTAGACTTAGCATGCCAACCAAAGACCTGGAAATCTGTGAAAAGGATTGGCAGCTGAGCAGTGCCAAACTGTGTAGTCTGAAAATATAAGTGCTACACAGTGCTTTGAGTCTGGTGAAAATAAAATCAGATATGGGGGGAAAAAGAGTACTCCTGTCACTGTCTGTTATATTAGACTTCATTTTTACCTATAATACTAATTTGGATTTTGAGAATCAAGTCTTAGCAGGTGATATTTCAGGTCAAACTGATGATGAAATTTTTTTTTTCATTTCCAAACTCACAATCACTTAAGATTCTGCTTTAGTTAATACACTTACCTAATCTGACCTTCATTTGTTTTATATATAAATAAATGTAACACCAATTTCAATAATTGTCTGCAAAACATCAATAAGAATATATGTAAAAAATCTCCAACACATTAGATTATTTTCATCAAATATTGATTTCTTTTTNCACATCCACGCCAGCATCTGTTGTCACCTGAATTTTTGATCTTAGCCATTCTTACTGGTGTGAGGTGGAATCTCAGGGTTGTTTTGATCTGCATTTCCCTGATGATTAAGGATGTTGAACATTTTTTCAAGTGCTTCTCAGCCATTCGGTATTCCTCAGTTGTGAATTCTTTGTTTAACTCTGTGCCCCACTTTTTAATTCTATCTTGCACCAAACCTCCTTCAGGCTTCCTCTATAACACCATAACACCAGAAAACATATTGTCTCATTTCATTGAATATGTGATTCTCTCAAGATTTGCATCATACCCTGCTGTAAACTGTTCTATTTAACCACTGTGTTTGGATTTCATTCCAAATGCCATACAATCAAAGGAGGTATTTCACAGCAAAAATTAGTATCCCAGTCTCACTGTACTTTTCTTTGCAGTTCTTATGTGTTGCTACATGACTATAACTTTTAATATATTTAACTTTCAAAAATATTCTTATAACTCCTTGCTAAAAGCTTATCCTCAATGAGAATGAAGCCTTCACATATGACTATCTCAACCTATTTGTTTCAGAAATGTAATAGAGGCAAAGAGGAGGGTGGATGGGGTAGGGGTTCATGGAGTGGCATCTGAGAGGAGACAACATGCAAAAAGTAAATAAACAAAATGATTAATAAAAAACAGTATCACCTACTAGCCATCGAGTAGTTTGTTAAATTACTCAAAGAAGCAAAATGTTGATTAAACAAATGTCCCATAAAGATAGGAACAGGCAAGACTTAAGACTTTGTAATTTAAAATTTCAAACTGATATGGAGGAATATTATCTTGTTCATTCAAGAAAGGAAAACAACAGCTGAAAAATATCTTAACAGGCGAGCTTCATGAATCAAGGAACATTATCCACAAGAGAAGTGAAATGTGGCAGCTGAATGGTGCCACAGGTCTGCACCGTAAGATTTACACATGAGCAGCCACACCCCTCATCATGTCTTGGGGCTCAGTAGTACCAGGAGTAGCTTCTGTTACTCAATAAAATTGTCAATATTCATATTCAGTTTATGTTTCCTTAATATTATTCTATTTCTCAGAAGATGTGTATTTGATCCTGTCATTTTCCCTAAGGGTATATGTATACACTCAAAGGAGGGCTATTCATTCCATTCTGTATGATCATCCTGGGTCAGATACCAATTTCTTTAATGATGTGAAGGATGTATTTACAATCTCTCCCTTTTCACTTCCAGATTGTTAGTGTAGAAACTGCTGTGATAGTTAAAATGTGCTACTTAAAATACAGCTTGTTTTTTTTTTTACAGTGGACATATAAAAGTGATACACTGTTTTGTTTGTTTGTTTGTTTGTTTAGGTTTTTTTGTTGCTTAAAAAAAACAACCTTTAAGCTAGTAGCATTCTTTGTTAGCCACCATAAATGGGAAATCGTGGTGTTCACTCTAAGAACTAGTAATAGGGAAAGCTCAGAAAGAATTCTAACAAACACTTTCTAATAGATGGTGTAGTGAAACAGAGGAACTGCTCGTATCAAGGGATATTTAGCATTACACTTTACTCACAAGACATGGGAGCAGATGCATTAGGCAATTAGTTTTACTGCTTTTAGCAGGGAAGCATTTTTATCAAGATGACATATATATATATTTAAGTTTAAGCATTAGGGGTATTGGTCTGGATTTGTTGAATACAGATTTTTAGATCTACTCTGATAAGGGTTTAAACCCAGGTCCAGTCTTCTTTCTTCATTAAGTTGATGTGTTTATAGGGTTGTGAGTCCACTTTCAATTCATAAGTTAAGTATGTTCTTTGCATTTGAATGATGATATCCCAAGTATATGTCATGTATAAATTAAGCTGCATTGCCTAGGCCTGGGGGCTTGCTCATTCAGTTTTATCTGCCTTTAATATTATCATTAGAGATTCATATAACTATTAGCTCGATGGGGACTGTGACCAAATAGCACAGCTGGATTCTGAAACATTCTCGGTAGTATTAAGCTTCTTACATGCTGCTTATTTACCCTTCTACCACTATCTTCATACATACAGAATCCTTGTGCATTTGTTTCATGGTATTTTTTAATTTATTTCATTATTTTGTATTCTCCAATTCTAAAACAGAAAGTTTTGTTTTGTTTTGTTTTGTTTTGTTTTGTTTTGTTTGACATTGAGGTTGCCTGAAGCTAATGTGAAGAGATTCATCAGATTACTTGCACTGACAAGAAATCTCAAGACAATCAAGTTTAGACTCAGCTCTGTGGTTCACTTTCATGGGAAGTGTTTTGACCAAACATAGCAAAAATAGAAAGGAAAAAGACAAAAATGTATGGATCAGGTATTAAAGGGGCACCAGGGAATAGAATGTGGTGGTTTGAATATGCTTGGCCAAAGGAGTGGCATGGTAAGGAGGTATGGTCTTGTTGGAGTAGATGTGTGGATGAAGTGTGACACTGTGAGGATGGGCTTTGAGATCCTCCTCCTAGCTGCCTGAGTATGCTAGTCTCTCCTGGATGCCTTCGAATCAAGATGCAAAATTCTCAGCTCCTTTTCTAGCACCATGTCTGCCTGCATGCTGCCATGATTCCTGCTATGACTATAGTGGACTAAACTTTCAAATCTATAAGTCAACCCCAATTAAATGTTTGCCTGCCTTGGTTATAGTTTCTCATCACATCATTGAAGGCACTGTATTCTATACATATATCAATATAGAGTAGTATGGATAAAAATTTAGTTCTATGCAATGATGTGAATGAGCAAACTAAAGCTTCATGCCATATTATAGATGACTTTGATAGATATAAGAAGAGAAAAAAGACTAGAAATGATTCCAAATACAGTAAATTTTAAACATAAGCCAATCAAAATTATTACATTACTAGTTGTGAGTTATTGCATTATACAAACACACACACACACACACACACACACACACACACACACCATATATATACATAAAGTCCACCCTCATAGTGATGTACTTCACCCAAAATGGTTCCTCCTACTCCAACAAGGCCGCACCTCCTTACTGTACCACTCCCTAGGCTAAGCATATTCAAACCAGCACATTCTACTCCCTGGTGCCCCTTTAATACTTGAAATATACATTTTGACTTTTTCCTTTCTAGTTTGATATATATATATATATATATACACACACACACACACACACACACACACACACACACACAGAAAGAGCCAAAAAAAGACGGAAAGAGAGAGAGAGAGAGAGAGAGAGAGAGAGACATGGAGATTGAGACAGAGATACGACAGAGATGGAGTGAGAGAGTCGAGAGAGTCTGAGAGAAAATCTTTGAAATAAAATCCACAATCAGCAATGCTGATCTGTGAGGCAATTTTTTATTCCCTTGAATCAATCAATCCTTTTTGAACTAATAAAGACTGAGATGATTTATACATGTTATGCAATAATCATCCTAATCAAAGTAGCAAATCCATCACCACCTACACAGCACCTCTATTTCTCAAAGCTTCTCATCTCATAGTTTATGGCTTGACTCTTTGATTGACATCTCCATATTTCTACCAAGACACAGCCCTTTACAAATACTGATATATTTTCTTTAATCTGAGATTTTAGAATCTAGACATGAATGGGCTTATATAGTATTTGATTTTTTGTGGCTGAAGTATTTCATTTGGCATTATGTTCTAAGAAGATATCTGCATGGTCCCAGATAATTGGGCTTTCCTCTAAAGGTAAATCATATGAACATATCTGCATGTCAATCAGGCTGGCTAAATGGCTATGTCAAGAAAGTATTCTGACTGTAGCCACTATTCTATTGAATTTTGTTTGATCTATCTATTGGTTGTGATTCAGTTCAGAGACTGTTTACATCAGATGTCTGATATAAATGCCTCAAAAGACTTTTTTAACATGATACCAAAATCCCATTGCCAGATCTTAATTTAATTAATCCCGGTAAAATGGCAATATTATGCTTTTTGTCTGTTTGTGTTGTCTTCAACATTACTTAGTGAAGGTACAAAACAACTGATTATCTATTTGATGTTTTTAACTTGGACAATGTATAGTCATTTAGAATTACATTCTTCTTATTCTCTTTCATATTCATTTTTAAAATCTTCATCCTATGTAATGATAAATTACCCTCTCACTAAATGAAGGAGGTATTTTGGAAAGCAGTAGGGTGCTCTCTGGTAGACAGGACTGGAGTGAAGACTTCTGCATTCTCTCTCATAGTCTCCAGTGGAGTCTATTACACAAAATGATACAGCCATCTACCCATGTTACATTTCAAACAGAGACATGTTTTGAGTGACTGAAACTTGCCTCCAGGCATGAAGGCAGCTACTTCTGATTCAAAATTATGATGTGTCAGAATGGTCTTAACAATGACAAGAAGTTCTTTCCCTGTGGTTTTCACCAGCCACTCCTAAGGAAACCATGTGAGAATCTTACTCCTCTCTCTAGATCCCTCGTTTTTATTTCTTTCAAGTATTTCTACTCCTTTTAAAATTATCTATTCACTGTTAAATTGTTAGGATTTGAAATGCCTACCCAATGTAGTGTTTAAGTCTTTACAATTTCTGCTCATGGAGTATGTTAAATTAACTGATCATATTTTTAAAAATGTACATATGATGGTGGTTCTTAGTAATTCATTTTCCTTAAAAGAGAGGTGGGAAATAATCACCCCTGGCAAACTCCACTAATTATATATAAACAGTAAGTAATTTTGTGTCTATAGTTAATAACATAGTATATGAAATTCATGCACACTCATGCCACTACAGCTAATAATTATAGTCGACATTTGTGGAAAAAAATTTAAGTGAGACACTACTGAACATGGTTAGAGGAAATAAGTCATTTCGCTATTGTGCCCACAGACATAAAATAAGATGAGTGCTGATTTTTTTCTATTTTTTAAAGGAAATCAATGCATAGAGAATTGGTACAAATTTAATGATTTTTAATCTTTATAAAATTAATATGGACATAGACAGTCTTTAAATTGAAGAGATATACTCTAGAATTATAAAGCATGTCCTTCAAAGCTCCTCCATCATAACGAACTATTCATGCTTGTTTTCTAAGGAAAGATCGGCATTGCAGTCCGTGTTGTCATGAGTCAGGTAATTCCTGAGTTTCAATTCAGCAGAGCTTTGGAAGAGACTACTTTCATCTATTTTGTATGGAAGTAATGATGTCAATATCTAATCCATAATATCAGAGTTGAATCAGAATGCTTTTCAAACTCAAATGAAAAACACAGTCTCCCCTGGGCTTTCCATCCATAATAAAATCAGTGAGATATGAAGAATCCAGTGATGAGAGCTTTCAAGGTTCTGGCCACTGGCAAATAAGAAACCAATTGAGATTAGTTTTTCAAGAAGATGGTGTAATATTCCTATATCTTGGTATTAGGAGGGAAGCCAAAACCCAAATTGTGCACCATCTGGAGAAGAAATATAATGAAGAAAGCCAACAAAAATATAATTACAACAACTGGCTTAGAAATAACAACTGCATTTATTAAGAACAGCCTGAGTAGATATTCAAGCAACAAAGTGACTTGAATTTCCATTAAAAGTGTGGAAACAGGATGAGAAACTATTCTGGGAAACTCAACCCTGAGAACAGGAGATATAAAGATAGCCCATAAAATATTACAGATCAAATATCTATAGTTATAACTATCTTACTATTTATAAAAGGAGGTAATATTTGGTAATTCTTAACTGATAAGAAAGATCTGTTGTTTATTCTATCTGGGAATACATGAAGCAAGTACATTTCTTATTCTTCAAGAAACAAGTTTACCCATGTTTAATGTGCTTGTGTGTGTGTGTGTGTGTGTGTGTGTGTGTGTGTGTGTGTGTGTGTGTAGTGGTATCCATCTCAACAGTGAAAGACATTGCTGAAACTATAAAATGTGATGTCTCAGTTTAAGAATAATATTACTAACACAGACTCAGTTATAGTCACTAAGAGAATCTATCAGTCAGGATATCAGACTAATAATTACAGTGAGCATGTTGTCACATTTAGCACAAAAAATGTTTCATTCACTCAGTATCTTTGCCAGACACCATGGTAAATATGAGTATTGTGGTAGTTTAAATATTTTATACCCATGGAAAGTAGCACTCTTAAGAAATATGGCCTTGTTGGAATAGGTGTGGCCTTGTTATAGGAAGTATGTCACTGTGGAGGTGAACTTTGGTGGCTCCTAGTGCTCAAGTTCCATCCAGTGCAGAAGAGAGATCCTCTCCCTGACTGCCTAATGAAGCCAGTCTTCTCCTGGCTGCCTTTATATCAAGATGGAGTACTCACAGATCATTCTCTAGCACCATGTCTGCCATGGAACTCTCATGCTTTCAATCATGATGATAATGGACTGAATCTCTGACCCTATAAGACAGTCTCAATTAACTGTCTTTAATAAGAATTGCCTTGATCATGGTGTCTCTTTACATCAACAAAACCCTAGCTAAGAAAGGTTCTAAAATAAACAGAAACTACTATATACTTCTTTTTAATTACCAACATGGAATTGGAGAAGGGAATACATTTAAATTCTAGTTAAATCACAAGAAAAAAATCAAAAGATATATTAGATAAAAGAGGGACTGAAGAATGCTGTAAGTGGGAGAAACAGTCTTCACTAGGAACTCATCACTTGGGTATCAAATACCAAACAATACGTTCTGAAAGCATATGTACAAGTAACACTTTACAGGCAGAACTGACCATATTAAGTAATTTATTTATTTATAGATGTATTCATGAAACAATAAGTATATAATTAAATAAGTAAATAAATAAATAAATAAATAAGTAAATAAGCCAAGAATTTAAAAAAAAGAACAAAAAGAGGAATATATGGGAAGAATTTTAAGTCCACAAAGGAAAGGAAAAATTATGTAATTTTATGGCACTTTAAGGGAAAATGAATCTATTAAAAGTTTGTATGTATAGGTTTTCTTAAGTCGAAGTACAGATGAATAAGCAGTGCTTTGCAGAATGTGGAGAGAGAAAAGCCATGAACAAAAGTGCTCTGAATCTAAAGATTGCCACCCTCAGATTCATTTAGTGCTTCAGTGGGAGGGAGTAAAGAAATATTACAGATGATTCAGTGCAGTAGAGTAGGAAGTTAGGGAGGGAGGGAGGGAGGGAGGGACGGACGGACGGACGGACGGACGGACGGATGGACGGAGGGACAGAGGGATGGAGAGACGGAGGGAAGGAGGCAGGGAAGGAAGAAAAGAAGGAAGGAAGGTAAATTAGAGAGAAAAATAGAGCAAGAAAGACTAAATGAATCAGTGAGTGAAAGTTGTATTTAACCTTGATATTTCTGGGGGTCTCTTTCTCTTTGTCTCTTCCTCATCTCTCTTATAGTTATTTTTTGAAAATAACAGGCTCAATTCAAATCTGCTATTATATTACTAATAGTTATAACATTATATCACAAATAGTTAGTGTAGTGACCAAATCTTATCATTTTTATTTTAAATTAATATCAAAATGAGTATATACTCTAGAAAATTCAAAGGGGAAGACTGATATCTCAATTCATAGCTCAAATCTACTCTTCTGTAATTTTACCTGCTTGGAAAACTTAGGTGTTTTATCATCTATCCACTCTCCATATATTGTGCTGTATTAATTTTGCTGTATGATCTGGCCAATACCTAACTATACCACATCATATTTAGTTATGCACTTCTGTTCTTTACTCTGAACACCATCCCGCTCTTGCTTCTTTACCCTCTCTAAGTGCTCCTCCTAATTAGATCCTTCCTTGTGTTTTTCTTTGTTGTCAAGAATGATAAGCCCCCTTATTTTCCATGAGTTTACTATGAAAATTATTTGTTTGCCTTCAAGTTTCTTAGATAAAATCCTTAAGGAGTTTCCAATATGAGAGAGTTCTCTCTTCTACAGCACTGCTGTAATTTGTAATTTTAATTACTTATATGATTCTGGTTATTCAGCCTCCTTTGCTTCTGGAAAAAGAGACCTAAGATGAATATGGCCATCCAAGAAGTCTTCAAACCTTTACTAAACCTGCCTTGAAAGGTTTCTGCTTATGGTCTATGCACATAGTACAATACAGAATATCATCATGGTCCTCTGTGACTTACCAAGCAGATCTTTAGAAATATCATGTGATTGGCTTAAAATACCAAACATAGGTGTTTTGACAGGAATAAATCTGTTTGTTTTCCTATCTTAGGCACAGAGAAGCCCCAAAATGTATGGTCTGGAACATGTTTTCTTTATGTTTTGTTTAGTTCTTTCTTGCATAATGTTTGCAAGGTTATTATGAAATCCAAGAACCTACAATAGCACCTATATGTTATGTACAGTCTGGAGAATGGTTGATCATCACTATACTTTCTGTTCAGATTGAATGATTGTGTTATATATACAACACACTAAATATCTAAAAGCCAGTTACAGAGACAAAGATACTTGAGAAACATAAAATAAGGTGACCGACACAGCAAGCAGAGATGCATAAAGAAGATCAATTAAGGGAACAGCTGTAAAGAAGCCTCACCAAATGCAATGTTCATACCATGTTGGAAGCACAAACTGGGGAAATCCTACTGAGGAAGCCAGAAGGAGCTCCACATCGAGTGTCCAGGGCAGAAGAATAACCCTCTGTAGCAGTACACAAGCAAGTCAGTCATTTACAGCCATCCAGCAGAAATGATTGGGGGAGCCGAGAAACAGTCTTGTAACCTTTCATCATAGATTTGAGCAGGGCAAAAAAAAGCATTTTCTTCTTGGATGAGTTAATAGTTTATCTTCCCTTCTCAGGCATGTCTATAGCCTCAGATTAAATAGAAACTTCAGTTAGAAATAGTTTCTAGTTTCCCTATTTGCTCTTGTCGGAAAGTATGTTTTGATATTCTTAGTTTCTTTTTTTTTTTTCCTGATTAAAGGGAGCAGGAAGGCCCAAGACAGAGATTTTCATAGGAAACAAGGTACAACATTACATAATCTGCTTTGCTTTCAACAAGATTAAAAAGCACATGAGAATTTTTCAACCTCAAAATATGTTATATTATAGGTTCCTGGTGGGTTTTTGATGCTACTGTTTATTTTCAAATTACAACAATAATCAGAATAGAAATATGATCAATTTGTGGATAAATTTACATGATCCTTTCAAAAATATTACTGATGGTTGTGCACGTCATTATCTGCTGCAAAGGCTATGTGAATCTCTTAGAATAAGTGCCATATAACCATCTTTTACAGCTTACTGTGAATATCTAAAATTGAAATCATTTTCTTAAAAAGTTTATTAGGTGATTGCTTCCCCTGGCAGTTATTTTAGTGTCCAGACACTTACCAAAAAAAAGGTACATTTTCCTACCTACAGATAAGTAATAACTTGAATTTACTGAAAATATCATTATCTCATGGCAAAGTATTGAAGTGCTAATTTTTGCTTTTTTTGATTCTAAGCATCTTTTCCAAATCACAGATAAGGTCACACTACTGGTTCTTTGTCACACTTCAAACACAGAGAGCCTCCATCTGCACATAGTAATCATCTCCATATTTTTATCCTAGGTTACAGCTCCTTCTATCACTTAAAATTTATCTTTCTACTGTACAACTCTCAATGTTCTTGTAATATTTATTTTATTGTGTGTTTCTGTTTGTTTTCTTTAATTATTGGAAAAAGGTTTTTAATACAAAATATTCTGAACATGTTTCCTTTCCTGCCACGTCTCCTAGATCTTCTCCACTTTTCCATTCACCAGTCCATATTATTTCTTTCTCTCCTCATTAGGACCCAAACACACACCTTAAATTATAATAACAATAAAATAGAATTAAGTAAAATAGAAACAAAGCAGAATATGAAAAAAAAAAAGGACAAAAAGGCCAAAGAAAAATTTTGAGACGCACATAGAGACATAAAGACATACATATTCTTACATGTAAAAATCCAATAAAATTCCAATAAAAGCTAGAAACAATAATGTATACTCAAAGATAGAAGAAAGAAAGAAAGAAAGAGAGAGAGAGAGAGAGAGAGAGAGAGAGAGGAAGGAAGGAAGAAAGAAGCTAGAGAACAGAGGCAAAGACTGAGTCAGAGAGAGAGAAGTCTTGACAAAGTACAATGAAACAAAGAACCTCAAAATGAAGCCTTCTATTCTGGAAATGAGTTATATTTATTTGATACATTGGACAAAATGGCCCCGTGGGAACTCCCAAACCAACACGTCTATTTCTAAAGCTGTTGGTTGATCTCTACAAATGGATTAGAATGTATTAGTTCATAATGCCACACCTTCAAAATTCATTGAACATGGAGAAGTTGAGCAAGTGATGACCCAGAGTCTTCACAGATACAGATGCAAGTTCAAGGTACCATAAGGCACAATGTACACTAGGAAAGAAGAAAAACAAACACCAACCTAGTTACAAATCTTTGAATCTACAATGATACCTGCCTGCAAGAGGAGCTAGTGTGAGCATGGCAGAAAGCTTCTGGCACTCACCAAGCAATTTATAATTGAGTTTATAGCACTCTCGAAGAAATTGTACCCATACCTGATGCTGTTTAGGGACAACCTGAAACTAAGGACAATGCAAAAAAGGACAAACAAAATTGTAATGTTCTGCTAAAGGAACATAGAAATACAATAATTTCTAACAACCTTCCGCTATACTTATTGATTAGTGTCTTGCTCCTCCATTACCAAAGAGGATCTCTGGCAGAAGAGAAGAATAAACACTGGGTCTGCAGGTGGAAAATGTACGAAAAGTGAGAGACCTTTAAACTCCTAAATGGGATGCTTCCAACACTTCCCTCAGCTAACAGCTAAGGGAACCTTGCAAAAGAACATACAGAAAGATTTTAAGAGACAGAGGGGATAAGGAACACCAAGGAATAGGCCTTATTCATTTTCTTAACTAGTGATTAATGTGGTAGGGCACAGCTAATTATGGGTGCTCTGGTCCCTGAGCAGGAGGCCTTGCATATATCCAGAAGATATTCCAACTGGTAATAAGGACACATGTTCCACTATGTTCATAGCAGCCTTATTCATAATAGCCAGAAACTGGAAAGAACCCAGATGTCCCTCAACAGAGGAATGGATACAAAAAAATTGGTATATTTACACAATGGAGTACTACTCAGCTATTAAAAGCAATAAATATATAAAATTCCTAGGCAAATGGATGGATCTGGAGGCCATCATCCTGAGTGAAGTAACCCAATCACAAAATAACTCACATAACATGTACTCACTGATATGTGGATATTAGCCCAGAAACCTAGACTACCCAAGATACAATTTACTAAACACATGAAACTCAAGAAGAAGGAAGATCAAAATGTGGACACGTCACCCCTTCCTAGNCAATGCCTGGCAAACATGGAGGTGGAAGCTCACAGTCAGCTATTAGATGGAACACAGGGTTCCCAAGGAAGGAGCTAGAGAAAGTACCCAAGGAGCTGAAGGGGTCTTCAACCCTATAGGTGGAAGAATAACATGAACTAACTAGTACCCCCTGAGCTCATGTCTCTAGTTGCATATATAGAAGAGGATGGCCTAGTTGCCCATCATTGGGAAGAGAGGCCCCTTGGTCATGCAGACTTTATATGCCCCAGTACAG
Organism: Mus minutoides; assembly: GCA_902729485.2. NCBI lineage: Eukaryota > Metazoa > Chordata > Mammalia > Rodentia > Muridae > Mus > Mus minutoides. The sequence goes on from LR749580.1 coordinate 2,777,844, forward strand.
GGGGAACGCCAGGGCCAAGATGTGGGAGCGAGTGGGTAGGGGAGCAGGGCCGGGAGGGGGGAGGGGATAGGGAACTTTCTGGATAACACTTGAAATGTAAATGAAGAAAATATCTAATAAAAGTTGGAAAAAATCAAAACAAAACGACAACAACAACAAAAACAATAGCTGTGTAGTAATCCATTGTACAAATGTAACACATTTTCTGTATCCATTCCTTTGTGGAAGGACATCTGGGTTCTTTCTAGCTTTTGACTCTAGTAAATAAGGTTGCTATGGACATAGTAGAGTATGTGTCCTTTTTACATGTTAGAGCATCTTCTGAGTATATGCCCAGGAGGGGTATTGATGAGTCCCCAAGTAAAAATAAAAGAAAGAAAAATAAAGAAAATATTCAATAAAACAGAAAAAAAATTATGTATTTATTTTTGGTTTTCTGAGACAAAAAAAAAACAGAAAAAATTAAAAACAAAACAAAACAAACAAAAAGCTGAGGAAACCTAGAGAGATCAAGCCAGTAACCTGTACTCCAAAATGGCCTTTGTATCAGCCTCCATGTTTCTGCCCAGTTGGAGGTTGTGCCCTGAAGTCCTCCAATGATAAATGGTGATTTGGAGGCTTAACACTAATAAAGCCTTTCTCAAGTTGTTTTGCCCTGCTGTTTCACTACAGCAATAAGATTATCATTAACTATTATAACTAAGACAACTGCTAAAACACTGGTTCTCAATATGTGGTTCTTGACCCACTTGGGGGTCGAAAGGCCCTTCAGAGACGTCAACTAAGACTAAGAAAAAACACAAACATTTACAATATGATCCATAGAAACAGCAAAATTAGAATAATGATGTGACAGTAAAAAATAATTTTATGGTTAGGGGTCACCACAACATGAAGAACTGTATTAAAAGACAGAAAGATTAAGAAACACTCTTCTAAATAGAGAAGTATGCTTTCACATACCTGGGTCAAACACTTGTTTTCATTTTTTATTATTATTTATTAATTTTTACTTCTTTTTTTCCTGTGATAAAATGCTTTATCAGATACTTTATTTACATTTCAAATGTTATTCCCTTTCTTCATTTCCCCTCTGACCCCCCCCCTCCCATCCCCACTCCTGCTCACTAACTCACCAACTCCTATTTCCTGGCCCTGGCATTCCCCTACACTGGGACACAGAGCTTTCACAGGACCAAGGGCCTCTCCTCTCATTGATGTCCCACAAGGCCATCCTCTGCTACATTTGCAGCTGGAGCCATGAGTCCCTCCATGTGAACTCTTTAGTTGGTGGTTTAGTCCCTGGGAGCTCTGGGGGTACTGGTTGGTTCATATCGTTCTTCTTCACCACTCTTGCTTTACCCCTCTACAATCCCCCTTTTCCAGGGCATCAAGACTCCACAGGACCAAGCACTTCCCCTCCCACTGATTCCAGATGACGCAGTCCTCTGCTACATACATAGCAGGAACCATGTACCATCCCATGTATACTCTTTGGTTGGTGGTTTAGTCCCTGGGAGCTTCTGCGGGGTCTGGTTAATTGATAGTGTTGTTCTTGTTATGGTGTTGCAATCCGTCTCATCTCCTTCAGTCCTTTCCTAACTCTTCCATTGGGATCCCTAAGCTTGTTTTCTTTTTGAGGCAATCTTTTAAGCGGCTTCTGTCTGGCCTCAAACTGGCTAATACTGAACTCCATAGCATTCTACCTCTATCACCAAAGTTCTGGGATTAGAGGGGTCTACAATCATTCTGTTTTGTGCAGTGCCAAGGATGAAAGTGACAGCTTTGTACATACAAGCATTGCTCTATGCCTAATAACCCACATCCCTACTCACAAATCAGTGTTATTTCAGAGAAAGTGGAAATGTTTCTCTCTCCATGGAATTCCTTATCCTATATTCAATCAAAAAGTCTAAGCCACAGCAACCTCTGTTAACCAAAACTTGAAAAATAAAGTTATTACAATAATACTTAAAGAGTTTTTATTTTCATTTCTGTTCTACAAATACCATGAGGTCAGAGTCACAAAGCCTTCAATCTGCCTTTTGCTTTCACTGATGAATAGTCAAGTTTTCCTCTACTACATGAACTTAAACCCTTTACTAAATGAGTTGTTATGAAATTGCAGACAAAGAATAGGAATATCGTGTATGATATAGCAGATAGTCAATAAATATTTCCTCAAGCCTACCTTCTCAATACACTTCCATTTAATAAGCACATTTATGCTCTGATTTTATATATATATAATCTTCTACATCAACTTTTCTTAATACAGTTGTTTCATTTGGACTAAAAATTAGAACTGACAAAATCAGTTTGCAGCTAATTTTCTAAATATCACAAGAAAACCAAGATTAAAACTTGAGATGCTGCCTGCTCAAATGGAGGCTAGATTTCTGTTTCCCATTTGTATAAGACCTCATGTGAATACCCTGTATGTAGTGCTCATAGGGTTTCAGGATACAGAACATCAAATTCAAGCCAGAAGACATTTTGGCCACCAGCATTTTAACATTGGCATCAGAAATGTTTTTAAAATGCAATATCTAGGGATTATGTTTGATTCCCATAAGTGTGAAAATGAAAACTCCCATATTTTTGGTAAATGATCTCCGAGGGTTCCCAAGTTGACTAAGATTGATGAAAAGTGTGAGGGAAGGTTTGATACCTATGAATGATAAGAGAGATTTGACTGGGGGCCCAAGTCTCAACCGAGTCCAGGCAAACACTAGTCTCTGATGTGCAACTCCAGGCTCAGGGCAGGTGTTTTATAACATGTATTTTGATCACTCAAAATTTTTCTGTCCTTGGTGACATTAATTTAAAAATCATAAGCCAGAGTCCTCAAACCCCATGAGAACACACTGAGCAAGGATTGTCTGTAATAATACATGGTTTAACTCAGAGGGGATGCTTCTATTTCAGCCCAGAAAGGCCACTACAGAACGTTTACTTTCACTGACATGATAATGGTTTTAATTTAAAAAAATATTCAAAATTGTACTTAATATGACTGGTGTATTTGAACTAAGCATGGGAACTGTCAATAAAGAAAATCTTTGTTTTGCTTACTATTGTAGACAAAATGTTACACCTGTGTTCAGTTTTAGTTTTCATATATTCTGAAAGAAAAACAGCCATTAATACATTTATTGTTAAATAATGTATAATTATTAGAAATTGTTATAATTTATGAAAACTATAATTGAATGGAAATAAATTTATAACATACATTACTTATAATGATGTACTCTTTTAAAAATATTCTTTTTAAAATAAATTGTTTTGCTTATTTTCAGTTATTTAAATTGAATTTGCTAGAAAGTGACGGTAAAGGTTTTTTCAATCCTTGCCTGATAGCTGATGCGTGTCATCTAAGTTGATAATAGAGTAAGATAAGGGAAAAGGCCAGCTTGCTCTACAAATAACCCACTGTAAAGAATTAATTAATTAATGGTTCCAATAAACAAGCAGAAGTAGCCATTCTAATATTGAACAATATCAACTTTTATGTAAAAGTTATCAAAAAAGATAAGGACACTTCATACATTTTTATTAGATATTTTCTTCATTTACATTTCAAGTGCTATCCCCAAACACTTCATACTTATAAAGAAAAAAAAAATCTACCAAGAACTCTCAATTCGGAACATCTATGCTCCAAGTGCAAGAGCACCCACATTCATAAAAGAAACTTTACTAAAGCTCCAAGCACATTGCACCCCACACAATAACAGTGAGAGACTTCAATACCACACTCTCAGCAATGGACAGATCATGGAAAGAGAAACTAAACAGAGATGCAGTGAAACTAACAGACATTATGAACCAAATGGATTTAACAGATATCTATAGAACATTTCATCCTAAAAACAAAAGAATGTACCTTCTCAGCACCTCATAGAACCTACTCCAAAGCTGACTATGTATTCGGTCATAAAACAGGCCTCAATGTATACAAGAGGACTGAAGTAATTCTATGCATCCTATCAGATCACCACAGAATAAGGCTGGTCTTCAATAACAACAAAAACTACAGAAAGCTCACATATACATGGAAGCTGAACAGCATTCTGCTCAATGATAACTTGGTCAAGGAATAAATAAATTAAAAAATTAAAGACTCTTTTGAATTCAATGAAAATAAAGCCACAATATACCAAAACCTGTGGGACACAATGAAAGCAATGCAAAAAGGAAAACCCATAGCTCTAAGTGCCTCCAAAAAGAAACTGGAGAGAGCATACATTAGCATCTTGACAGCACACCTAAAAGCTCTAGAACAAAAAGAAGCAAATTCATCCAAGAGGAGTAGAAGGCAGGAAGTAATAAAACTCAGGACTGAAATCAACCAAGTGGAAACAAAAAGAACTATCCAAAGAATCAACAAAGCCACGAGCTGTTTCTTTGGGAAAATCAACAAAATAGATGAACCCTTAGCCAGACTAATGAGAGGGCACAGAGACACTATCCAAATTAACAAAATCAGAAATGAAAAGGGAGACACAACAGCAGAAACCAAGGAAATTTAAAAAAATCATCAGATCCTACTACAAAAGTCTATACCCAACAAAACTGAAAAATCTGGATTTAATGAACAATTTTCTAAACAGATACCAGGTACCAAAGTTAGTTCAGGATCAGATAAACCATCTAAACAGTTATATAACCCCTAAAGAAATGGAAGCAGTCTGTATTTGCTGGCTGATTATGGGATGAATCCCCAGCTGCAGCAGTCACTGGTTGGTCCATCTTTTTGTCTCAGCTCCACACGTGATCTCTGTAACTCCTTCAATGTGTATTTTATTCCTAATTCTCAGAAGAGACAAAGTGTCCACACTTTGGTCTTCATTCTTCTTGAGTTTCATGTGTTTTGCAAATTGTATCTTGGGTAATCTAAGTTTCTGGGCTAATATCCACTTATCAGTGAATACATGTTATGTGAGTTCTTTTGTGAATGGGTTACTTCATTCAAGATGATACCCTGCAGATCCATCCATTTGAATAGGAATTTCATGAAATCTTTGTTTTTAATAGCTGTGTAATACTCCATTGTCTAAATGTACTACAATTTCTGTATCCATTCCTCTGTTGAGGGACATCTGGGTTCTTTCCAGCTTCTGGCTATTATAAATAAGGTTGCTATGAACATAGTGGAGCATGTGTCCTTATTACCAGTTGGAGCATCTTCTGGATATATGCCCAAGAGATGTATTGCAGGATCCTCTGGTAGTACTATGTCTGATTTTCTGAGGAACCTCCACACTGATTTCTAGAGTGGTTGTACCAGCTTGCAATCCCACCAGCAATGGAGGAGTGTTCCTCTTACTATGCATCCACGACAGCATCTGCTGTCACCTAAAGTTTTTATCTTAGCCATTCTGATAGGTGTGAGGTGGAATCTCAGGGTTGTTTTGATTTGCATTTCCCTGATGATTAAGGATGTTGAACATTTTTTCAGGTGCTTTTCAGCCATTCGGTATTCCTCAGTTGATAATTCTTTGTTTAGCTCTGTGCCCCCCCCCTTTTTTTTGTTTTTTTTTTGTTTTGTTTTTTTGGGTTTTTTTTTGTTGTTGTTGTTTTTCGAGACAGGGTTTCTCTGTATAGCCCTGGCTGTCCTGGAGCTCACTTTGTAGACCAGGCTGGCCTCGAACTCAGAAATCCGCCTGCCTCTGCCTCCCGAGTGCTGGGATTAAAGGCTTAAAGGCGTGCGCCACCATGCCCGGCTTTGTGCCCCATTTTTAATGGGGTTATTCGATTTTCTAGTGTCTAGCTTCTTGAGTTCTTTATATATATTGGATATTAGTCCCCTATCTGATTTAGGATTCGTAAAGATCATTTCCCAATCTGTTGGTGGCCTTTTTGTCTTATTGACAGTATCTTTTGCCTTACAGAAGCTTTGTAACTTTATGAGGTCCCATTTGTCAATTCTTGATCTTACAGCACAAGCCATTACTGTTCTATTCAGGAATTTTTCCCCAATTCCCATATCTTCCAGGCTTTTCTCCACTTTCTCCTCTATAAGTTTCAGTATCTCTGGTTTTTATGTGGAGTTCCTTAAACCACTTAGGCTTGACCTTAGCACAGGTAGATAAGAATGGATCAATTCCCAGTCTTCTACATGATAACCGCCAGTTATGCCATCACCATTTGTTGAAAATGCTGTCTTTTTCCCAATAGATGGTTTTAGCTCCCTTGTCAAAGATCAGATGACCATAGGTGTGTGGATTCATTTCCGGGTCTTCAATCCTATTCCATTGATCTATCTGTATGTAGCTGTACCAGTAGCAGGCAGTTTTTGTTACAATTGCTCTGTAGTACAGCTTGAAGTCAAGCATGGTAATTCCACCAGAGGTTCTTTTATTGTTGAGGGGAGTTTTTGCTATCCTAGGTTTTTTGTTATTCCAGATGAACTTGCAAATTGCCCTTTCTAAATCCTTGAAGAACTGAGTTGGAATTTTGATGGGGATTGCATTGAATCTGTAGATTTCTTTAGGCAAGATAGCCATTTTTACTATATTGATCCTGCCAATCCATGAGCATGGGAGATCTTTCCATCTTCTGAGATCTTCTTTAATTTCTTTCTTCAGAGACTTGAAGTTCTAGCTGTCTTATGTGAGGCTATGCCAGTGCCTGGCAAACACAGAATTGGATGCTCACAGTCAGCTATTAGAAGGAACACAGGGTTCCCAATGGAGGAGCTAGAGAAAGTATCAAAAGAGCTGATGGGGTCTCCAACCCTATAGGTTGAAGAACAAAATAAACTAACCAGTACCCCCAGAACTCATGTCTCTAGCTGCATTGGGAAGTAAGGCCCCTTGGTCATGTAAACTTTATATGCCCCAGTACAGGGGAATGCCAGGGCCAATATGTGGGAGTGGGTGGGTAGGGAAGCAGGCCAGGGGATAGGAGAGGGTATAGGGAACTTTTGGGATAACATTTGAAATGTAAATGAAGCAAACATCTAATAAAAATGGAAAAAAAAACCAATATATTTCTGGTACAAGCACAAAAAGAAAGAAAGAAAGAAAGAAAGAAAGAAAGAAAGAAAGAAAGAAAGAAAGAAAGAGAGAAAGAGAGAGAGAAAGAGAGAGAAAGAAAGAAAGAAAGAAAGAAAGAAAGAAAGAAAGAAAGAAAGAAAGAAAATCAGCAGACTGGTTATAGTGCAGAATTCTATTAGATCTTCAAAGAAAACCTAATACCAATACTTTTCAAACAATTCCACAAAAAAAGAAACACTAACAAACTTGTTCTATGAAGTGACAACTACACTCGCATCGATACCACACAAAGATCCAACAAAGATAGAGAATTTCAGATCAATTTCCCTTATGAGTATCAATGCAAAAATAATCAACAAAAAACTTGCAAACTGAATCCAGGAACACATCAAAATAATCATCTATCATGATCGAGTAGGTTTCATCTCAGGGATGCAGGGATGGTTCAATATACAGAAATCCATGAACTTAATATACTATATAAACAAACTCAATGGAAAAATAAAACATGATCATCTCATTAGATGCTGAGAAAGCATTTGATAAAATTGAACACTGCTTCATGGTAAAAGTCTTGGGAAGGTCAGGAATTCAAGGCCCATACCTAAACATAGTAGAAGTAATATAGGGCAAACCAGTAGCCAACATCAAACTAAATGGAGAGAAACTTGAAGCAATGCCAATAAAATCAGGGACTAGAAAAGGCCGCCCACTTTCTCCCTTCCTATTCAATATAGTGAGCAAAGTTATAGCAATTAGACAATAAAAGGAGGATAAAGGGGTATAAATTGGGAAGGAAGAAGTCTAAATATCACTATTTGCCGATAATATGATAGTATACTTAAGTGACCTCAAAAATTTCACCAGAGAACTCTTAAAGCTTATAAACAACTTTAGCATAGTGGCTACATGTAAAATTAACTAAAAAAAAAAAAAAAAAAAAAAGAAATCAGTAGCCTTCTACTACTCAAAGGATAAACAGGCTGAGAAAGATTTCAGAAAATGGAAAGATCTCCCATGCTCATGGATTGGCAGGATTAATATAGAAAAATGGCCATCTTGTTGAAAGCAATCTACAGATTCAGTACAAAATCCATCAAAATTCCAACTCAATCTTCATAGAGTTAGAAAGAACAATTTGAAAATTCATTTGAAATTACCAAAAACCCAGCATAGCAAAAACTATTCTCAACAATAAAAGAACTTCTGTGGAAATCACATAGTGAAAAAAAAAGTACAGTATTTATGCAGAGACAGGCAGGTAGATCAATGGAATAGCATTGAAATAAACCCACACACCTATGGTCACTTGTATTTTGACAAAGGAGCTAAAACCAAAAAGTGGGGGGAAAAGACAGCATTTTCCACAAATAGTGCTGGTTTAACTGGAGGTTAGCATGTAGAAAAATACAAATTGATCCATTTTTACCTCCTTTTACATAGCTCAAGTCCAAGTGGATCAAAGACCTCCACATAAAACCAGATACATTGAATCTAATAGAAGAGAAAGTAGGGAAGAGCCTTGAACAAATAGGCACAGGGGAAAACATCTTGAACAGAACACCAATGGCTTATGCTCTAATATCAGCAATAGACAAATGGGACCTTGTAAAGTTGCAAAGTTTCTGAAATTCAAAGGACACTGTCAATAGGACAAAATAGAATCCCAACAGATTGGGAAAAGTCCTTTACCAATCCTACATCCAATAGAATGTTAATATCCAATATATATAAAGAACTCAAGAAGTTAAACTCCAGAGAATCAAATAACTAGAGACAAAGTATGGATCAGAGACTGAAGGAAAGGCCATCCAGAGACTGCCCCACCTGGGGATTCATCCTATACATACAGCCATCAAACTGTAATGTTATTATGGATGTTGAGAAGTGCTTGCTGAGGGAAGTCTGTAATGGCTGTCTTCTGAGAGGCTATGCCAGAGCCTGACAAATACAGAGAGTAAAGCTCACAGCTAACCATTGGACTGAGCTCACAGGTCCCTGATGGAGGAGTTAGAGAAGACACTGAAGAAGCTGAGGGGGTTTGCAGCCCCATGAGTGAAGGGAGCAACAGTGTTAACAGGCCAGACCCCTGGGAGCTCCTGGGGACTGGGCCACCAACCAAAGAATACACATGGAGAGATGGATGGTGCTGGTCACATATGTGGCAGAGAGTGGCCTTGTTGGACATCAGTGGGAGGAGAGGCCTTTAGGCCTGAGGGTGTTCAATGCCCCAGTGTAGGGGAATGCCAGTGCTGGAGGATGGGAATGGGAGGGGCACCCCCATAGAGAGGGGTGACGGGATAGGGGATTTCTGAAAAGAAGACCTGGAATGGGGAAAAGATTTGAAATGTAAATAAAGAAAAGAGCCAATTAAAAAATGGAACACAGAGCTAAACAAATAATTCTTAACTGAGGAATATCAAATGGATGAGAAGCACCTAAAGAAATGTTTAACATCTTTAGTCATCAGGGAAATGCATTCAAAAACAACCCTGTGATACCACCTCATACCAGTCAGAATGGCTAAGATCAAAAACTCAGGTGAGAGCAAATGTTGGTAAGGATATGGAGAAGGAACACTACTCCATTGCTGGTGGGATTATAAACTGGTAAAACCATTCTGTTAATCAGTTTGGCAGTTGCTTAGAAAATTGGATGTAGTATTACCTGAGGAACCAGCTATACCACTGCTAGGCATATACCCAAAAGATGCTCCAACATATAACAAGGACACATGTTCCACTATGTTCAGAGCAGCCATATTTATAATAGCCAGAAGCTGGAAATAACCCAGATGTCCTTCAACAGAGGAATGGATACAGAAAATGTGGTACATTTACACAATGGAGTGCTACTCAGCTATTAAAAACAAAAACTTCATGAAATTTTTAGGCAAATAGATGGAACTAGAAAATTTCATCCTGGGTGAGGTAACCCAGTAAGAAAAGAACACATATGATATGCACTTACTGGTATGTGGATATTAGCCCAAAACCTCAAATATCCAAGATACAATTCACAGATCACATAAAGTTCATGTCCTTATAACAGGGAACAAAATATTCACAGCAGGAAATACTGAGATCAAGTGTGGAGCAGAAAGTGAAGGAAAGTCAATCCAGAGACTGTTCCATCTCAGAATCCATCCTATATAGTCACCAAACACAGACACTATTGTGGATGCTAAGAAGTGTTTGCTGACAGGAGCCTGATATAGCTGTCTACTTAGAGGCTCTGCCAGAGCCTGGCAAATACAGAGGTGAATTCTCTCAATGGACTGAGCAATGGGTCCCCAATGAAGTAGTTAGAGAAAGGACTGAAGGAGTTGAAGGGGTTTGCAATCCCAAAGGAAGAACAAGAGTATCAACCAACCAGACCCCAGAGACCTAAACCACAAACCAAAGAGTACACATGTAGGGATCCATGGCTCTAGCTGCATATGTAACAGAGGATGACCTTGTTGGGCATCAATGGCAGGAGAGGCCCTTGGTCCAGTGAAGGCTTGAAACCCCAGTGTAGGGGAATGCCAGGGTGGCAAGGCAGGATTTGGTCAGTGGGTGAGGGGGAATGGGATAGGGCGTTTTCAGGGGGAAATCTGGGAATGAGAATAACAATTGAAATGTAAATAAATAAAATATCCAATAAAAATTAATTAGTAAGTAAATTAATTAGTTAATAGGTGGTTGATTGTTGGAGAGTGTTTTTGTGTACTGTGTAATCAAATGCTGACTTCTGTACTCAGAGATCTGGTTGTAGTCTGTACTTTGACATGAATTAAAAATCTGTCACATGGATTGAAAATCATGCCATTTGAGAGCAAGTTTAGAGGAAGGGCAGGTTCAGAAAAGTCCTTACTTCTACAGTTGATTATTTGGTTTTCTTTGTCCTTCAGAGTTTTCATGTATCTCAGTCAGTCATCTGGTAGAAAAAATGACTTTGAGGTGCAATGCCCTATGTGACCCTGATCTATGTGCTAGATGGTAACACCATGTCTCAAAACATAACTGAACACAATAAAAACATCTTTTTTGTTTGTTTTGTTTTTGTTGTTTTGTTTTGTTTTGTTTTGTTTTTTGAGACAGGGTTTCTCTGTGTAGCCTTGGCTGTCCTGGAACTCACTCCGTTGACCAGGCTAGCCCTGAACTCAGAAATCTGCCTGCCTCTGACTCCCAAGTGCTGAAAGATGTAGGAATAAAAATGAAGTAAAATTAGTGTTCAAACTGTTGCAGTGTTGTGATAGTAGTTTTAATAATCCTGGAATAAGTCAGTATGTTATGTCTAAAAATTATATTCATATTAGTAATTAGCTTGGTTGATTTTTTTCATAGTAAGTACAACCAGCTCATTACTTATAGAATCAGAACTTAGTTTTCTGTATGGAAGGAGAATAAAGCTTTTCAAACAGGACACATCTGGCCTTCCAAAACTAAGTCTATTGTTTTACATTGAAAAATGTGATTGTCATTAATGATATGCTTATAGGCAAGAGGTTAGCATACTTGTCATCTGAGAGACTCTATCCAACATGGACTCTAACAGATGCAGATACCCACAGCCAAACATTGGGCAGAGGTCAGGGATTCTTATGTAAGAGTTTGAGAATAATTGAAGGATCTAAAGCAACTGGAAATGCCACAGTTCAACCAACATGATCAATTAATCTGGACCTCTGTGACCTCTCAGATACTGAACCACCAACCACTGAACACACACAGGCTTGAATGAGGCCCTAAGTACATATGTAGCAGGTATAAAGGTCAATCTCCATGTGGCTCCTAAGAAATGGAGAAGAGGCTCTCTCTAAAGCTGGGGCCTGACTGTGGTATCCATTCCCCAACAGGGCTGCATCAAATCTGGCAGAGGCTTGATGTGCCAGAGTTGGGGGGGGGGATACCCAAAAGGGGCTTGACCCTCTCAGAGGATAAGGGGAGGGGGCCTGGGGAGGGTCTCAGTAAGAAGGGGCCAAGAAAAGGTGCAGCATTTGGATGTAAATTATTAATTAATTAATTAATTAAAAATAAAACCAAAGGAAAGAAAGAAAAGAGAAATGTGATTGTCTATATGTCTCCTGATTCACAGGCTTGCAGCCTTCTAAGTCAGAGATATTTTTTCAACCAAATAACTGTGGCACATATATTAAACCCTATAGGCTAAACAAAACCAAGAATAAACTATTCATCTGTTTATTTAAGGACATATTTGAATATAGAAAATAATTTTACATATTTTGTTTGCTTGCCCTTAATATTAGAAAAAATACTTGACAAATCTTTAGCAAATATACTTCCTTTACCCCAAAGGAAATATAAATATGAGAGAAAAATATTATTTCTATTATTATTTCAATATACCTATGGATCATAAATTATATACCAAGATAATACCGATGGCTAGGGTTGGGTGCTCTTGTTGATGTTTCCTAAATATGATCAATTTCCTCACTTATGAATGGAAGGATGTTCCAAGGAAGTACCACACAATACCTGAATAAAAACAACTTTCAGATTTTTATTATATTTTAGTAGTTAAATATATGTTTCAAGATAGTAGAGAGTGCGTATTTATTGTATTACTATAAATGTGCAAGAAAAAATTCATCAAACAGATTGGTACAATATCAGAACATATCATTAAATAATGATTTTTGTCATTATTAATGCAAATTGGTCACATCTTAAGTATTTCCCTTTTCTCTAGTCATTAAATGTAGGCCACTATCCATTTTGCTATAGCGGGAAATTATCAGTCATACACATTGAGAATTCTTAACCATTGCTTCCATAGTTAAATGCTTCCACTGTATCCTGGCAACCTTTTTCCAAGTCTACACTCAACACAGCTCTCTCTCTGTCTCTCTCTGTCTCTCTCTGTCTCTCTCAGTCTCTCTGTCTCTGTCTGTCTCTGTCTCTCTGTCTCTCTCTCTCTCTGTCTGTCTTTCTCTCTCTCTCTCTCTCTACTTTGTAATTAGTCTTCAAGCAGCCATGTCACTAAGCAAACCAATTGAATCTAATGCTGCAATCCCATGTCTTCTTCCATTTGGTCTTACTTAAAAACATTAGGAATTAATAAATATTACTGTAAACAATAGTTTAAATCATGAGATGAAAACAGCAACTCTGTCATTCTGTCTCTTTTTTTTTTTTTTTTTACTCTTGCTTCCCATTACTTGGGCCCAATGTGGTTACAAGTATTCATGTAATTTAAAACAGCTCAGTTGAGGAAGAAAATTATATGGAAATAGGATATATAAAATTATAATACAGAAAACATTGACAACTGATGACTCCCAAGAATTTTTGGAAAGTGTGAAATAGTGTGAAAAATAAAATGGTCAACTAGAGGTCAGAAAACAACTTGAGACAGGCCCAAACTTAACCAAATAGCTGACACATGATCTTAAACTGGATCTAGGCATGGCTGTCCAAGATTACCTAAGGGGGAAGCATGTGGTTATCTATGCAAGCTGACAAAATGATTACATACAAAGGAATAAATCTGGGTAAACATGGAGCTGTCTGGACAGCAGAAAGACAGTCAACTCCCTCTTAGCTTGATGACAGTTGATGCCAGTTTAGACCCAAGTACATTCCATATATTCAACTTGTTATCAGTTTTTTGAAAGCCTGCAGTACAAATGGATGCCTATATGCCTCTGGCATTGAAGGCTTTTGTCTTTAGCTTGTATGCCCCTCAAGATGATCTAGTACAAGTAATAATAGTAAAAATAATAATCAAAATAAAACCTATGTGAACAAAGTGGTTCTCAATGTTTAGAAGAAAAAACTATGCTCAGAGGACAGTAAAACTAATAACTGTTCATGTGTTAGATGGAAGGTGTTCAGTTATAACCAAATCCATTTCCAGTACTCCTTTTCTACCAATCATGGAAGCAGTAGACTTGAATTTTTTCAGAGCACTAGAGAAATTTTGTCCAAAAGTTACCATCTTGAAACATGACTGTCCATATTCTCTTTGCTCAATGTATAATGAGTTACAATCAGTTCTTTCTAGTAATTGGATTTCTATCAGTGTACCCATGAGACATACCATGACCTCAAAGAGTTAATGTTAAATATGATTACATATAATGTTGTGTGTGCACAATCATAAAAATGCTAATGGAACATAGTCTTAAAAACATATAAATAAATAATCATTTCAGATACTAGGATAAAGGCACTTCTCTATTCCTACTCTATTGATTGAATAATATATTAAGTTTATAATAACTATTATCATGGATATTGTTATACCAACAAGAGGCCAAGATAAATCTCAAATTGGAGGAAGGATAAAGGAAAATAAGCTTCAGAACTTGAAATGCTCAATAAAGAGCGTTATCCATATCTATGTGATCTTTCATTTGAAAGAGTAGTATGTGATATTTACTCTTGTCACCTAAAGGCCAACAATGAGTCACATTTTGAGTGGGAAGTTCCCTTACCCTTGTGCATTTGAATACTTGGTCCTTGACTGATAGCACAGTTTGAGGGGCTTGGGCGCTGGCATTGAAGAAAGTATGTCACTCTAGGTTAGCTTTGAAACTTTAAAGCATTGCATCATTTTGAGGTTGCAGTTTCTAAACTGCTCATGGTTGAAGATGAGTCCTCATATTCATATTGTATTGTCAATGATGATCACTTTGTCAGTTGAAGAGATATGTATGTGAGACACTGTTGTAAAGATGCCATAAAAATTGTTAGAAGCTAAAAGAATAAAACTTTTATAAATAAAAGATTTTATATTGTATAATGATTATGCTAATTTCTCACTGGATGTTCACTGCACTAGAAACATCCCACTGAAAGACAACAGACAAGCTTGACCTACTTTCAGATACAGCAAAACCGAACATTCCCTGCAACTTTTATGGCAGTCACTTCTTACCTTGTCCCAACATCTCTTTCTTAAATTATTGTGCAGACTATCACACTTGCCTCTCTGCTTCCACCTATGCATTCCAAAATAATCTCTTATAATTTGGTACTTTATATTAGATCTCTGTTCAAAATCCTGAAATAAATGACTAGCTCAGTCAGATTAGACTCTTAAGCTCAGGCAACCCACTGAAGGACAGTCAGCTCCTGGTACCTCTTTGAACTTGATCTAACTCCTTTCTATCTTGCTCACACATCTCCAGTTACCTGCTTTGTTTGTTGTTTTTCAGACACACAGACCATTAGTCTGTTTTGGACTTCCTCTTGGCTCTGAATCAATGCTCAAAGCACCCACCTGGCTAGTTCCCAGGGGGTCTCACTGCTTTGTCCAAATCAGAGTTACTTTTTCATGGCAAACTCTGAAGTCTCCCTTCTTACACTTTTCACTTCCCATTGTCTATTTCCTGTACCTCATGTAGACCCTGTGTTCAAGTTTTTCACCTCCAACCTCAGAATAATGGCTCTTCCATAGCATGACAGAACTTGTTTTGCTCACTGTCTCCAAACCATATAGGACCATGAAGAGGCTTTACCTCAGAAATCTTTGCCATCTATAAAACAGAACCACCAGAACTCATGTCTCTAGCTGCATATGTATTAGAAGATGGCCTAGCTGGCCATAATTCGGGAAGAAATGCCCTTGGTCTAGCAATGTTTATATGCCCCAGTACAGGGGAATGCCAGGGCCAAATAGTGGGAATGGGAGGGGAGGGGAGCAGAGTGGGGGGAGGGTATAGGGGACTTTTGGGATAACACTTGAAATGTAAATGAAGAAATTCTCTAATTAAAAAAAAACCACAAACAACAGTCACAAAAATTACATTAAGATTGCTTATGTCACATTAAGTGAAACTGGCAGCCATCATATTTTTGTTCATTTTTTTCAAACACTCTGTTCCTCCTTGATTGTGAAATAGATAAAGCTTTGATACTTTAGAACACTTTAACCAAATTTCTTGAAAATATATTGTTCCAAATGATTGAAGTGCAAAAGGAGATACCAAAGAGATAGAACTGCTCTGCAGGAAAAGAGATTGTTTTCTTTCAAAAATATGCCTTGTAGGTATATTTTAAATAACAAGTAGTGTGTTACTTTGCATATTTTTCTACTAAAAACCTTGAGTTTTGTGTATTTATGGATCAACTTTAAAATACATGGTTTTCCATTAATAAAAGAAACATACTGATCCACAACCCTTCAACTTCTTAAGGAAATATTTTTCTATACTTTTTTGAGTGATTTTAGATAAAAATTAATACTGACAGGGATCTGAGGAATAAGCAAATACTTCTATATAATTGTAGCCCTTACTGCCAAAAACATAGAAGGGCAGCAATTTTATTGAGGCTCAGAAAATTAAATGTTTTGTCTAATTTCATAGAGTTTATATTTCTCAGCTTCAAATCCTTGAAACAGCTGTGACTCTAAATGTAGGGCAAAGCATTATTTGAGACATTAGTTCTGAAAAGCCATATTTCAGTAAAAATTGTAGTTTTCTTAAGGTATTAATTAATAATCCAGTCCATATTAAAAGTACATATTCAACAAGTAAGATAGAGAAAAATTGCGTATTTTCCATTCACTAGAAATTTCCAATTGTCTCTGTATTTGGTGTTTGCTACAACTCTGTGTGGATATAGCACCCCAGTCCATCTCAATCAGGCATGATAGGACTCTTTAGTTACAAATAACCACATCTCTCTAACTTTCCAAAATCAATGCTGATTTCTTAACTACATTACATTCCACAACAAATCAGTTCTGACTCAGCTTCTATTGGCGAATACTGTAGTTTCTAGGACCAAAAAGGTAGAGATTTGGTCAGACACTATTTATTACAAGAGAGCAAGTCAATTCTTCCCTTAGTACATCAGCCAAGTGAATTCATATTTAAAGTCTGAAGTATAGATTGAGTTGTAGTTTACTTTCTATCAGAAGATTTAATTCAGAGGCAGTCGAATTTCTGAGTTCGAGGCTAGCCTGGTCTACAGAGTGAGTTCCAGGACAGCCAGGGCTACACGGAGAAACCCTGTCTCGAAAAAGAAGAAGAAGAAGAAGGAGGAGGAGGAGGAGGAGGAGGAGGAGGAGGAGGAGGAGGAGAAGAAGAAGAAGAAGAAGAAGAAGAAGAAGAAGAAGAAGAAGAAGAAGAAGAAGAAGAAGAAGAAGAAGAAGAAGAAGATTTAACTCTAACTATTCTAAGTGTCAATGCTTAAACAAATCAGCAGAAGTAACAGCAATCTTTCTGCACATGTCAGCCTCGCCAGCGCATCAAGGTGTTTGCTCGCTGCCACTTCCTCAGGCTTTTTCTCTTCCATAGCATGATCCTCTGAGGTAGAAAGCTGAGGAACAGTGGGAGTTCCTTTAAGTAACTCAAGTATTCTAAAAAAAAACAAATTTGAGAATAATTCTAAAATTCAAATTTAAATTTAGTTCTGGTAGCTTAAATCTGCCTGTCAAAACCAAATGAGGCTAAGGCTGTGGCTCAGTGGCAGAGCATTTGTCAAACAGCAGCAATATGGCCCCAAAGCTAGTAAACCACCAAATGTTGCACATCTGCTCTTCTTGCCCCTACAAGGAAGCAGAAGAAGTATTTCAAATTCATGGCAACCTGATTTGGATAGCAAGACCCTGTCTCCATGTTAAAAGTGGTTATTATAACTATGGTCTTTTAGAAATTGTTTTTATTACCTCATAATATGGTTATTTGTGGGTTATGCACAGGTATGTCACAGACATCGTATCACCTTAAAAAGAGGTACAGAAAGTTGTGTGCACCCTGTTATGAATATAACCCTGGTCCTGTGAGACATAATTGATCTCCTTACTGTCAAGAGACCTCTCAAGTCTTTTAACTATAAACTGATTTCCCTAAGTTTCTAACTGAACTAGTCATTTAATAACAAAGAAAAATAATATTTATTTGGATCTTCACTACTAAGACACCATCATCTATTTTTGATAATGCTTCTCTGTGAATATGAAAATAGACTTTTTCAATGGAGAAAGTAAAGAAAAATAATGGAAAAATCTTTTAACTTTATATTTAAATTGTTACAGTTATAAAGAAGCAATTTTATTATTAAATTAAAAAAAAAATGAAGTCAACCCCCTCCGAATGAACTCCACCTCTCTTCCTGCGTGCTTCTTCCAGGGCTTCTCTTTCCCTTTGAAGACCTCACAGTCTGAAAGCCTCCCAGGAGATTTACTGCACCCAGGGCAACAGGCAGGTGACTCTCCCACATAATCTCAGCAGCAGGTACAGCAGAGAAGCTCAGCAGACACAGGACTCCTCCCCTCTGCTCTATCACCACCTCCCTTCCAGTCTATACCTGCTGCTTGTGCAGATCATAAGCATGACTTCCCCTTTGAAGGCCTTCCAGCAGTTCTGCTGCAGCCAGGGCAACAGATTATCAGCATGAATGCTTCTCTGAAGATCTCCCAGTCTGAAGGCCTCCCAGGAGATCTGCTAAAACCAGGGCAATGGGTCTCCTAGGAGATCTATAGCAACACAGGGATAGAGGAGTCAGGCTCCACACAGAGAAACCCAGGCCAGTTAACAACAGAGATAACCAGATGGCAAGAGGCAAACACAAGACAATAAGGAACAGAAGCCAATATACTTTGGCACTATCAGAACCCAGTTCTGCCACCATCCAAGCCCTGGATACCTCATCACATCTAAAAGCATGATGCTGACCTAAAATCCTATCTCATGAAGATAATAGAGTCCTTTCAGGAGGATATATATATATATATATATATATATATATATATATATATATATGAAAGAAATACATGAGAAATAGCTAAACAAATATTGGTAAAGAAATGCAGAAAAACACAATCAAACATGTGAAGAAACTGAACAAAGCAGTCCACGAACTAAAAATGGAAGTAGAAACAATAAAGTAGACACAAATGGAGGCAACCCTGAAAAAGGAAAACCTAGAAAAGAGGTCAGGAGCTACTGATGCAAGTATCACCAACAGAATACAAGAAATAAAAGAAAGACTTTCCAGCTTAGATTCCTTGAAGATATTTTCTTTGACACAATAGTCAAAGAAAATACAAAGCATAAAAAACTTCTAACCCAAAATATCCAGGAAATCCAGGACACAATGAAAAACCAAACCTAAGAATAATAGAAATAGAAGAGAGGATGTTTCCTAGCTCAAAGGATGAGAAAATGTCCTCAACAAAACCATAGAAGAAAATTTCCCCAACCTAAAATGGAGATGGTCATAAATGTACTAGAAGCCTACAGAACACCAAATACATTGGAGCAGAAAAGAAAATCCTCTTATCACTTAATAATAAAAACAGTAAATGCACAGAACAAAGAAAGAATATTAAAAGCTGTAAGTGAAAAAGGCCAAGTAACATATAGGGCAGGTCTATCAGAATTAAACTAGCCTTGTCAACAAAGACCCTAAAGGCCAGAAGAGCCTGGAGAGGTCATACAGACCCTAAGGGAACACAAATGCCAACCCAGGCTACTATATACTGAAAAGTCTCAATTATAAAAAATGGAGAAACAAAATGTTCCATGACAAAACCAAGTTCAAACAATATCTACCAATTCAGCCTTACAGAAGATTTTAGAAGGAAAACTCTAACACAAGAAGGGTATCTACACCAATGGGAAAGAAAAAGAAATTTCACAACAAAACCAAAGGGAGAGAATCATATACACATAATGACATCTCTGAAAAAACAAACATAACAGGAACAATAATCTCTCTTTAACATCTCTCAATGTCAATGAACTCAATTCGCAATAAAAAGACATAACCAAACAGACTGGATAAGCAAGTAGTATCCAACATTTTGCTGCACACAAGAAACACATCTCAATGACTAAAACAGTTACTACCTTAAAGTGAAAGGCTGACAAAAAAAGCAAATGGTCCCAAGAAACAAGTGGGAGTTTCCATTTTAATATCCAATAAAATAAACTTATAACCAATAGTTATCAAGCGGGATGGGGGTGAACACTTCACATTCAACAAAGGAAATATCCACCAAGAGAAATTCTCAGTTCTTAAAAATCTATGCCCTTAATGCAAGGGCATCCACATTCATAAAAGAAACTGTATTAAAGTTCAAAACATGCATTGAACCCCACACAATAAAGGTTGGAGACTTCAACACCCCACTCTCATGAATAGGCATGTCATTAAAACAGAAATTAAACAGAAACAGTGAAACTAATAGAGATTATGAAACAAATGGATTTAACAGATAGATACAGAAAATTTCACCCTAAAACAAAAGTATATATCTTCTTCTCAGCATGTCATGGTACCTTCTCCAAAATTAACCACATAATCAGTCACAAAACAAGCCTCAGCAGATACAAGTAGATAGAAATAATCCCATGCATCCTTTCAGATCACCAAGGACTAAGGCTTAACTTCAGTAACAACAAAAACAATAGAAAACCCACATACTCATGGAAACTGAACAACTCTCTACTCAGTGCTAACTTTGTCAGAGAAGAAATAAAGAAGGAAATGAAAGACTTCTTGGAATTCAATAAAAATGATGACATAACATACCCAAACTTGTGGGTCACAATAAAAATAATGCTAAGAGGAAAATTCATAGCACTCAGTGTCCTCTCAAAGAAATTGAAGAGATCCTACGGTATCAACTTAACAGCACACCTGAAAGCCCTAGAACAAAAAGAAGCAAACACTCACAAGAGGAGTAGATGGCAGAAAATAGTCAAACTCGGGGCCAAAGAAACCAAATGGAAACAAAGAAAGCAATCACAAAAAGCTGGCTCTGTGAGAAAATCAAGGAGATAAAAAACACTCTTACCCAAACTAACTAAAAGAGCACAGAGATAGTATCCAATATTGCCTGAGGGCCAGTTGAATTAAGGGAAATACGCAACCTCGGAGGTGGGAACTCTGGGGACCCTCTAGAATGTACCAGAGACCTAGGACATTAGATACTCTCAGAACTAAAAGGGAGGGACCTTACATGAAATTCCTAATAGTGGGGAGAGGGAACTTGAAGAGTCCACTGCCAGTAAAATGACAGGGCATCAAGTGGAGGGATGGGGTTGCCATCTCACAGTCAAAAACTCTGGTCCAGAATTGTTCCTGTCTAAAAGAACTGCAGAGACAAAAATAGAGACGAGACTGAGGGAAGTGCTGTGAGCTTTTTGTAATCATATGGTGGGGCCAGGAACTTGTCTCTGTGAGTGTATATGTGTGCCTGTGGGCATGTGTGTTTGTATGGGTCTGTGTGTATCAATATATTTATTTGCATGTGCCTTTTTCATGTGATCTTTAAGCTCCAGCCTAATTTGAGGATTGATACAATCTGGGCATGCAAGAAACATTTAAACAAATAATGATTATAGAGAACTTTACGCCACACAGAGCAGTTGCTTGCAAGCAGTAAGGCACTTTCACTTGAGGCAGACATCCTTGACAACTAGATTAAAACTAAGATAGATTCAGATGACTTTCTCAGAATCTCCTCACATTTCACTATTTTCTCTTTCCAGATTATTTTTCCATTTCCTTTTCTGAATTAACCACACACATTATTACATTATCATTTGGTAGAGAAGAATAAATCATTTAACAAAATTAAACATCATAATTCTATTACATATAACACAGCAGTGTTGTGTAAAGCTAGTTTGGAGAATGTATGACTTGATTTTATTACATATTTGCTGTGGGATCTTAGGGGAATTATTGAGTCCCTCAAAGTCTCAGTTTACTCACCTTTAAAAGAGTAACAAAGGATAGCATTCACTTCGCATGGTTGTTAAGGAGTTTAGAGTTAACTGGTGAAGTCCTTTGTACTATATTTAGGATATATTTATGTAATTAGAGGGAGAATTGCAGGGGAAATAAGACAAATATGTTTACAGTGTTTTCCCAACAAGGAGAAAATGAGGAAAGAAAGGAGTGGAAAGAAATATAGATCAGAAGGTGGGAAGGGAGTTGGGAGTCCTTGGCTTCTGTTTCCAATGAGAACAACCATGATGCAATGGACGAATGAGCTTGTGCCTCCGTCTTTCCATCCCAGTCCACACATGCACTGTGTGAGACATTTAACTGTAAATGCTCAGGAATAGGCACAATATTTGTAAGTGATAAACTACTGCTCATATAGAAAATTGCATTCACAAATGAGGGGAAAGATAGGAAACTCAGTCACACCATCAGCTAACAGTTTCATCTCTGTTGTGAATTATTTTTACTGAAACCACAGTGTAAATGGTAAATGATAATTATCCAAGTGTTTTTACTGTTTTGTGCTTCCAGAATAAAGTGTATCACCTAGAAAAAGAGGCTTATAATTCCTTGGGCTTTTCTACTGGACATCTTTCTGTAGACAAACTCAGAATCCCTTGCTCTCCTCCTAATATGGTATACATGATTATTTTAGTACAGTTTCTGTCTCTCATAAGGAAATCCACACAGTTATCAAGTATCCATAACCTTGTGCTCACACACTCATCTTTCTTATCTTACACACCATCATTTCCCGTCTCTTTGGTTTACTCTCCATTAAGTATTGTATTTCCCATTTTTTCTTTTACTACCCTTTCCCCTCTTCTCTCTAGCACATGTTCCCTTTCATTCTTCTGTTTTTCATTCATCTTTCACTTAGGATAGGTTTCCTTATGGGAATGTCCACTTCTATACCTCTAATAGGTGTGAGCTCATTTTATGTCCCCAGGGAAGAAAAGCAACATAAAATATGAGATGCAGTTGTTCACCAGCCCTTCCTTTCCCTCCACAGCCAACCACCAAATGCTATTCTAATACCAGAATTGGTTGCAGGGCACATTTAAACTGCCATTCTCTCAGCAATTCAACACTGTGGAGAGGGCAAACCACTCAAAATGCAGAATTCACAGGAAAGCTTTGTTGGAAGTTAGGCTTGTTTTGTATGTACAAATATTTTAGAAGAATTAAAATGGAAAACTGGCTGTTCCACGCAGCATTCAGTGTGAAGCATTTTTACAGACCACAGAGGCATTCCTTTTTATTTTTATAAATGGCCAAAAGCAAATAAGAATGTGTGTGTGCACACGTGCATGCACACACACACACACACACACACACACACACACACACACACACCACAGAGGCAGACATGTACACACACATATGCACACACACAAACTCACTCACAAACAGAGCTAAGCAAACACAAGCCTCTTGTGACTTTTTTCCTGGAAAGAAGCCATGTAAGAAAAGAGCCATTGGGCAAAATCAGAGAGAGGTGGAGCTAGACAAGGCCATGGAGATCATTTCTTGGAATCCCCTCAAATCTCAGACGAGGAAACAGGCTAAGTGAGTGTACAACTTTCCCAAGGTCACAGTTAGTTAACATTTCAGCAGGGACTAGTATTTAAATCTTTAAAATCCCAGTCCAGTTCTCTTAAATCATCAGGAAGGTGAGAAGCCAGTGTTGTGTCCCAGGGACTCACTTATCTACTTGTAAAATAAGGTCTGGCTACCTGGAAGGGATCTGGCCCATATTACCATATGCTGTAAAATATGGACGGTTTCCCCGGCAATTCTACTGGCAAGTTCTTTCAGGCAAGTTCAGCATCTTCCTGCTGAGTTTTCTGGCTGTTCTAAGAAATGTATCCCAATGACTATGGTTACTAACCCAGTCTTTGCACGCAAGAAACCGAACCACTGGCTTCTGAATTATGATCCCTTAGCTATTTGGGGTTTGGCATGCCTTGTAGTTTAGCAAAAAGATAAATTTCAATTTCCAGAAGAGTGAATTGAGGAAAGGGAGGGGGGAAGAAATGGTTTTAACTAAAAGGTGCAACACAAGCTGTGGACTTTGCCATGAACAATAGAAAGTAATTTCACAGTTTGTGAAACGAAGCATGGAAGCATGGGCAAAGTGCTAAAAAGACCAAATCTACACAAACAGCACGTGATGTGTGCTGGCTAGAGGAATACACATCCCTCTTTCTTGGACTCTTGGGTCCACAAAAGCAGGCTCCTGGATGAAAGAGTATCCCATCTTCATGCAGCAAAGTAAAGTTTCTTTTCTGATATGAAAAAAATAATAGTTGTCAATGATCCTGTGGTCATTCCCCCCAATCCTTGCAGTATGAGTAGTGTAACAGTTTTCACTGGGGAGAAATTCTATATTTCCATGGAAGAGTATAGGAACATAACAGGGAAAATTAACAATTTGCAATCAGATGGTTTAGGATCGTACAAATCTTCTGCTGAGCATCCATCATGCAGCCACAGTTTTGTTGACTGGCAATATTTCCTAATGGATGTATACACATCTTGGGAAGGGACCTGTGTATGCACCCGGATGTGAACATACTTACTCACATAGCCACACGTATATGCACACAGAATTGCGACTTCAACACATGGCTGCAATTTTCTTATTGCTGCCAATTGAATTTGAATATGCAGTAAGCCAGCTGTATCATGATCATTTTACATGGCCTGGAGATAATTTATCAATTGAACTTCAAAGTTCTCTCAGCCTTTCCATATTCCTTAATATTTATCAGTAAAATGTGTCATCATTTCAGAAGACAAATATTAGATTTAAACTTAGGTCAACAAGCCTTGAATCAATGGACATTGCTAAAATTTCTTCCCGCTTCATCTCCTTGTTTACTGCTCTGCCTTCTCACACAGTCATTATTTCCCTAATCTCTTCAGACATGGAGTAGAGAAGTCGAGGAGGAGAAATATGAAAGATGGCATGTTATTTTCTACCATTATAGAGAAGAAATTTAACATGTCACCGTGCTTCTTATGATAGTATAGTGAAAACTTGATAGTTTAATTATATTTTAAAAGTCTGAAGGTTGAAGAAATTCCAATGAAAGAGGCACATGCAATTTAAAGCTGAGCAATGCTAGAATATGGGCAACATACAGAAGGGCTTCAATCTTTGTCTCTGAAGAGCTTTAGAAGGATAAGGCAGCATCTTCAGGCAGCATTGAAGCCAGAAACTGCTCTCTCTCCTTTCACATATAAACTAAACTAAGTGATTTTTGGTAGCAGCTGGTGAAATGAATCTATAGCAATAGTTTGGCCCTGATGCACATTCTTATTTTCCCGTGATCTAAGGTGAAGAGCCACGACATCTCTAGAAGTGTTTTTGTTTATTTTTTATTTTTTTTAATTTTTTTTATTTTTGTGGGTTTTTTTGTTGTTTGTTTGTTTTTTGGTCCAAAGTAATATTAAGTGTTCTGAATAGTAGATGTTTCTTCTCTACCTTGTAATTAAAGTAGAAACAGAACAAAACATAGATAGTTGATAGGCTAAGTAAAAGTTCAAAATTATTGCTCTTGTTAGCAGTTTATAGATAACTCTTAACTAAATTGTCTTGACACTTGAATTTCTAAAGGACTCTTCTTCAGCATAAAATATACAAGAATATTAAACAAAAGAGTAAGGTACAGCACTGGTTCCTTCCACTGCCATAGTTAATAGTTTAATACCAAAGAAAAGCTACAAAAAATATAATTTTGGTACAAGATATATATATATATATATACCTCTGCCTACCAAGTGCTGGAATCAAAGGCATGTGCCACCACTGCCCGGCATGATTTTATTTTTTTTTTTGCAGGAAAAAAATGCTGATTTACAAAAAGGTGAAGGAATATACACCATGCCATGTGAAGAACAAATCTTAAATCTAGAAATATTGAGGACAATGAAATTGGTAAGTCTGAGTATGTATGTGAAAATTATGTTTGCATGAGTCTTGCTTGGATTTCTTTATTATTGATTTCCCTTTTTACTAAAATGTTGTTAAACAACATTTTATGTAGAAGGGTCAAAATTGCTGTGATAATGATTTCTAGAACCAGATATCATTCTATTGACAAATTTAATTTCAATATTTTAATGACTTTTAATGTTAGCCAAAACTCCAAATATCTCATAGAAACATCAGTATCAATATATTGATATAGCTAGCATTCTATGCAAATCAGTGATTTCATGATACTATAATTTTCACAAATACTAATTACTCTTCCCTTTAGTTATATTACCCCAATTGATCACAAATATTCAGAGCAATACTTGTTTAAATAATCACTTCAATCGTTTTCTAAAACAGCCAAGAAGAAGGTTTTGTTGGCTCTTTACATTGTGCTTTGTGTAGTTGCTGAAATCAGACTAAATTACCTGCAATACTTCAGGAGACTTAAACCAAGTCTGAAAGAGATGCAAATGGCATCCAAACTTGATCAGTTTTGTTATTTGTTTAATGAAATGTACTTTGAATTGGGATAAGAGAAAAAAATTAGACATGTGTTTTTCCTTGTACTCATGGCTAAGTTTATGCTAAGTCTATTCACATGCAATATCATTCTGAAATCATTGACAATTTTGGGTCTCTCCTTGGCAAACATGGAGGACTCAGACCAAATTTGGAGCAAACACATTAGAGGTATTGTTTTACCTTCTTGCTATGGACTTGTTTATTGAATGTGTATTAATATCTGTTTCTAACACTCTGACTGAAGTAAGTTTGATGTAACTTCTCCTTCACTTTACTCCAGATTTATGTTTATTCTCCGTCACTAAAGAAACATGCTTTCCAAGGTTAAATTTACCAGCTCTGAGGTCAACTGTGTGTGTGTTTGTTTGTGTGTGTGTGTGTGTGTGTGTGTGTGTGTGTGTGTGGTGTATGTGTGAGTGTGTGTGTGTGTGAGAGAGAGAAAGAGAGAGAGAGAGAGAGAGAGAGAGAGAGAGAGAGAGAGCAGTTGGGGAATGAAACTAGGGTCTTCAAGCAAGGCAGATAATTTACCAATGGCTTATGTCCTCTGACCAAACCCTGCTATTTTAATAATTTTATCCAAGAGCATATGATGAAATTCATGCCTAAACTTACTCAAGCTTTAAAAGCTTAATGGTATAATATTAGAGTGACTGATATACCTATCTTGACACCGATTTGTCTTCCTTTTATTATTAAAGGAAGCATGTGGTATATGGGGTTTTATTACAGTTGAGAGTGTACCTCATTGTACTTGGCTCAAGCTTATATTGACTTTGTGTTAACACCATTTTGGTTGGCCCTTGACATTTTTACTGGATTCAGTTTCATCATTTCCTGTGTACCCTCTTGCTTACTTGATTACTGAACTCCATGCCCCTAAAAAATTTAAACACCAAAATGAATGCTAAGTTTTCTCAACATTTATAGTAGAATTTGTAACATGCAGGCTCCTTCTTTTAAAATGGCCAAAAATAAATTAGGCAAGTCTGCTTGGACCTTACTAAATGAGTACTTGCTTAGGGGCCAGTGAGATGGCTATGCAGCCGAGTATGCTTGGGGTAAACTCCCAGAACACATATGATCAACAGAGGAACTGACTCGCATAATGTTGCCTTCTGACCTTTATACAAGCACCATTGCACATGCATGTACATGCACATAGAAACTAAAACAAATACATGTAGAAACAGTGCTCCAATAGTCCCACCCAGAAGCTGTTTTACCTAGTGATCCATCCTATCTGCAGACACCAAACACCCACACTATTGCTTATGGCAAACAGCACTTGCTGACAGGACCCTGATATGGCTCTTCCCTGAGAGGTTCTACCAGCACCTGACCAATACAGATGCAGATATTCACAGCCAACCATCAGACTCAGCCTGGGGACCCCAATGGAAAAGCTAGGGGAAGGACTGAAGAAGCTAAAGGGGATTTCAACCCCATAAGAAGAACAATATCAACTAACTGAATCACCCAGAGCTCCCAGAGAATAAACCACTAGCCAAAGAGTATACATGAAAGGAGCCAGGACTCCACATACATATGTAGCAGAGGATGGCCTTATCTGACATCATTGGGAGGAGAGGGAGGCTAGATGCCCCAGTGTAGGGGGATACTAGAGGGGTGAGGCTGGAGTGGGTGAGTGGGTGGAGGAGCACCATCGTGGAGGCAAAGGAAAAGGTGTGAGCTGGGGATGGGATGGGGGTTTGTGAAGTGGTAACCGGCAAGGGGGATATCATTTAAAATGTAAACAAATAAAAGATTAATAAAAAAGGAAAATGGCTGTTTTAATCATGCATAGTCATGCAGATTGACAGGGAAAGGGTTTGTCACTAGTAATATATATGCAACTCAATGTAAAGTACATCTGTCAGTTAAATCTTGTCAAATTGGGTAAAACTTTAAGGAAATAGCAGCTGTCAGCCTGTAGCCATTTTTTATCAATGGATGAAGAAAAGGCCTAAGCATTTGAGGAAAATAATTTTTAGTCATGTCTTCACAGCACATACCTCTAAGCGGCAAAATAAACCGAGAGAGTTTCTGCACAACAGAGCACAGCTGTGGAGTCAAAGACTCAAAGTGCTTAAGGTCAAACAAGAAGGAGTGATGTTATGTGCTTCCATGAAGAATGATACAAACCATACAGAAAGAAAGATGCCTTGTGTGTTCCAGAACTGAGGTAAGTAGATGCTCCGGTCTTGGCAGCTAGAAAGGATCCAAATCCAAGTCAAAGAGATAAATCAACAAGAGTAATCTAAAGCCTGAGACATAGCTCAGTGGTTAAGAGAACCTCCTGTACTTCCATCAGTCCTGAGATCAGCCCAGAGCTCCCAACCAGGTATCTCCCAAACTTATAACTCCACCTCCAGGAAATCTGATGTCCTATTCCCATGGACACACACACACACACACACACACACACACACACACACACACACACATGCACTCACTCATGCACACACACTAAATAAATAAATAAATAAAATCTTTTTTATTTGCGTGAGGTGACTTTGAGTAACTCTAAACAGACTCAAAAACCAGTGGATTCCTAGGTTTATCACTTTCATGAAACTTCCGACTTTTCCAATACATTGATTTCTGCTGGTTAACTGAGAGAGCTACTTCTTTCACATAAAACTATGGTCACCCTCTTTATCACAGTGACAACTCTAGACCATAACTGAGGTGGACGTGTCTTTATATATAGATCTAGTTCATTCTCCCACTTGTTCTGGTACTATTTTGACAATATTAGGAGATGCAATCACAAAGACTTTGAGTGCTCCATCCTGCCTCAGTGAAGCCTGCCTGTTTTAGAAATTGAGCCTCCTCACAAATGAGATCTAGTACTAGTTAAAAAAAAAAAAAAAAAGCACAGGTCCTCCAACTTTTAGTGTTGAGAAGCCTCAAAGCACATTTAAAGCTTATGATTCACGTTGATAATCCTGGGAAGAGTTTTACTTTCTGAGAAAAACAGTAACATTTCAAGTTGGGACTCATACAGAATTACTGCAAGAACATTCATTTGTAAAACACGCCTTTAGTGAACCCAAAATTTGAAGCCCGACTTTTTAGGTAACAAGAATTGTTTCTTCTCCGTGCTTTGCTATATATAACATGCTTTGCTGCTTTTAACTTTAATAAAGTGTATCAGTCCAAACTGAACAAGGCTAAATAATTGTATGTCCTAATTTGCCTTTAAATCTACAATGAAACATCTTTGTACCCAGCATTAAACAAAACAAAATGTTCAAAAACTCATATATGAAAAAACACACAGAGAGACACACACACACATGTGTGTGAAAGTGTTAGGGAGAGGAGAAGCATGGAGAGGGGAGGGGCAGGACAAGGGGGAGTGAGAGAGGAAGACAGAAAGGGAAGAGAGGGGAAGGGAGAAAAAGAGAGAGGGAGGAAGGGAGAGAGAGAGGGAGAGGGAGGGGAGAGGGAGAGAGGAGAGAGAGAGAGAGAGAGAGAGAGAGAGAGAGAGAGAGAGAGTTGAGATTGATTCCAAACAATATACACCAAGTCCCTGAAACCCCTGATAAATAAAAGGAGTATAAACCTACCAAGGAAATGGAGAAAGACCTCTTGTGGCTTAACCTGTTTTGAGACTATGCCTGTTAAATAAATTTTGCACGTGACCCAAAGCATGAGCCAAGTACGTACATATGGTGAAACTTTAGCATATACTTACGAGGGGAGTAAGCCACAGAGGAATTAAAGATCCTAGCCACATATTCAATTTTTTCACCCAAACTGTTAAAAGTTATGTCATTTTTCACTGCAGAACGCAGGCTGGTTAATGGATTTAACACTGCCATTTGGTCTAATTTCCTGATGTCTGCTTCAATCGTTGTACAGCCCTCTACTGAGAAGGAAAGAAACCCTAGACCTTCATCTCCTTGTTTTGTGTGTTTTCACAAGGCACTTACCCCCCCCCCCTTGTAAGTTGATTTTGGCTGAAAGGGAAAAAGTTTCAAGATACTGATGAGTTTTAAGGTATGTCTATCTCTGAAAACCAATGATTAAGATAAAATCATTTTTCCAAGAAAAACCACTGCAGGTTGGGATGGAAAACCCAGAGAGAATAAAAAGAAGTTCTTCTGTTCATGAAAATACATTTTCTTTGGTTAATAAATGTTAAGTTCTCATATATAAATTTAGTTTCATCTTCTGAGTTTGTTCTTGTTTCTTCTAACAAAATAATTAGTAATTAAATGGTAATAATAATCTTCTCAATTTTTTTTCTTTCTTCTTGCTTTGTTGGTTTTCCCAGGTAAGGACACTACAGGTTGGAAGAATCTGTACTTGTCTGACACATATTTCTAAGGATTTTAATTACCTTTGTATAATTTTTGTGCTTCTGTCCTTTTACACCCTATAAAGAACCCTAGAAATTTGGCTAAATACATTAAAAACATCCATTAGCAAAATTAATTATCACTGAAAATACATAAAAGTTTTAAGCAGTATATTATTTCAAATTATAACTTCATCATATAAAATGTGACGACCTTGGATTATTTTTATGTTTTCTAAGTTTACTTCTTCATTTAACATATAGGAAGT
Organism: Mus minutoides; assembly: GCA_902729485.2. Lineage (NCBI taxonomy): Eukaryota > Metazoa > Chordata > Mammalia > Rodentia > Muridae > Mus > Mus minutoides. Next base: position 2,808,632 of record LR749580.1, read on the forward strand.
AACTGTCACAGTAGTTTAAAGTTCATAGTAAAATTGATCAGGCCTATTCATTTCAATCAAGCCCAGTGTCTTCCTAACTATTTTTTAACTCCATGGGTTTGTTTCTATGTCTGTGTCTCACTGCCTGTATGCCTTTGTCTCTGTCTCTGTCTCTCTGTCTCTCTCTGTTTCCGTCTTTCTCTCTCTCTGTGTGTGTGTGTGTGTGTGTGTGTGTGTGTGTGTGTGTTTATATATGTGTGTATGTGTGTATGTATGTATTTGTGTGGTTCTACTTGACAAACCTAACGAATGGGTTGCAAAAGGAAAGGGTAGCACCCTATTTTGAAGCTCTGTCCTGCTAAGCACACCAAGAGCTTTTTAGAATGATATGTTTACTCTCCTATATACATTTACCATTTATTTGTCTCATTACAAACTATAACATGATTTACATACTTAGATTATAGACATCCCCAGAAAAATTATTCAATTCCTCTAAAGCTAAAATACTTCTGCAAAATGAGGAAATCAGTAATTCTTGCTCTCTTGGATGGGTGGAAGAAGTAAATGAATTAATGCTTGCTAGATACATAATAAAATAAACAATCCATTATATAGATTAGATCTGTTTCATAAGGGTCTATAGTGAGAAGTACACACACACACACATACACATTCATTATAGATTTAAAAAATCGTTGTAAAATTACACTAAAAAAAAAAAAGAAAATAGGTACAAATGAATGAATACAAGTCGTACTATCTAGGAGGACAATAGTAAAAAATAAAAGATTGGTGCAGCCAGGAGTGGTCAGACATTTCCCCCAAACATGGGCATTTTTGTGGTTAAAAATGTTTGTTAAGAAATATGAAGTTTTGATGTAAGGTATGTAACATATTCAAAGATCATGAGCCAGTATCGACCATCTCTAATCAAAGTGCATCTAACTTAAACTGTGAATAAACCAGCAAAGAAAGTATGTAGAGCCTTAAACATAATTCCTCTTATAAATTACAAGTTTCTTTGAGGGTAATACTTAAAATTTAAAACTTAACTTATTCATGTGTATATACAATTTATTTTCTGCTTTGATGATGTATCTTATTTTATTTTATTTAAAATGGTGCTTTGGAAGTTTCAATCTCATTCAAACTTGTTTTTTATTATTTGAGTCACAAGGGAAAAATCATTCTAAAAATGCCCTGCATACCATGTCTACTTTAGAGATGAAATCCAATAATACTGTGTGAACTAATCATGAGATTTATTTAAAAAGACTGGAGATTATTTTGACCAAGTGTTGACAGTCTGAAGTCTTGGAATTACAAATTACTTTAATAGCATTGCCAAATGTGTCTTACCCTTTAATTAATATGAAATGTTAAAAAAAAAGTTTTAGTGCAAAATATGTCTTTATTTCCCGGTCGTAGCTAGAACTTGGAGAATCTAGAAATGATGTAGGGCTTTCAGGGTTTTATTTATTCTCTGGTAATTAATGTAACTGGCAAAATATTTTGGTACGTTAACATTAAAAGATTTCCAATTGAAAAATGTGGGACGGGCAGCAGGTGTCACAGGAAAATTTCATCAGACACTAGTGTGACCTACATGTTCCCTCTGATCCTCTCTACACCCACAAAATATATTGGAAAAATTAATCTTGGACAAGATTGCAGGACCCAGCGGTGACCTTAACCAAGTTTCATAACTTCCCCCAAACAATCTGTACCATCACCATGTAAAGAAAGTGATGGGTCAAAGTGTCATTTCACTTTTTAAATGACAGGGGAAAGCTGCTGTTTTAACACATTCCCTATATAAACACATCCTTTGCCAAACATGCCTCATTTGATGATTTCCCTAATGTGTTAGAAATTTTACTGTATTTAATCAGGAAGATAATAGGCGCTGTGGGACCCTGCTTGGTAAAGTAATATAGGAATCTTCGCTCTTTAATTAGCTGTTCCAAGGTTGAGAACAATTTTAATAGTGTTATCAAGGTCTATCTGACATAAATTACTATTTTGCTAGGATGAGGTCAAAGGTTTAGATTCTGTTACAAGTTTTTGAGGCAGTACATTATTAAACTCAGGCTTCAGTAGTCATCTGATCAAAAGGTTGCATTAGCAAAGTATACACTAGGTACACAGGGCTCAGTGAAAATAGGTAAAAACATCATTATGTAATGTGGTAGATATTTTCTCAAACTTTACGGTGAAGATTTATTCGAAGAGATTTAAGTTAATTTCACTGTTAGAGCAGCTCATCGTTGATGAAAATCTGATGATGAATGTGTATAAAAATGATTTCAAGGACTTCCATGATCCAAGGAATTTAGTGTTTATTTCATCAAGAAAACAATTTTAAGTATGTCAGATGTTGCCTAACTAACCTCAGAAAATCCAGATTTCTGTTAGCATTAAAAGGAATGCCAGGGCCATTACGTGAGAGGGGGTGGGTAGGGGAGCTGGGCGGGCATGCGGAAGGGTAAGGGGAAATTTCTGGATAACATTTGAAATGTAAATGAAGAAAATGTCTAATAAAGAGGAAAAAAAGTAAATAATTCTCACAAAATAGCCTTAGAAACTAGACTTTACAAAGTACCTGAACCACTGCATAATTGTGTCTGACAGACCATATTATAGGATCCATAATATAGGAGAAAAGTCTCTGGTACCTAGTGAGTTCAGTCTTATCAAGTCATAATTTCAAAGTTGTAAGAGCAACAAAACATTCAGATCTGTGTGGTAAGAGGTAAGGCTGATATGAACAAACCAATTGCATGTTATAAAAGAGAACAGAACATAAAACTGTATCTAGTTTAATAGCCTTCATATTGATATTAAACAATAGCAGGGGCAAGAGAGATAGCTCAGTGGTTTAGAGCACTGACTGCTCTTCCAAAGGTCCTGAGTTCAATTCCCAGCATGCACATGGTGGATCACAACTATCTGTATTGGATCAGATGCCCTCTTCTGGTGTGTCTGAAGACAGCTACAGTACTCTTATACATAAAATAAGTAAATGAATCTTTGTATGAAAGATAATAAACAATAGTTAATAGTTCATGCAGCTACTATTTTATACTCTTTAAAAACTATTTTATAGTATTCTATTTATATTCACAGTTTAATGATAGAATGATGTGTTGTTGGCCAATTTAATGGGATACAGGATTCACCATAGGAACAAATCTCTAGATATCTCTGTGAAGGCATTATCTAGGCAAGGTTAATTAAGGCAAGAATACCCACCCTAAATGCCAGCAGTATCATTCCAATGGGTGAGGTTCCTGCTAGAATAGGGAAGAAAAAACTGAGCTTTGTATAGGTTAAGTATTTGTCGCATTAAGGTGGTTGTTGGAAATTGGTTCTAATTCTCTGAATTAATTACGAATCTGCATGTCAAAAAACTGAAGGACCTTGTCCACAACAGGTTTTTGATCAATCAGTAAAGAACCAACAGCTGACTTGGCAGAGAGAGAGAGAGAGAGAGAGAGAAGAACTTTTAGATTGTGCAGACTAAGAACAAGAAGAGAGGAAAAGGGAACTTTCATGATTCAGAGAGAGAGAGAGAGAGAGAGAGAGAGAGAGAGATGGGTCAAATTTAGAGCTGCTGAAGGAAAATCATCTGAAGTGTAGGTAAGAAGAAATGTGGCCCCAGAAGGGATACCCAGATGCCTATTGGGCAGTAAAGACTAGGAAGCTGCCCAGAAGGTGCCAGGGCAACAAAATAAAATATAGACTAAAAAGGTGTTAAGCCCAATATGAACTAACTAGTACCCCCAGAGCTTGTGTCTCTACCTGCATATGTAGCAGAAGATGGCCTAGTTGGCCATCATTGGGAAGAGAGACCCCTTGGTCTTGCAAACTTTATATGCCCCAGTACAGGGGAATGCCAGTGTAAAGAATTGGGAGTGGGTGGGTAGGGAAACAGGGGGGGGGGGCGGTATAGGGGACTTTTGGGATAACATTAGAAATGTAAATGAAGAAAATACTTAATAAAAATTGGGAAAAAAAAGGTGTTAAGCCAGGATTACAGGAGTGAAATTTGTACAAGATGTGGGGAGGATTAAAACTCCCCAGCCTTTGAGTAAGCCAAGGCATTTTAAAATTAATTGGTGTGTGTGTGTGTGTGTGTGTGTGTGTGTGTGTGTGTGTGTGTGTTCCATTTCAAAACCAAATTGCTTCTGGGCAGGTGTGTTGATGCAACCCTACTGAAGCCAACGCAGTGTGGCCAATCACCACTACATAATTGCTCTCAAGAATTCAAACATAAAACCAGAGACACTGAAATTTATAAAGGAGAAAGTGGGGAAAAGCCTCGAAGATATGGGCATAGGGGGAAAATTCCTAAACAGAAAAACAATGGCTTGTGCTGTAAGATCAAGAATTGACAAACAGGACCTCATAAAATTGCAAAGCTTCTGTAGGGCAAAAGACACTGTCAATAAGACAAAAAGGCCACCAACAAATTGGGACAAGAATTTTTACCAATCCTAAATCTGATAGGGGAATAATATCCAATATGTACAAAGAGCTCAAGTAGCTGGCCTCCAGAAATTCAAATAAAAATGGGGTACAGAGCTAAACAAAGAATTCTCAACTGAGGAATACCGAAGGGCTGAGAAGCACTTGAAAAAAATGTTCAACATCCTTAATCATCAGGGAAATGCAAATCAAAACAACCCTGAGATTCCACCTTACACCAGTCAGAATGGCTAAGAGCAAAATTTCAGGTGACAGCAGATGCTGGCAGGATGTGGAGAAAGAGGAACATTCCTCCATTGCTGGTGGGATTGCAAGCTGGTACAACCACTCTGGAAATCAGTCTGGTGGTTCCTCAGAAAATTGGACATAGTGCTACCGGAAGATCCAGCAATACCTCTCCTGGGTATATACCCAGAAGATGTTCCAACTGGTAATAAGGACACATGCTCCACTATGTTCATAGCAGCCTTATTTATAATAGCCCGAAGCTGGAAAGAACCCAGATGTCCCTTAACAGAGGAATGAATACAGAAAATGTGGTACATTTACATAATGGAGTACTACTCTACTATTAAAAACAATGAATTTATGAAATTCTTGGGCAAATGGATGTATCTGGAAGATATCGTCCTTAGTTAGGTAACCCAATCACAAAAGAAGTCACTAGATATGCACTAACTGATAACTGGATATTAGCGTAGAAACTTAGAATACCCAAGATACAATTTGCAAAACAGAAGAAAATGAAGAAGGAAGACCAGCATGTGGATACTTCATTCCTCCTTAGAATAGGGAACAAAATACCTATCAAAGGAGTTACAGAGACAAAGTTTGGAGCTAAGACAAAAGGATGGACTATTCAAAGACTACACCACCCAGGGATCCATCTCATAATCAGCCACCAAACTCAAACACTATTGCATATGCCGATAAGATTTTGCTGAAGGGACACCGATATAGCTGTCTTGTATGAGGCTATGCCAGTGCCTGGCAAATACAGAAGTGGATGTTCACAGTCATCTATAGGATGGAACACAGGGAGGAGCTAGAGAAAGTACTCAAGGATCTGAAGGGCTCTGCAACTCTATAGGTGGAACAACAATATGAACTAACCAGTACCCTCAGAGCTCATGTCTCTAGCTAAATATGTAGCAGAAGATTACCTAGTTGACCATTGTTGGGAAGAGAGGCTCCTAGGTCTTGCAAACTTTATATGCCCCAGTACAGAGGAATGCCAGGGCCAAGAAGTGGGAGAGGGTTGGTAGGGGAGCAGGGCAGGGGGAGGGTATAGGGAACTTTCTGCATAGCATTTGAAATGTAAATAAAGAAAATATCTAATAAAATAAAATAAATAATATTCCCTATAATTTAAAAAAAAATTAATAATAATTTAGAGATTCTAGGATAGAACACACATTCAATTGATATAAGTCTAAGAGGAGGGGGAGAAGTGTTTTCTCAGCTAGCAGAGCCAAGTCTGTCATTGTTAACACAGAAGCTCTAAAACTAGAACAAAGGAACACAGCCACCAAAGAGAGCCCCAGCTTATAGATGCTGAGAGCCTCGAGCCTGGTTGGTTTCCTGACCTCATGCTAGAAGCAAGGCAGTGAAAAACAGATAATAAAACCTGCCTGCTTCCAGCCACCAGATAAATAAACAATAATAATTAATACATTTGATTTAATTCCTTTTAAGGACAGAAGGGAGAAGTTAGGAAGAATGAATGAAAAAAAATGCTTTAAAGAAATCTATGACTCTTGCCAAGGCAAATACTCTGGATCTTTGAACATTGTCTACATGGAATTCATGGGATTGATTTTACCTGGTATGATATAAATAGAGCCTGGAAATAGATTTATACACTAAGTAAACATAGGTAATAAATATTGAGTTTTTATCCTTAAAAGTTGGATTGAAAAAAAGGGAGCTCAACCTATCTCAGACATTAAAATTTTTAGCCTTAATAATTATGAATAAAATATCTAATAAAAATTGGGAAAAAAAAAGAATTATATGAAGGGCCTGGTGTGGTTGCACACGCCTTTAATCCCAGCACTCAGGAGGCAGAAGCAGGCGGATTTCTTAGTTTGAGGCCAGCCTGGTCTACAGAGTGAGTTCCAGGACAGCCAGGGCTACACAGAGAATCCCTGTCTTTAAAAAAAAAAGAATTATATGAAGAGAAAGGGGCATATTACCATATGTAGCCACAGAGATATTCATTTCCATAGTAGGGAGGATTTAACTATACATAGACATATAAAATACTGAGGTGCTTGATCTGTAATTATAGGTCAAAAAGCAGATGTTGAAGAAGCACTGTCTCAATGGTTAATATTTATTTAGATTGCTTTAATTGCTTTAATTATCAAAAGGTGTGGTTATGAGTTTGGTGGTTATATTAAAATTCCTCTGGGAGAGAGATCAGGCTATACATTCAATGATTTCTGATGACTGGACCGAGGACATGCTATTTTGCGAGAGAGACTCTGTGTTTGTGTTGAGAGGAAAGGATTGATATGGATCAGGTATGATGCGGGAAGACCCCCCTGAGGATCTTGGCTACTGAAAAGAAAAATTCGAGAAAATCAAACAGGACAGGTAACATGATCTGCTGATTCCTCTACATGGGAACAGGCCAGTAACTGACTTAGACATAAAAATGTCTCCAGCAAACATTTCACCTAAAATGAGATGATAAATTTTGTTGGTTATGGAATCCTTAATATTCTTTGTACCCTCCTTCCTATTGCATGGATGAAGATTTATTACAATTGGTTATTGATAAAATTAACTCATAAATAGAGAGTTGTCTTTCACCTGCTCAATGAGCAAGCATTCCTCTTTATGTGATCTGTGCATCCTGCACAATCTATTAGAAATTTCATAATGGTAGTAAAATATTGGTTGTGAGATTCATATGTTACAGAATGTACAGCTTTAACAAGATTCATCCTCAGAGATGATGAACTGTCCTGCTTTTCCAAATGCCTGCTTCCTGATGCTGAACAGAGATTTGCTTCCAGAACATCTTCAAGAATTGCTACACGCCTTTAATCCCAGCACTCGGGAGGCAGGGACAGGTGGGTTTCTGAGTTCGAGGCCAGCCTGGTCTACAAAGTGAGTTCCAGTACAGCCAGGGCTACACAGAGAAACCCTGTCTTGAAAAACCAAAAAAAAAAAAAAAAAAAAAAAAATTGCTACTGATGCTACTGATTCCAGATGATCTCACCATCTCACCTCATCTCCTCATCTCCTTTCAGAAGGATCCAGTTAGAACTTTAGCCAAGCCCTGAGCCTTTTAAGCATACAGAAACTGTATAAGAGCTGCTAAACCTATGTTTCTTATGTCTAAGCATTTTTTCTAATTTTCCTACCCCTCCCAGCCTCTTTAAATAATTTCTCATCACCCCTATTCTGAAGAAAGAAGACATGGAGATTTATCAGCAAAATTTTTTGGGTTATATATATATATATATATATATATATATATATATATATAGTCTTAAAAACATAAGAAGTTGAGAGAATCTGAATATTTAATAATTTCATTATTATTAGAAATTTTTATTAGAAACCTATCGGCTCCTAATAGCACTCCCTTCATGGTTCAAAGAAGATATTGAGCATCTTTACCTCCATCTTTACTTATCATGGCAAGGTAGCCACTGGGCATAAAATGCCTATATTATGTATAGACAAAATACTGTCCAAAAAGGACAAACAGATGTGAAATAGATGACTGCAAAGTTCTGCCAAAACAGGGTAAACTAGTCCTTCATATTCCTACTTCATTTCAGGGTCTGCTAGATGGCTCTGGGCCAAAAGGCTAAAGACAAATGCTCTAACATTTTGAGGAATAGGGGACTGTCCAGGTAGTCAGCTGTCTCTACAATTTATTTAAGTTTTAGAAGCTATGCTTTTGTGCTTCCTATATATTCAGGGAATTTGTTCTTGGATTTCTGACTAGGTTGAAGACTAATTATAGTCTCATAATCAAACTCAAGTTGTTTAGCATTGAGAGAGTTGATATAGAGTTAAAAGAGTGGTTTTCTGATGGTGATACAGGCTAAAATCAGAAAATAATTCATGTACAGAATTATAAGCTCTTTAGTTAGGATAGGTGGTAGAGTATTTTACCTCTTTGAGAAATATGATAGACTGGATGTTAATTGTATGCCATACTTTGTGATTTGCATAACTTTTATGTTTATGCTCAATTTAGGTCTGAGAGGAGAGCATTTTTTTAAAGTTTGGACAGAAAAGATAAGATTTGGGGGATTGTTTCTAATTCTTTAAATTAGTCAGAAATCTGCATGTCAATATGCTGAAGGTCCTTGTCCCCATTAGTTGATCTATCAATATGGAGCCAACAGCCAACTGACTGTTTTGGCCCAGAGAGGAGCAGTACTTTTAGATTGTGCAGGCTAGTAACTGGAAGAAATGAAGAAGGAATTACCATAATTGAGAGATATGGATCAGATTTAGAGATGCAGAAGGAAAATCACCTGAAATGTTATGTAAGAAGAAATGTGGCCCTTAGCAGGGCTGCCCAGAAACATATTGGGCAGTGAAGACTAGGGAGCCAAACAGGAGGTAAGGCCACAAAGATAAAATATAGAATTAGAAGGTGTTAATCCAGGATTATAGGGGTGAAATGTATGCTAGCTATGGGGCAGATTACAACTGGCCAGCTTTTTTGCTAGCCTGTGTGTGTGTTCCATTTGTGAATCCAGATTGCTCTTGGGTGGGTGCTTGCATGCAACCTGCCTAGAGCCAAAGTGGTGTATCCAGTTACCCCTACATGCAGTCCTAGAACTGATAATTCAATGAGAAAACAAAACTGATGTTTTAAAACAGAAAAATACAGGAGCGGAGACAAGTGCCAGTCCAAACGGTTTTGGGAAACAGAAACCTTATTCAGAATCTCCTGGATATTTTTAGATGGTTGACTGAAAAGAATCTACTGCCAAAGATGATTTATTTTTTTAATTTTTAATGGATATTTTATGTATTTACATTTCAAATGTCATTCCCTTTCTTAGTTTTCCATCCAGAACCCCCCAACTCCATCTTACCTCACCCTGCTTCTATGAGGGTGCTCCTCTACCCACCCGCCCTCTCTCATCTCACCACCCTGGCATTCCACTACACTGGGGAATTGAGTATTCACAGAACCAGTGGTGTCTCTTTTCACTGGTGCCAGACAAGGTCATCCTCTGCTACATTTGTAGCTGTAGTCAAGAGTCCCTCTATTCAAACTAGTGTGAGGTAGAATCTCAGGGCTCTTTTGATTTGGCGTTTCCCTGATGACTAAGGATGCTAAACATTTCTTTAGGTGCTTCTTGGCCATCCAATATTCCGCAGGAGAAAAATCTTTGTTTAGCTCTGTACCCCATGTTTATAGGGTTGTTTGTTTCCCTGGAGTCTAACTTCTTGAGTTCTTTGTATATATTGGATATTAGCTTCTATAGGATGTAGGATTGGTAAAGATCTTTTTCCAATTTGTTGGTTGTCATTTTGTTCTATTGACAGTGTCCTTTGCCATACAGAAACTTTGCAATTTTATGAGATCCCATTTGTCTATTGTTGATCTTGAGCATAAGTCACTGGTGTTCTATTCATGAAATTTCCTGTTGTGCCCATGTGTTCCAGGTTCTTTTTCCCAATCCCTCTTCTGTTAGTTTCATTGTACTTTTTTTTTTTTGGTTTTGGTTTTGTTTATGGTTTTCTGAAAAAGAGTTTCTCTGTATAGCCCTGTGTATCTGGTTTTATGTGGAGGTCCACTTGGAATTGGGCTTTGTATAACGATATAAGAATGGATTGATTTGCATTCTTCTACATGCCAATTGCCAGTTGAATTAGCACCACTTGTTGAAAATGCTATCTTTTTTCTACAGGATGGTTTTAGCTCCTTTGTCAAAATTCAAGTGACCATACATGTTTGGGTTGATTTCTAGGTCTTCAATTCTTTTCCATTGATCTACCTGCCTGTTTCTGTACCAATACCATACAGTTTTTATTACTATTGCTCTGTAATACAGCTTGAGGTCAGGGATGGTGATTCCCCCAGAAGTTCTTTAATTATTGAGAATAGTTTTCACTATCCTGGGGTTTTTTTGTTTGTTTGTTTATTTGTTTGTTTTTGTTATTCCAAATGAATTTGCAAGTTGCTCTTTCTAACTCTATGAAGAATTCAGTTGGAATTTTGGTGGGGAATGCACTAAATCTGTAGATTGCTTTCAGCAAGATGGCCATTTTTACTATATTAATCCTGCCAATCCACAAGCATGGGAGGTCTTTCCATCTTCTAAGGTCTTCTTTGATTTCTTTCTTTAGTGTTTGACGTTCTTGTGATGCAGATCTTTCACTTGCTTGGTTAGAGTCACACCAAGGTATTTTATATTATTTGTATTTTATATTATTTAGGAAGAGTGTTGTTTCCCTAATTTCTTTCTCAGCCTGAGTAGAGGAAGGCTACTGATCTGTTAGAGTTAATTTTATATCCAATCTCTTTGCTGAAGTTGTTTATCAGGTTTATGAGTTCCCTGGTGCAATTTTGGGGTCCCTTAAGCATACTATCATACCATCTGCACATAGTGATATTTGACTTCTTCCTTTCCAATTTGGATCCCTTTGACCTACTTTTGTTTTCTAATTGCTCTAGCTAGGACTTCGAGTAGTATATTCAATAGGTATGGAGAGAGTGGGAAACCTTGTCTAGTCCCTGATTTTAGTAGGAATGCTTCAAGTTTCTCTCCATTTAGTTTGATGTTGGCTATGAAACAATTTGGTCTATATTGTTTCTACTGTGTTTAGGTATGGGCCTTGAATTCCTGATATTTCTAAGACATTTACGATGAAGGGATGTTGAATTTTGTCAAATGATGTCTCAGCATCTATGAGATAATCATGTATATTTTTTTCTTCTTTGAATTTGTTTGTATAGTGGATCACATTGATGGACTTCCATATATTGAACCATCCCTGCTCTATGTTACCTAAGCATTCATTACAAGAGAAGTGATATTTTTATATTAGCACATAATATACACAAAAATCCAAAATGAACAATACTAGTATCAGTAACTGGTAGAACTGTTCACAAGCCCACTCCTTTCACCTGGGGTGTGTTATCCTGTGTGAATGTGGAAAAATCACTAAATCATTTCTAGCTAAAATGTGTCAGATTAAGGCCCCAAAGTGTTCTGATCTGGACGAGATTCAGTCAAACTTGGAGGCCACTATATCTTCTGTCATCCAAAGTGACAATGTCTGCTAGATGCTTAAGACTACAAAAACTGTTAGGAAAAATCTTTCTTTGACCAACAGTTTGAAATATATTTGGGCACTGAATTTTAAGCACACTAACACAAACAAAAGGAAATGTGATAAAAAGAGAGGCCCTGAGTTCATGAGAATGGTACTCAGAGTACAGTAAGTAAAATTCCAGCCTTCCTTCTGTGATTATATCAAAGTATTAACAGCAAAATCAAAATATCACAATAGATTATGAAATACTTGTAACAACTGGGTTAATGTTTTGAAAATTGTTTTGCTAGATATTTATGTAGGTCTGGCTTTTGTATCAGCTAAAACACCATCACCATCAATAATATTAACATAATAGCTGCTATAATTGTTTATGACTATGGATGTTCAGAAACCTTTGAAAATACTTATTTAAGCATTCATAAGGCCCACTGCTACCTTTCAAAGTCCTGGGGATATTTTTTTTTCCTTAACTGTGTTCAAAATATCACATACCTGAGATAAATGTGTGATATATGGATAAATGCAGTACAGTAAAGTGTGTGTTATGGAGTTTTATGAGCCATTGATAACTGCTTCAAAAATTAGGTTTTCAGACAGCAATCAATACATTTAAAGTAGGATCTGGATATATGGTTCAGCTGTTGAGAGTTTGTACTAATCTTGCAAAGAATCTAAGTTCTATTAAGAGTACCTACAATAGCAGCTTACAACTACTTCTAGGAGATATGATCTCTCTGTCTGTTCTGGGATGCTACATGCTCACAGTGCACATAAACTTTCATAACAATGCATATATGCACCTGGAAGTGATAAATAAATATATCTTTTAATGAATTGTAAAGCCCAAAGAAATGAAACTAAGAATTAATTTCATAATTAAAAAAATCAGCTACATGAGATTTGGTTTGGTTATGTTTTGTTTTTGTGTAAAAACTATGAACCTCATATATAGGTTGTTCGACTCTCTTCCAAACCCCATATGGAATATGTTTGTTTTGATTACTTTTTTCTACGTTTTTCTCCAGGTAAGATACCAATGGATGTACTTAGTTCAGAGCAAGTGGTAGATACAATTTTGTGTCATTGACACTTATTCAAATTAGGGAAACAAAAAAGGAAGAATGAAGAAGTCTGATGAAATTCTTCTTCACATGTGAAAATTTCCAGCCCAGACAAAATTCTCTCATTTTAGGCTATCTTCATGTCCAAAATACTGTGGTCTTCTGTTAGTATCATATTTTACATATAGCTCTATTTTCAATGTTGCTTTTTTTTTTTTAAATTGTCAGCCTAAAGTGCAAATCCATGAAAGCTACAACTAGGAAGCATGGGTGTGTCAGGAAAGTCATTGCGTAGCTTGACAATGCTGGTGAAGGCAATTTGAACTGGACACTGACTGTACTGACTAGTTTTGTGTCAACTTGACACAGCTGGGTTATCACAGAGAAAGGAGCTCAGTGGGGGAAATGCCTGCATGAGATCCAACTGTAAGGCATTTTCTCAATTAGTGATCAAGGGGGAAAGGCCCCTTGTGGGTGGGACCATCTCTGGGCTGGCAGTCTTGGGTTCTATAAGAGAGCAGGCTGAGCAAGCCAGGGGAAGCAAGCCAGTAAAGAACATCCCTTCATGGCCTCTGCATCAGCTCCTGCTTCCTGACCTGCTTGAGTTCCAGTCCTGACTTTCTTGGTGATGAACAGCGATGTGGAAGTGTAAGCTGAATAAACCCTTTCCTCCCCAACTTGCTTCTTGGTCATGATGTTTTGTCCAGGAACAGAAACCCTAACTAAGACAAATCGGTACCAGCATAGTGGGGTATTCCTGTGACAACCTGACCATGTTTTGGGGAGGACTGTGGAAGGACTTTGGAACTTTGAGTTAGAAGATCCATTCTGTGTTAAGAGCTTTGTCAGGTGTTGTGTAGGAGCTTGGAAGATAATGTTGAGAACAGTGTAGAAGATGGAGTCCTTGCTTGTGAAATTTCAGAGGGAAAATTAAAGACTCTTTTCAGGGCCATTGCTATTTTGGAGTTTGATTATTCTGTGGTTCTGGTTAGCTGGGGCTGAAGAATCAGCTGTGATTAACAAGATACTAGAAGTACTAAAGCATAAACTATTACTGGGACTATTGATGTTGGTTAGCTGGAGCTAAGAAATTAGCGGTGATTAAGAAGAGACCAGCATCGTTGAGGTGACATCTTCTGGGAACTGTTTTCTGAAAGCACAAAGAGGCTGTGTTCCAGAGATAGCCAAGGTTGTACTCCTGCTGCAGTGGGACTTGGTAATGTGTAAGGGTCACCCAGGTGGTACTGGTTTTGAAGGCATGAAGGGGTCATGCAGAGCAGCTGAGGCCATGGAAGCATGATGAGAGGCCATGGAAGGACGTTGGTGAAATTGCAGCCTCAGTTGTAATTGATGGCCCAGGACTGAAGGGGTCATGCAAAGGAGTTGAGGCTTGGCACCATGAAGAGAGCCTATGAGAGGCAGTTGGTGAAGCCTAGTTAAAGTGGAAGACAGCAGCGTTTTGGAGATGCCAGTACCATGAGATGACCACCAAGAACAGCAGCAGCAATGGAGTACAGGCATCTTGAGCCTAGAGGACAAGGTGTGTGCTACAAAGGGCATGGCTGGAGAAGTGACCCAAGCCCTTGGAGGAGCCCAGAAGATCATGAGTTGGATCCCAGACATTGGACGGTTGGAGATTGATTTTTGCTTTTGATTGTGACTGTGCCCTGATATTCTTCCCTCTTGAAGGAAGTTTTTTAGTGAAGCCCACAGTTAAGAGACTTTGAATTTTAAAGTACTTTGAATTTTAAAAGATACTAGATATTTTAAAAGGATTGAACTTCTAATATGTAAAGACTGTGGGACTTTTTTTTTTTTTTTACTTTTTTCCAATTTTTATTAGATAGTTTCTTCATTTACATTTCAAATACTATCCTGAAAGTTCCCTAGACCCTCCCACACCCCCACCCTGCTCCCCTACCCACCCACTCCCACTTCTTGGCCCTGGCATTCCCCTGTACTAGGGCATATAAAGTTTGCAAGACCAAGGGTCCTCTCTTCCCAATGATGGCCGACTAGGCCATCTTCTGATACATATGCACCTAGAGACAGGAGCTCTGGGGGTACTGGTTAGTTCATATTGTTGTTCTACCTATAGGGTTGGAGACCTCTTCAGCTCTTTGGGTACTTTCTCTAGCTCCTCCATTGGGAACCATGTGTTCCATCCAATAGCTGATGTGAGCATCCACTTCTTTGTTTGACAGGCACTGGCATAGCCTCACACGAGCCAGCTATATCACGGCCCTTTCAGCAAAATCTTGCTGGCGTATACAATAGTGTCTGAATTTGGTGGCTGATTATGGGATGGATCCCAGGCGCAGGAGTCTCTTAAAGTTATTTAAGATCTCAGGGTTGAATAAGAACTAAAGATTGAGGCGTACTAGTGATGTATTTGTGTGTCAAGTTGACAAGGGATCAATTGTACTGGCTAGTTTTGTGTCAACTTGACACAGCTGGGTTATCACAGAGAAAGGAGCTCAGTGGGGGAAATGCCTGCATGAGATCCAACTGTAAGGCATTTTCTCAATTAGTGATCAAGGGGGAAAGGGCCCTTGTGGGTGGGACCATCTCTGGGCTGGCAGTCTTGGGTTCTATAAGAGAGCAGGCTGAGCAAGCCAGGGGAAGCAAGCCAGTAAAGAACATCCCTCCATGGCCTCTGCATCAGCTCCTGCTTCCTGACCTGCTTGAGTTCCAGTCCTGACTTCATTGGTGATGAACAGCGATGTGGAAGTGTAAGCTGAATAAACCCTTTCCTCCCCAACTTGCTTCTTGGTCATGATGTTTTGTCCAGGAATAGAAACCCTAACTAAGACACTGACAAAACCAATCTTCTTTAAACAAGTTCAAGAAAAGGTGTATTGTTCTGCTGGAGCTGTGCCTAGCCAGGCCCAGAGCTCTACTTGTCTGTAAACAATAATGGCAAAAAGTTAAAACGGGATCCATCTACTCTCTTTTTACCTTAAGGTCAGGAAAATTGCTTATATGTTGTTTACAATAAAAAAAAAAAGATACCCATAAAGAAATGTTTACCAAATCCAAAGAAAATGTTTCTATATATATCAAAATGCCAGCCTGTCACATGAAGAAGCAACTCTGAATAAAATATCAGAATTCAAACTAGAAAAGATAATGCCATCTACTTATGTCTTTGTAGTACAAAAATCCCCCCAAAATTGTTTGAGAAATTTCTAAGTATTTGCATAAATAAACTGTAACTGACTTAGTTTTAAATAAACTAGTGCATGTCTGGGTTAAGTTGTACCATTATGAAGTGCATATATTCATTGTCAGAAACTTTTATAAATTCAAGCAAATCTAATAACATTTATGTTTATTACATATTAGGAACTCATCCTGTCTTGTTTTCTTAAGAAAAACTTCTAACTGATAATTAGAAAACAAGACAAACTAGGTAAAGTTGAATAAATAGGTACCAATATTTTAGTTAATAAATGAATAAATGCAATGTATCTGCATACTTGTAGGAAGAAAAGAATGCATTTTTATTCGCTGACTTTTAAAATTGGTTGAATGCATTACATAGGGTGTTGAAAAGAATCACTGTATATATATATATATATACATATATATATATATATACACACACATATATACATATGTACATATATATATCCTATAATTTATATGTAACCTATAAATAACTAACATTATTTATTTACAATGAATATATATTCATGATATATATATATATATATATATATATATATATATATATATATTCGTGCAAAATAGGATGAAATATGGATCCCATGACAAACAATATTCAAATATACTGTGGACACTCAAAAACAGTATATCACTCATGATAATTATCACCATTGAACAGCCACAGGATTTCCTGAGTAATCTTAATTGCCAGCCTCAATATAATGGTTGAATCTGAGTAACATAACTAAATATGAAAAATATTAATTTGTTTACACAACTTGTGGACTCAACAATAGACATCCCACTTAGGCTTGAAACAGAATCTGTTATTATTCTCCCCACAAGTGATAGACATATGATTCTATGTAGTCACAAGAGAAAGATATCAAAGACAGTCTTTCTGTGTTTGATGAAACAAGTTCATGTCCTCAGAAGCTGTGACTGGTGGGATTTGACAATGACTGTAGCTGTTTTACTGTCTCACCAAATGCATAAGTACATTCTGAATGATTTCCAGTCTTCTAATGGGTTCTAATGGGTCAGTCTATGGCACTTCATTTCCAAATAGAGACAAATAGTTATTTATTCAAAAGTTTTTATTCAGAAATGTTGCAGGTATTTCCCAGAATTTTTTTCATTGACAACTGAAAATTTCAATATGCTTCCTTAATTTCTAAGTAAGGGCAAAGACCTAAGCCAGACACTTTAGAAAAGAGATATACATAAGAAAGTACAACAATGCTGGCATTGTGAGCAAAGGAATCTCTTAACAGGACCTCAGAATCTAAGCAGGCTCTACAATCCTGTGAGTTCAAGAAATTAACTCAGGAATCCAAGATCAGAGTTTAAGGAGGCTCATCCAACTAGAGTTTTATTTTTGCTTATTTTCTTGTAATTGTTCATAGACATTCTTTAAGACAGAATTAATATGGAAAATAACTTCAAAAATCTCAAATATGTCCAAATTATTTACTTATACACATGCTTCATACAAATAGGCCACAACTAAAGAAACAATAATTAAAGGATATGTTTGCCCACATAATGTATATATTGTGCACATATATAAATAAGAATATAACCTATAAATAACTTTAAAATGTATCTATTTACAATGGAAATTGCCTTATGCCATTTCAGTGACTGATAAATGGAAATAGAATCAAAACTGGATTATCTCATTTAATGGAGAGTTCAGTCAACTACTTATATCTGATTAGATCAGACACATCCAGGATAACATTCACTTGATCAGGTCATTGCAAAATGTTTGTCTATAATTCTGTGTGCAAAATTGTCTCCTACTAAGTAATTGGTTCACCAAAAAGCTGGGAGAAACAGTAAAGAATGTACAGACATGACCCTTGTACCTCATTCAAACTTGTAACATATTAACAGGGAAATTTGGAATGCTTTATTTAGAATAAGCTTAGTACATCACAATATGCAATAGGGTAATTTTATAAAGTCAACAAACAAGAAACAGAACTGTCCATAAGCTGAACAGTTCCCTGAGCTCATATTATTGCTATCCATTATACATCTGTTCTTTCAGCCATTACAATAGTGAGCTACAAGCTGTTCCATTTCTCTGACTTTTCCAAGCCAAAATGCAGACGTAGAACACATTAGTAATGCACACCAAATTATCATAAGAATAAAAAAAATGTTTTACCTGCTTCTATAATAGCACAGGACTAGTTTGCATCTCTGCAATAAGCCAGATAGGAAGAAATACTCCAAGTGTTATTGTTATGTGCATATGTGCATATATACTTTTTCTCCATCCTATTGGGAAAGCAGGCAAAAGGAAACGAGTGGTAATTTTGTTCACTTTTGTGAGGAAAAAAAACCACATAACACTTCTTTATCTGTAAAAAGTCTTATTTAAGTACTGTTTTCTAACTGTTTCAGCCATTCTTATACATTCTGAAGTTAAGCATGGCTGTGGATCATTACAGGACCAGCTTGGCATCTCAGTTCCATACTATTCTATATCAGCCCTCTTAACAGGATGTCTTGTTGCCTACTCCCCTCAGCTTTGAGACATTAGGTAAATTAAAACACATAAAAACTTCTGCCTGCCATTTTATTGCATGTGTCTGATTCCTGTGATAATAAGGCTGGTAAGATAAAGATGTAATCTTGGTCCCTGAGAGGACCACAAGGAGGAGGAAAATGGAGAGCTGTATGTTGCATTTTCAGGATGATGCAGCTAAGATCAGTGAAGGCAATACAGTGAGATTAATTTCCTGTGGAATACACAATATAGTCAGAACCTAAGCCAAATAGACCAACATGTAGAGCATTGAATGAAAGTGACTGTTACTAAAGCAGAAAATATGAAAGCAATACAAAGTAGAAGCCCAGAAGGTCGCCCCTTGCTCTTCAACCATTTGTCACAGCTCTTCCAAGTTTTATTGATTTGTTTTTATAATGTTTACAAATTGTTTTCTTGATTCCCATCCTCTCGTTTTTCCTCAAAGAAGCACCTCCCATTGTCTCCGTAGAAGTTAAACATAAATATATCTTTGTAAATCTATTATGTTTTTCTATGAGATGTTGAATTGTACATGTGATGAGGTTGACTGTAACATAATAATTAATGTCAGTATCACATATACAAAAATTAATGTGTACATTTATTTCCACAGCAATATTTATGTCCCAATGAAGAATAACTGTAATTTGTTAATGGCACTAATATTTTTGAAGAGAATTAATTATGTATAAGAAATATTAAATATCAAGTCCCTCCATCTACAGTTACCCAAGTTTTAAAAGAAGACTATAACATCAAGCTAGTTCTGATTAAAGAACATTTTTATCATCATTATTGTTAAATTGTAATAAAATTATAAAATATGTAGAAATAATTACAAAATTATCATACAAAAAATTAGCTGAATACAATTCCCCGAATTTCTAACAATCATATCCTGCATTTGTCTTCATAATGTCTTCTTTCTATCACTTTTATTTCCAGTAATAACTCAAATATTTTGATGAAAATTATGGGTACAACAACTACAAACTCAGGAACTTGAGAGAGAGAGAGAGAGAGAGAGAGAGAGAGAGAGAGAGAGAGATTTCATTTGTGTTTCCCTGTGCAGTTGCATATACATGATGAAGGGTGAGATAAGAATAACTTTTTTCAATAACTATTTTATTTCTTGGCACAGGATCTCTTACTGGATCTTGGCATTTGGGAAGAAAGACTGGTCATTAAGTCCCAAGGATCCACTTGACTCAAAATTTGGACTACAGGTACATAGGGTCTTACCCAGCCTTCTTATGAGTCTAAGGGAATCTGAACTCAAGTCCTCAGACTTATGTAGCGAGCAGTATATTCACTGAGCCACCTCTCCACCCCATTGCTTGGGATTTGACTATCTATCCCTTCCCCACCATTTAGTTTTCAATTAATATTTTATTTATAGTATTTCATGTTAAATTTGAAAGTCAATAACATACAAAGCAATTCTCATAGTGTTTTCAGTAAAAACATTTTTAAAAAATTCACTGGCCTCATGACCATCTGAAAGTCATGTATATGTGTCATGTATAGACAGTGAGTTTCACTTAAGAAAACAGCTGGCTTTACTCTGTTCTATTTGTAATGCAACATTAAATTGAATCATTTTCAACTTACATTTTAGTTAAATAACATACAAATCTGTAAGTTATCCTTTTAGCTACCAAAATTCCAAATAGGAAAAAATAGGGCACAAAATGAGATGTATGTTTTACCACTCTAATGATACATCAGGATTTATTCAGAATGTCATGATTTTTAAAAATCATTAATGAAGTCTGTAACATCAGTATGCAAGGAATCATTTTAAGTCACTTTGTGCACATTTTCCTGAGGTTGGACGATATCTTTACTAGTGGGAATATTGTGAAGACATGAAAGAATTGATATAGGACTGAAAAATATTCATATTTTATCACTTTGTCTTACAAAGTCAGGGCATAGGCTCGTGCTGATATTTCATGTATTCAGAACCCAAACATGGTTCTACCTGTCATCATGTTAATTAGTGGTCTATAATAGGTAGAAAAAAATAGCCAAGAAAGGACATACCAACTTCTTGATTTATCACATTTGAGATCCACCTACATGTCTCATAGGGCAGGACATTCATGATAGACTGTCACAATAATAAATAAAATGCTTTGCTCTCTAGAGAAGCACAGTAAGTTTTTCCTACATTACTCAATGATGCTTAAGTTGTAACATGACCTACCTTTGGAACTACATTTGAAACTAGAAGATTAAAAAAAATAAGTACTGAAATTCTAATTTGTCCTGGGCTAGAGAAGAGACTGATACAGGGAAATTTTCACATAGCAACATTTATCTGTTATTCAATTTTATTTTTAATGTCAGCAAAGAGACGAGAACCAGGTGACCATTCTCTTGTACTGAATCATGTTTTTCCATTATTATAGGACTCTTTGTTCAGATGGCTATCATGTTTATCATGCACATAAAACAATTACTCTTGTGGTTTCTGAAGTTGATGTATCAGTTGGGAAGCTTTTTCTCCAAGGGCTATCACTTTAGTGGCTTTTCACCAGTTATAGTGGTCAATCTCATGGATCTAATCCATTTCTTTGAGTTCTCATGCCATCCTCCAGATGCTGGACGCAAATACAAATGTTGACCTTTGATGGATTTGGTCTAAAGTTCCATGCTGTTAAATGTCCTCCATCCTGTCTCAGAGTTCCTAGACTGAGCATTCAAAAAGACTAGAGAGGTAGTGTCAGAATTCTAACAACATAAACTTCAAAAGTCCAAATGTCACACTCCCTCTATGTCCTAGACAAAAGGTGTGGGGTTAGAATTTAAGGATGTGTAATGTGTTCTATATCATAGTCCTTTGACAACAAATCATGTTTGAGACTACCCCTAAGGTATGTGATACTACATTTGATGAAAGATTAAGATTTAATAACCATCCTACAAATATTCCTCCAGAGTGAAATGGTCTCAGTAAATGATAGAGATTCTATCAAGTCCCTTTGATGGATCAGACTTCTGCTAGAGATGATCACACATAACAATCAAACTAGTGCAGGAATGAGGCTCAGGGGCAGAGATTTTGATTAACATGCTTATGACCCTGGATTTAATCCCCAGCAGCCTCACCCTCTAAAAAAATAAAATGAAAAGGATATGTCATTCATACTACTTTTTAGCTAACCCAAGGATAAGTTACTCCCTGAAATTTTCCCTTACTGCAACCCCCAGATCTAAGAATTTGACATGTGCTAGAAGCTTTCTGGCTGGTTGTTTGTCTCCTGTGGGAACCAGATGCCACCCATTGGTGGAAATATGTTGTTCCTTAACATGAGAAAGCTTTCTAAAACTCTCCCTCTTCCTTTATCCAGTCTTCCCTTCCCACTACCTCAAAATAAACTCCACTAAATTAAAGCCATATTTGTAGACCATAGGAGGAAATTTTTCTTAGTAGCCAATACATGGTAATAAGTTTTGATTCTTGTGCATGGGCATGTGCAATTTGCTTTCTTGAGCAGTTCGGTTCATTTGGCTTTACTGGGATCCTGGTAATGAATCTCCTTGATAGGGTACATAGCTGGGAAGATCAGATTAAGAAAATGAATTCTTTAGGAGCACAGGATTGCATGGATGGTAACTGACCTAATATGAAGGAACGTTTTATTCCAATACTCTGAAATGGAATCTGATAGTCTCCACTGTTTTCACTGCTCACACTGCTCATTATCGTGAGGGACTTTTCTTTGAAATTAACTTGAGTGTTAGCATAGCTTTTCATGAAAAGAAAAATTAAATCAAATGTTCCATATTTTGCTAGCCTATTGCTTAAGTGAAAACAATTTCTTTATGGAAAAAAGAATAAATGTCTGAATTTAGAATGAAGTAGCAGTGCATTCTCTCCCTCTCCCTCTCCCTCTCCCTCTCCCTCTCCTTCTCTCCTCTTTCAACCTCCCTCCCATATCTTGCTTACTGTTTAATATTCCTGAACAGAAGTGAGATTTAGAAATAAAAGCTTCCGTCACTTGTATAAAACCTTCCTGGTTCAACATCTTTGGGGAAAGGACTAAGAAATCTTAGCTTGTAGGAATTTGATTCAACTTCCAGACATGTCTACATTCACTTGAGCTTTCCTTTTCATTGATTTTCCTTGGATAGAGAGAGTACTTGCAACTGAAGCGGTCTGCATAATCAGAAGCCAGGAAGTGGCCAGGCTGCAAATGACCTTCCTGGCAGATGTTTGTAAATGGACAGAATTGCCTTTGCCAGCCCAAACTGCGTAATCTCTGGTCAGGGTTAGGTTCCATGCAAATACTTAGACAGACTGTGGTTTGTACTGCTGGGCTTTGGTAATAGGATATGCACAAGGACCAGGTCATTGACTTAAACCCAGCTGGACCAGGAGTGACCCTTTTTAATCTTCAGATGAAAGCATGATAGATGAGGGAAGTTAGTTGATCTGCTCAGCAAGAAGTTTCTGTTCTTGCTAAAGCCCAAATTATGATGGGAAAAACCACTTGGCAAAGCAAGTATAGGAAATAGAAAAACAGCTCCATTTTTACTTGGCCAAAATGCTAACTGGCCAGTGCAATATAAGTCTGTTTCATTAGGTGCTCTAACAAGGTAGGCACATGTGTGGTTATTTAGTAGGGATGGCTGAAAGACAAGGGAATATTTACTTACTCTATTTTATTATTTTTAGTTTTTTTTTTATTTACTCACTTTATAGCCCAATTGCTGTCCTCCCTCCTCATCATATTTCCACTCCATATTTCCATCCTCCTCACCTTCTCCTCTGAGAGAGTGGAGAGTCCCCTGGGTATGCCCAAACCTTTCACATCAAGTCTCTGCAGGGTTGGGCTCTTCTCCACATGAGATCATACAAAACAGCAGTTAAGGAAAAGGTTCAACAGACAGCCAACAGCTTTAGGGAAAGGTCTTACTCCAGTTGTTTGGGAACCAAGTGAAGACTGAGCTTCATATGTGTGGGGGCGCCTAGGTCCAGCCCACTGATGCTCTTTGGTTGGTGGCTCAATCCCGCACCACTCACGCCACATAAGTAAAATCCGAAGAAATAAGTTCTCATAAAAATGTGGGATTTGACTTTCAGGAGCAGTTCATTTTCTGCTCATTTTAATATATTTGGTAGTATAGTTCCTAACATACACACTGGAATTTTTAATTAAGGTGGAAAACAAAGGAATTTTTAGGGGGATGTGTATTTAGGATAGGATGTGATGAATATGAGATTCTCTTGACAGTGAAAAGGGTAGGTCAGATTGTATGAAGGCTTTTAAATATTAGAGGCACGTAAAAATCAGCTACCTTGGAGGCTACTGGCACATAAACTGATGCACAAGTATATTGAAAATAAAAGCAGGTGTTGGCTAGGACCCGGATAGTCATTCTTCATTGAAGATATGGCCCCTGGTAAAATTTCTATGATTCAGTGAATGTCCCACACAGAACCTGCTGTGGTAATTCTGAGAGAATGAAATGGGAAATATCATTACATGGATGCATTAAATTCTAATGATATATTTTTTTAAGCTGAGACATTACAGGTCAGCTGATAGTTATTTGACATTTTATTTCATGTAACCTGTGGTTATACATACAGCCTTCAAACAACCATTTAACCTTCTTGAGCCTACCTTGAAATAAAGCTTACTTCATTAGAAACCATCATGAAATTGTCTATGACATACTTGGCATTCTGCTGGTACAAGATAATCCTAGGGGCCACTCTTGTCTTCTATAGCAGGGTCATGTTATAAATGACATATTAGCAGGCTGGACAAACAGATCTCCCAGCTTTGTGTAGGTATATGAATTGGAAGAAAATTCATTCCCTGTAACTTTGTGGTTTAATCCCTATAACAGATTTAAAAAATAATTTAGTGAATGCTTTTTTTCCCACTCAATCAGTGTAATACAAAAGATTCTATCATTGAATAGTGCTGAATGTTATAGGTGATCAGAAAGGAAGCTCATGTTGACTTCCAAGGGAATCTATACACATAAAAATGTAACTAGCAGTACAGAAAGCATGAAAGTAAACTATAGGTGATTCATTGCAATTTAGATGGAAGACCACACCCACCTCGGAGAAACTTTTAGAGAGAGCCAAAATCAGTGGAAAATATCACAAGAAAAAGTCTATTCATACAAATTGGCACTTTTCACTGAAAATGATGGCTCAAATTTTTGAGAGAATCAACAAGAAGCAAGCAGAATAGATGAATAGATGTTTGTACCTTTGGCTGGGATAAGACCTATGCATATGCTTGAAAATCTAGCTCTACCCCTGTTCTTCCCAGTTACATTTTAAATTACTTACTTATTTTATTTACCTTCAATCTTTCATTTTTTTTACATCATTTGTATGGCATTCCAGGTCCTTTTATATATTTTTCCAATGCATACAAAATGCCATGACCTTCAGGAGTAAATGGATTAATACCCATGCCCCATGTGTGTGCTGCATTTAGTCAAGTCCCAGCACTCACACCCCAGAACTTGTCTGAAGGCCAATTAGCATTTAGGCCACAATTTCAGGACTTGGCGACCACATTCACTCTGCAAACTTTCACTACATGCTCCTCTAATTGGCTCTGCTGGAAGCTTTAGAAGAGAGACTGGAGACCCAGTGGGTAAAGAAGGCTGACAATGCCTTTGCACAATGGTTCTCAACAGGAGTTAGAAATTAAGAGCAGTAGAGAAAGATGAGCTAGTGTGGCAGGTCAAGGAGATGAAATGCTCAGTATTTTGCCAAAGTATCCCCTAAATATGGGAGACAATTAAAAAGGGGGGAGGGGGGAACGTTTGGAAAAGTTTTTTTTTTTGTATCAAGTTTCCAAAACAGCCTACTAAATAATTATGCATGCAGTAAGATGTATAATATGATGTTGGAGTAATGGCATTGGGTCAAAAAGGTTCCCGGGACTGTATAGCAACTCAGCCTTGGATTCCACCCACTTCCCTTCCACAGTTCAGTTTTATACCCTTGGATTATCATACTTGCTTGTCTCTTTCCAGTTGAAAGGTATAGTAGGGGCAGCTGCACTGTTTACCAGAATTTTGATATTATGTCTTCAAATTCAAAGATTCTTTTTCCTGACGAGAGGTCTCCTTAGATAAAGAAAAAGAAGCATTCGAGTTGCGGATAATTATTCCCCTAGACAGTAGGGTTGGTCCAGCTAGTCAAGGTCTCAGGAAACAATTTGCAAGAAACAGAAACGGGGCCTTTGGGAATTGGGGTTAATTGGAAGGATTCGCTGGGGAGGACAGAGATGCAAGAACTGTCTCAGAGGCTGCATCAAGATTCTGCTAGAATTGGACAGTTACTGTGTTTTCATTTTAATCCAAGCTCTAAGAGCAGCTTCGGGTTCCCAGTGGCAATTAAAATTGTCTTAAGACTCAGCGTCGCTTGCTCGCCTTTCTTGTGGCTCTGCATTTGCTTTCTATCAGAAGGCAGGAAAACCAACGAAATCTCCCTGACACAGCCTGTCACTTGCTTCGCAGGCATTCCACTTTACTCTTCCCCAGGAAGCAATACTGCAACTAAACGGCCTCAAATCAAAGTGTGATCATTTGAAGCTCCTTTTCTCCTATAACTTCCACAGGTCCAACCATAAAACTTGTAAGGTCTGGGAGAAACATGTGCATGCCCTCCACAAACGGGAGTTTATGTGTTATGTTCTTATACCGTTGTAAGGTGACATGAAAAACCACACAGGACATGCATGAATGCACAGACTGTGCATCCAATCATCATACAGTCCAATGCCCCTGATTTCCCACATTCCCTAACAATGCTCATTCCTCATTGATATCAAGAAGCCAACATAAAACAAACAAACAAACAAACAAACAAACAAATAAAACACCTAGTACTCAAATAGCATATAAAATTACGTCTACATCCTACATGTTCTATGAGACACTGAGAAGTAAGATCAGGATTGAAGATACTGTCTTAAAGTATAAGGTTGAAAACCATTGAGGAACATATTTTACGTTGATCTGACTGCTACATACCTGTGCACATGTAGCCACACATGTACCCACACAAATACAAACACATGTACATATATAGAAATGAAAATGTCAACAGGAACTAGAGTCATCAGTGGAACAAACTTTGGGAAATATCTATAAAGGATTAGCCAGATGAGGTTAACAGAGGTCGGAAAATCTACCCTCAGTGTGGCAATTTGAAAGATGGTGCTGTTATTATGCTCAGCTCTCTGATTAATTCAAGCTGTAAATACTAACAATTAGTTGGCTCTTATCACAGAATCTGTTCTTCAAGTTCCACAGGCCAGGGGATCTATGAACAGGACCTAAGCTGATCAATCTCTAGTGAAAGCTTCTTTTGTGACTTGTATTTGGTTGTCTTTTAGTTATCTCATCTAAAAGGCTGCACTTGTGTAAAATACCTGAAATACCATTATATCTTGGTTTCATTTTAGCACATGAGTGGAGAACAAAAATATTTAGTCCATAGCCCAACTCAAGTTTGCACTAAAGGGCAAATATCCAGCACTGGGACTGCTAGGTGAATGGGACCCAAACACCATGGTTGTATGTCTCAGACTTTACTGAGTTATCCCCTTGCTCATAAATAGCTTTTCATAAACACAGAATGCAGGGTCATCCTCCAGGGTCCTAAACAATAAATGGTCCTGAACCATGATCCTAATTCCTAAAATCTCATAGGATTAGTAGAATATGCACATGGGACCTTTTCTCTGCTATGTAAGGTTAATCAAGGACTGGGAATTTCAAATGCCATTGCATTGTGGCTTAAGGAGGGCATAAATATTACAATCTACAACATAAGTCAAATTTGTTCTAATGTGCAAAATACAAATAGTTAAGATGTAATGGCCATCAGTACATTCAAAAGCAGCAGCAGTCAAGATAAAAGTTGGAAGGAAGGGACTAGGCGTGGTGGCACACACCTTTAATCCCAGCACTCGGGAAGCAGAGGCAGGTGGATTTCTGAGTTCGATGCCAGCCTGGTCTACAAAGTGAGTTCCAGGACAGCCAGGGCTACATAGAGAAACCCTGTTTCAAAAAACCAAAACAAACAAACAAACAAACAAACAAACAAAAAAGTTGGAAGGAAAATATCTAGAAAAAGAAGTTTAACATGCACTGAGAACACTGATATTAGAGCTATATCCAGACCTGATTGATCAAGCCAAATGTAGTTTTGTACATCACATTCAGATCCTGAGTACCTACATTCTAAACATTCTCTTACAAGCCAATGCTCATGGTGAGGTTGGTTGTGAATTGTGTACAGGGTTCTGTAAACTACTAAGCTTTCAGAGAACATGCTCATCTCCCCTGGCTGGTCACCTTTCCAGTATCAAATATCCATTATTTAGAATTGAATTGGATGTGCGTTTTAAGTTATTTCATGAGGTTGTAGATAGATAGATAGATAGAGATAGAGATAGAGCTAGATATAGATATATATATAGATATAGATATAGATATAGATATAGATATAGATATATGGTGTTTTGCCTTCATACATTTCTTACATGTCTGTGTACCTTGTACATGCAGTTCCCAAGGAGGTCAAATCTTCTGGAATTGTATTTACAGATGGCTGTTAGTAACCACATGGGGACTGAAAGCAAAATACAGGTCTGCTGAAAGAACAACAAATGGGCTTCAAGGCTCTAATCAGTTCCCTAGCCGTTGTGAAGGTGTTTAAATAATAAATCTAAATGTGATAAGGTGGTAACTTAAATGTAGATGTTTCTGAGTCTTAAACCCATAAGAGAAAACTTCTACCAGGGACTTATTCAGAAAACTTAAGTGATTGCTCCAATATTGCCTTCTATATAATGCCTTCTATAAAAACGTTTTAAATTTATTGGCTGCCTGGGAATGTGTGTACCCAGGTAATGTGCTTGAATTGGTTCTTCCTTCCCAACAGGTAATTCCTGAAGAGAATGAAAGTCAGCCTGTTAGGCTTAGCACCTTACTGAATGACCTTACCAGCCCTAATATCTTACAACTGAAAAGTAAGCGAGTCAGTAAATACAGTAGGAAGGAGATAAGGGTGAAAAATAACCACTCTCGAGGAAAACACATATTGAAAACTAATGGCTTACATTTTTAGGACAGGAGAGCTGAGGTGCCTGAAGCAGGACGTCGGGCCCTGCTCTCTCTACCCTCACACTCCTTAGATATGTTTCTCATGCCACTTTCAGAGAAGATAAAAGAAACTGAATCCACAGAGAAGGCATTTAACTGTTGAATTTTGAACCATACCTTTGCAATCTATTTAGTATCTATGAAGATTTAAGGAGATTAAATATAAAGACAAAACTGGCTGCCTACCTCCTTTGTAAGCTTGCACAAGAGTGAGCCATCATGAAAGCAAGTACTACAGGGAGGGGTTGTTCAGGTCTATTCTAGCTCAGCTGTCTCTAGGCCTTCCTTCATGGTCTCTTAAGCAATAGGGCCTTGATTTCTATCTCTGAGATAAAATCAAGGGCAGAAGTAATAGGCTGTACAATAGGCTGTACATAATATCTTATGTAGCCCTGGCCAACAACTAAAAAGAGAACTTCTCACTTCTGATATTGGTACATTGTCAAGGAGTATTTTTATTCTTTAAAGGGGTATGATGAGCCTAGATGAAAATGAGTTTACTAAAAGTATATATCCATATTTATGAACTGAATTACATGCATTAGTGTCTTGGGGAGGTTGTTTAGTAGTATATGTTGTTGTGGCTTTTTCAGCCATTCACATTGTTATTTTGCTTACATCCTTCCTCTATGTATGTTTGCCCCTATCTCACTTCCATCCAGAGCCCCTCATTTTTTCTTTTACCCACACAGATCACATATGTCCCACCTCTCTTGTTTACTCTCCTCCGACCTTCTTTTGCAGCTCTTAGAACTAGACACCTGTGTAAATAATCAGTGCAAATGAAATCATTGTTACTCGAGGAAAATCTACAGCCCTAATTTAACAAGCCAGCCTATTCCCCAACAACTCTCTATAAACATCTGTCCTTATGCACACAGATGAATGTAATCTTCTTCCCTCATCCAGGAAACAGATGCAGACCACAGATTGCAACAGATGAAGACCAGTACAGAGAACCACAACCAGCAATATTCAAAGTTGGGCAGGACAGTTGCAGTGAAGACATCTACAAAATGTTGCCACACCTAAGGCTCACATAACACTGAGCGAGATGAGGTCCAAAGACTATAAATTCCACATATCAGTGAGTACATGTTATGTGAGTTCTTTTGTGAATGGGTTACTTCACTCAGGATGATGGCCTCCAGATCCATCCATTTGCCTAGGAATTTCATATATTTATTGTTTTTAATATCTGAGTAGTACTCCATTGTGTAAATATACCAAAATTTTTGTATCCATTCCTCTGTTGAGGGACATCTGGGTTCTTTCCAGTTTCTGGCTATTATGAATAAGGCTGCTATGAACATAGTAGACCACCCAAGATACAATTTACTAAACACATGATACTCAAGAAGAAGGAAGATCAAAATGTGGACACGTCACCCCTTCCTAGAATTAAGAACAAAGCACACACTGAAAGAGTTAAAGAGATCATGTATGAAGCTGAATCCAAAGGATGGACCTAATGACTGCGGCTGCCAGGGATCCATCCCACAATCAGCCACCAAACATAGACACTATAGCATATGCCAGCAAGATAGTGCTGAAAGGGCCCGGATATAGCTGTCTCGGGGGAAAATATACCAATGCCTGGCAAACATGGAGGTGGAAGCTCACAGTCAGCTATTAGATGGAACACAGGGTTCCCAAGGAAGAAGGAGCTAGAGAGAGTACCCAAGGAGCTGAAGGGATCTTCAACCCTCTAGGTGGAAGAATAACCATGAACTAACTAGTACCCCCTGAGATCATGACTCTAGCTGCATATTTAGAAGAGGATGGCCTAGTTGGCCATCAGTGGGAAGAGTGGCCCCTTGGTCATGCAGACTTTATATGCCCCAATACAGGGGAACGCCAGGGCCAAGAAGTGGGAGCGGATGGGTAGGGGGGCAGGGCCGGGAGGGGGGGGTATAGGGAACTTTCTGGATAACACTTGAAATGTAAATGAAGTAAATATCTAATAAAAGTTGAAAAAAAAAAAAAGACTATAAAAGCCGGAAGTCCAAGGACTTTTCTGTGAAACTATGTTTCCTAGTATCATCAGAAATTACATCCATAAAGTCACACCAACATGACCACCCAAACATGAGCTGAACAAGGTCAAGACAAGGTCAGGACGTGCAAAGGAAAAAGGAAAGGTCTACAAGGCTTCAGCCCTACAAAAAGGTAAATTCGTAGTAACGCTACACATAGTTAACTGAAGAAAGCTTGGGGTGGAGAAATAGTCTTCCCTAGAGAAGAGCACACCAATTGCTTGTTCAGTGCCTACTGCTGAAACTAGAAAACATTTAAACATGTACTATTATATACACTCTATAATTTACATTTGAAAATGTATAATTTAGAAACATATATGTATATATGTTATAGATGTATTTGGATATATTCATGTGTGTGTGGGGGGGGGGGGACTAAGAGAGTGTCTCTGTGTGTATGCAATAACAATTGATGAGAAAAGAGGCCATAAGTTTGAAGAGTATGAGAACAGGCATGTGGGAGCAATTGCTGGGAAGATAAAAAAGGGAGAAATGATGTCAATACCAAAACCAAACCAAAACCAAAACCAAAACAAACAAAAACCTCAAAAATAAACAAAAACAGCCACAACAAAAACCCTGAAATGGCTACAAGTCAACCACCCAAAAACTTTAGAGAAGAATCTTATTATAGTTAAATGAAAATTTAAATGTCTTTTCCCTAAAGGGAAGCAAAGTAAAAAAAAAAAAAAAAAAAAAAAAAAAAAAAAAAAAAAGAGTTGCCATTACAAATTTCATGGTTTTGTATAGTCTCTTGATTGGTATAGCATTAAATGAGTCACTTTTAAATTATTTCTTGATATTACAGACTATTCCATGAGAATATGTTCTCCATTTTTTGGAGCATATTGTAGGATTGAATTCTGCACTCCCTTCTATTGCTTGGAACCATGGGACAATTTTGGTTAAGGAACACCCATAGACGTTACAATTACAACCTATATGTAGAAACACACGGGACAACTTCTGAACCAACATATTCTCTGATCCTTGTTGTGCTGATCCTGAAAGCAGATGGTAAAATTCTGAGTTTTGCAGTGAGAAAGTCCGACTCTAAGGAAGGCTGCAGCTGCAAACTGATGAAGTAACTCCTATTTGAAGTAAACGACTGAGATTCTGTTCTTGCACAGTTGGACTAATATAAAGGATGCTGTCTCTTTTGAAGGGAAAGTATGCTAAAAATGAGAATAAATCACATACAGCAGTAAAGCACCTTTTCATTTGTATCCGGTCTCTGCTAGTTTACTGAGTTTACACTCTGTTCTTCCATTCCTTTATTACAAAAATCAATGTATTAGATAGGATAATAAAACTTCATTTTTAAAAGCTTGCTGAACAGAAGAGATTAACAATATGCTGGCATTTTATTGTGATTAATTTTGGAATTTTTTGGAAGATAAGCAAAGAAACTGGGTAGTAAGTAATATAATAAAGGTTTAATCATGAACTTAAAATTGAGATAAATTGGGGGTGGATGCTATATTTTCATGATAAACTAGAGATGAGGTGTGCCTTGTCCCTCATTACACAAAAATAAATTAAGTTGCAAATATTTTATGCATTGCCTTTTAATCTATATTTTCTTTAGAAACCATTATGAAAGAGAAATTAAATATTTCTTAATTCCCTTTCTGTAAATAGTATATGCTCAAGAAATTAGATACTATAACTTAATTGTTATTGTATAAAAATCACAAAACTTAACTTTAACTTAGGCAACAATTCTTCTTAGAAGAGGGGAGACTGGAAACACTTGAAATAAAAAGATGCCTTATCTCAGTCCCCTAGCTCTTGCCCACTTTTGCAGCAGAACACCATGGAGAGCCCTCCCTGCTTTTCAGTCTCCTGCAGATCTCACACATCTTCCTCTATATAACCTCCCTCATCTTACTGATTGCTTTGTCCCAATCCCCAACTGATAGGAAAACAAGTAGCAAGACTGTGGATTTATTCACACCTCTCCCTCTGCTCCTTCAGATCCAACATTGCCAGTCACATCCCCAGCTAGGTAGGAGAAAACCCACTGTGTTCTTATTTTCTTCTCAGACTCCACTTCCAGTGCATCTCACATATCTCTTCCAACTTTCCTTTTCCCAAATCCACCTAGTATCACAGCCTCCAACACCAGCAGGTATTCCTTGTGAACACACTGGGTAAGCAGGCCAGGAAAACAGGCAATCTAACTGAATACTAGCATCCCTTCTTCCAAACCCAAATCTCCAGTCTCATCCCTATCTCTGTAAGCAAATACTTGCTTCGCCCTTCCTTTCTGCTCCTGCCACATGTCCTGTGGATCCCATAGATCCTCTTCTCATCACCACCCCCTCCATTTCTCCACTTGTTTTATCCCAGCCAATTCCCAAATCCAGAAAGTACTAGCTGCTATTTTTCCAGACAATCCTGCCAAGAAAAAAAATCCTACCATAGATCTTCAACTCTCCTTCTGTTTCTCTAGATCCAAACCTCAAGTCTTATCTCCAGTACTGTAGCAGACCCTTTGGGGAGACCTCTCCCACTGTTTCAAGGAGAAGAAATAAGCAGATCCTGCTTGAACTCTCTGTTCTCCTTCTCCCAGTGAAACATTTCATACTCTTAGGCCATCCCCATTCATAGTGTGAATTCCCAACACCAAAACCTAGAAACACATTTTACCTGGTACCCCAAGGGGCCATAACTCTCAGTTTCAAAGGAAACACAGGCATCAGGCTCCTTAAAAATTCAGAGAGAAAACAGAAACCAGAAGGTAGTGGGGTGGAAAGCACTCACCAAAGATGACAAATCCAGAAGTCAGAACCTATGCCTATTAACACAACAATGTAGTAATATGATACATAGACACCATCTTAACACATGATTAATAACAGCTAGGAAAATGGGTCTCTACTGGAGCCCAGCTACTCTGCCACAGAGTCCTTAAATACTCAAACACAGCTGAAGCAGAGAAAAAGACATTAAAATAGACTTTATGGATATGATAGAAAACCGTAAAGAGGAAATGGATGATCCTTTAGATGATCCTTTAAAGAAGGCCACCAAAACACAAACCCTCTTATTGAACCTTAACACATTGACCCTCACACACTGATAGTGGGTGAAGCCAATACCCCACTCACCAATAGATAGGTTATCCTGGCAAAAACTAAAAAGAGAAACACTGGAACTAATAAATGTTACATGTAAAAGTAACTTTCATTCACTAGAAATAATTATTGTATCGGAGGCTTACTGATAAATGAACCTAGTCTTTCTAGTTCTTTGTCAACACTGGCTGGCTGATTCAACTCAGTTGTTGTGGCTCAAACTTCTCTCCAAGCTGACTGACTCAAACTGGCTTCTGACTGAATGTTCTTCTTGGTCTAAAACTAACTATGATGATCTATTCTAATTTTCTGGCTCCTTCTCAATCTCTGGTCCATTCTATTTTCACCTGCAATGTGTCTCTGTAAAACTGACCTGTTAAAACTGCTTTGTCTGTGTCTGTGTCTGTGTCTGTGTCTGTGTCTGTGTCTGTGTCTGTGTCTGTGTCTGTGTCTGTGTCTGTGTCTGTGTCTGGGTCTGGGTCTGGGTCTGGGTCTGTGTCTGTGTCTGGGTCTGTGTCTGTGTCTGGGTCTGGGTCTGTGCCTGTGTCTGTGTCTGTGTCTGTGTCTGTGACTAAGTCTGTGTTTGTCTGTCTGTCTGTCTATCTGTCTGTCTGTCTCTCTCTCTCTCTCTCTCTCTCTCTCTGCCTGATCCCGTCTCTCCCTGCCCCTCTCCTTTCCTCTCCTCTCCTCTCCTCTCCTCTCCTCTCCTCTCCTCTCCTCTCCTCTCCTCTCCTCTCCTCTCCTCTCCTCTATTTTGTCACCTATACTTCCTGTGATGTTATCTTAAGTAGCCCCTCTTTCCTGTGCTGTTCACATGAGAGTTGGGCCCATCCTATCTCTGACTTATTCTT
Organism: Mus minutoides; assembly: GCA_902729485.2. Lineage (NCBI taxonomy): Eukaryota > Metazoa > Chordata > Mammalia > Rodentia > Muridae > Mus > Mus minutoides. Next base: position 2,843,276 of record LR749580.1, read on the forward strand.
TAAATTTTTTCTCTCGTTTATCATTTTAGAACCCCTTAATTAGAAGTCATGTTCAAACATGGTTGCTTCCTTCTACAACTTTGCCTTCATTGTTTGGGATTAAAGGTGAATACTAAGGGTTTGTCTGTATTCCAGCCAGAAGGATTAAAGGTGTGGCATTCCACCCAGAACACATAGACCTAGAAGATCTTTGCATGTGATCCCTGGACAAAGCAGCCATGCTGCTGGATTAAATTCCTATACAATTATAAATCAATGGACCTAGCAGATATTTATAGAACAATCTCCAGAAATACAAAAGAATATACCTTTTACTCTGTTTCATATGAAACTTACTCAAAATGAACTGTGTACTTGGACACATAGCAAGTCTCAATAGATATAAGAATATTGAAATAATCCCCTGCATCCCATCAGATCATATTTGACTAAACCTGGATATAAACAAAAACATAAGCAATCGAAAGCTTATGAACTCATGAAAACTGAATAACTTTCTCTCCAATGAAAATGACAGAAATAAAGAAATTCAATGAAAATGAATACACAGTATACCCAAACTTTTGGAATACAATGAAAATGGTTCTAGGAGTCAAGTTTATAGAACTTAATCAAGTTTATTACATTAAATAACAAGAAAGAAAGAAAGAAAGAAAGAAAGAAAGAAAGAAAGAAAGAAAGAAAGCTGGAGAAAGGTCATATGATCAAATTAAAAGCACACCAAAAAGCTCTAGAACAAAAAGAAGTTTAAGCAGAGTTGAATGCAAAAAAGAGGATTAGATTACAAGAAATAACCAACTGAAGTTAAATCAATAAAATAGAACCAAAGAGGGCAATACAAAGAATCAATAAAACAAAGAGTGGTTATTTTAGAAAATCAATGAAATAAACAAACCCACATCCAGTCTAAAAATAATGTAAACAGAGGATATATAAAATAACATAAGTAGAAAATACATAGTCAAGGTCCATGATAACAGAAACCATGGAAAACCAGAGAGTCATAGAATGCATTTAAAAGCTTGTGCTCCACTAAATTGAAAAATCTAAAAGAAACAGATAATTTTCTCAATAACCACTTACCAAAGTTAAATCAAGATCAGATAGGCAACTTGAATAGACATAAAATCCTTAGTGAAATAGAAAGTAATTAAAAGTCTCCCAACTAAAACAATCATAGGACTAGAGGATTTCAACACAGAATTCTAACTGACTTTTAAAGAAGAGTTAGTGACAATAATCCTCAAATTACTACACAAAATAGAAACAAAAGAAGCACTGTCAATTTATTTCATAAGGCAATTGTAACTGTAATACCTAAACAACATGATGACCCAACAAAGGAAGAAAGTTATAGTTCACTTTCCTTTATGAATATAAATCCTATATTCCCTGCAATCTCAGCCAAGAGCTTATCAAAAAGTCATAAAACATGATAAAGTTGATTTCATTTTAGAATTCAGGGATGATTCAATATATTAAAATCAATAATGGTATTTCAGCATATAAACAAACAAAAAATATAACACAGATTATCTCATTAGATTCAGAATATATATTTGATTAAAACAACATCCATTTATAACAAAATAAAGGTACTGGAAAACATAGAGATACAAGGGACATACCTCAACATAACAAGGTATTGACAGCAATCCTATAGGCAACATCAACTTATATGGGGAGAAACTCAAAGCAATTCCCCTAAAATCAGGAACAAGACAAGGATGTCCACTTTGTTAATAACTATTCAATATAGTATTTAAATTCTTAGACAGGGCAGTAAGCTAAGGTGCTTGAAGGTGATCAAGAGGATAAAGTTGCAATGGAAGAAGTCAAAGCATTTTTATTTGCAGATAATATGGTAATATATAGATAATTGTCACTAAAACTTCCATATGGGAACACCTCAAGCTGATAATATTTTTAACAAGGTTTCTGGTTAAAACATTAATTCAAAAAAAAATAGTAATCCTCCTATATACAAATGATGAAGAAATCAGGGAAAGAGCTTCTTTCACATTAACCTCAAATAATATAAACTATCTTGAGTAACTCTAACCAAGCAAGTGAAATACTTATATGATAAAAAGTTCAAGTCTTCGAAGAAAGAAACTACAGAAGATATAAAAGCAATGGGTGATCTCTTATGCTTGCCTGGTAAATATGACCATCTTATCAAAAGCATCTACAGATTCAATGGATTTGAATCTAAATTCCAACAAAATTCTTTACAGACCTTGCAAGGACAATTCTCAACTTCTTATGAAAACACACACACACAAACACACACAAAACTAAATCCCAAGGTTCAGAGCTATAGCAATAAAAACAACATGATATTAGTATGAAAACAGGCCCATTAATCAATGGAATCAAATTGAAGACCCAGACATAAATCTACATACCTATGGACTCCTGAGCATTGTTGAAGAAGCCAGCAATAAAAAGTAGACAAAAGACAACGCCTTTATCAATAATTGCTGGTCAAATAGATTTCTGCACACAGAATATCTTAAGTAGATTTATTTCTATTATGCAAAACTAAAGTCCAAAAAGATCAGAGACTCCAGCAACAGCAACAACAACAGCAGCAATGAGAGAAAACAAACAAACAAAACAACAAAAAAACAAAAATCCCAAGGAAAAAAACAAACTAGATACACTGAATTTCATAGAAGGGAAATGGGGAATATCTTGGTAAACTTTGGCACAGGATTTGACTTTCTGATAGCAACACCAATAGCTCAGGCACTGAGGTCAACAATTAATAAATGGAACCTCAAAAAGCTGAAAATGCACTGTTAGTCAAGGACATCATCAACTGGACAAAGTAGCAGTCTAAGGAATGAAAAGTGATTCTTACCACTGATCTTACCATCGAGTAGAGGACTAATATCTAAAATATATAAAGAACATGAGAAACTTGATATCAAAAATCAAATGAACTAATTTTGAAATTGGCTACACATATAAGCAGAGAAGTCAATAGAGAAAGATCAGATGGCTAAAATCAAAGAAATATTCAACACCCTCCAGGAAAATGCAAATCAAAAAATACTAGAATGGTTAAGATCAGTAAGACAAGCTACAGCTCGTACTCATGATCTCAAGGTTGTGGAAGAAAGGGAACACTTATTCATTGCTGATGGGAGTGAAAATTTGTGCAGCCTATGTAGAAATCATATTCTGGTCCTCAGAAATTTGGGAACTGGTCTACTTCAAGACCCAAATATACTCTTGGTCATATACTAAAAAAGATACTTCTTCCTACCACAAGGACACTTGTTCATCTATGTTCATTGTGACTTTATTTATATAGCCAGAAACTGGAAACAATCTAAATGTCCCTCAAAAGAAGAATGAGAACCAGTTATTGGTGGTGAATGCCTCTAATTTTAGCAATCATGTAGTTGAGGCAGGCATATCTCTGTGTATCTCAGCGAGTTGAAGGCCAGCCTGGTACTAGGTCTAAATCTTGATTCTGTGTGTGAATAATTATATAACCATTACCAATTCACCTAAACAATGTGGACTTCAATATCCTAACTGTAAACTGGTCTAGTCAACTAAACTCACCATATTCCTTTGGATATTAAATGGAATTCATTAGAAATAATTGTAATGCCACAATTTCTAACTATGCCAAATGTTGATAACGTGCTTATAATGTTAGTTAGCACTGAGAAAGCTTAGGCAAAATAAATAGAGATTCAAAACCAGCTTAGCTATGTAGTGAGTTCCAGGCAAGTCTGAGATACATAGTAAGACCTTGCCTCAAAACATATCAATCATCATCATATTTATAATTAATTAGTTTCTAGTTAAGTCTGTTGGTTTTGCCTGTCACTTGAATGCTACTAAATTCCTGATGGTTAGAGGTTGATGGTTTTCTTAAGCCAAATCTCTATTTAAAATGCTTATATAGTTTCTTATACAAAGCATTCTGAATTTCTTATGATATAGGGAGCTTTTTTATTTTAATGTTTATAAAGAATCAGCAGCTCTGAGCCCATTGTACATAGTCATTAACAACACTTCAGTGTCCTACATTATTTATATGAATCACCTCTTTAATCCACTCTACCTAATGAGGTGCTGTGGTTACTACCCTGGTGTTGCCATGGAACCACGCTGCACTCTGATGCTCATTACTTGCTCGAGGTCACACAGTGAGGAAATAAGGTCTGACCTGGGAATCACACTCAGCCCGTTGGACTCCAGATCCCCCGCCCTCCTCACATCCTGTTCTCTATCTATATTAATAATTTCTGCATAGTCAGCCACCCCACAAGGGCAACGAACCTGTACAAGTGGCTTGAATATGATTAACTGCCTGTAAGTGAGTCATTCTTCTTTCTCATTTCTACATTGGTGAAGAAGTAGATTAAAACAAGGTGTCCTATCTGGCCATCATGCTTCCCTTATTTAGTTTCTATTTCTATCAGAGTGAATGGTCTTTTCTACCATTGGACTGCACTACTGGATATATCATATTTATCTCTGAATGGCCAGGACAGGGAGCAATTCCTACAAACCACACTATCACAAACAATTGTTAAATGAGATATATTAAAGATATTATGCTTAAAATTATAGAGTGGAAGATTTAAATTTATACCCCTCCCCAATGCAATATATTTTAATATATATTCTAAATACAAAAATCTCCACTCTGAGAGAAATAATTTAACCTGATTTAACTTTATATTCCCATTTTTCGTCCTTTTTCAGCATTTATGTAACAATAAATGTTTTTATTTCCATTTTGAGTAAATTTTAAAATTCACAGTTATTCACTAATTGATGATCCAGTCATTGTATTTTAAGTTTAAAATTTAAATGAAAGTAAAAAGTAATATGTAGTTTTAATTTCAATTCTACACATGGGAGATATATTCTTAGATAGAATAAGCAAAGAGATGTGCTTGTCAAAGTAAATTCTTTCCACGGAAAGTGTGCCAATTTGTGCAATTACACTTTAGGGACCCAAATTGGAAGATCGTGGTCAGATTATTTTATCCTGTGAGGAGCCTTTGCCTCAAAACTTTCCAGACTACCCCCGAGCAACCGGACATGTTAACAACAGCAAACACTGTAGAATGTGTGCTTTTTCTCTGCTACAAAAATTCAAGCCAAAAACACAAATAGTCTGGATGCATGAAAACGCTTTCTATTTCAACGGCCCAAGGTGGCCTCCTGCAGATGCAAAAACAAACTTATTTTTCTATTCCTAAAGGAAATCATCTCACCTTGAAATAACATATACAGAAGCATTTCAAACTTCAAGTACCCACTATTGATAAACAGTGCTGTTATTGACAGTGAGACAGTGATGTTTAAGAAATGTCTGTACAATTAAAACTTTCAGTAATTAAACTCCAATTGTGGAAGTTTTCTCATCAATTGTCCTTATTTCACACTTTTCATAAACTCCTCAGTCAGAATAACAGATTTTAAACACTGTCTTGAATTTGGGGAAACATACCCTGGTCTGATATCCACATGACATTCCCAAGTATGTGGACTTTCTAACAGTGTAACTGGTGACTTATTCCATAATAAAATACCATTATTTAAAAATTTAAAAAGCTTTCCAGTTTCAAATTATACAACCAATCTCGAGTGTCCAATATTATTTAAAATATTTATGTTAGCTGGGCAGTGGTGGCACATGCCTTTAATCCCAGCACTTGGGTGGCAGAGGCAGGTGGATTTCTGAGTTTGAGGCAAGTCTGGTCCACAGCGTAAGTTCCAAGACAGACAGGGCTACACAGAGAAACCCTGTCTCGAAAAGCCCCGCCCCCAAATGTATGTTATTATATATAATATAAACATAATATGTAATGCATATACATGTACATGTATGCATGTGTACAATCATACACATTATATTATGTATATATAGTATATATTATATATAATTGTGTTACATATGTATACATATACACATGCATATGCACATACACACACACATTTATATATATATAAAGATGGCTCAGTCAGCAACATGTTTGTTATAAAAACATGAGGGCTTGAGTTTGAGTCCCCCACTGAACATGGTAGCTGATGTAGTAGCTGTTTGTACTCTTGTGCAACTACAACACATGAAGAGTGTAGAAGCAAGAGAAGCAAGCAAATCCCTTGAGTTCATTGCCCATTCAATACAGCTAAATATATTAGCATCACATTTAGTGAAAAAACCCTTTCAAAAACAGTATGGAAAGAATGAAGGAACACATCTGACATCAAATCTGGGTTCTATGCTCATACATGTCCAAACACACCTATGCATACATGAATTCTCCCACTTAAATACATACCTATACCACACATACACACAGACATTTTAAGAATACATTCATTTTTCTCTTATCTTGCAGATTTTATATATAACACATATATAGTTGCTTTAATTAGAAATTTGGTTTAAAAAAATCTTTCTTTTTCCTCAGGAAATCCTTACTTTCCAATAATTGTGTCTTACCACACTCCTTAGGACTCTATTTGGGAGATTTCTGTCAAATTTACTTTGTTATTTATAAAATATCCTTTTTGCTCACTTTCACTTAAAGTATGTAAAGCACAAGTATAGTAGTGTTACATGTGAAATAGTCTCAATGATTTCCAATGTGTTATAATAATTATGAGAAGTTGTCAATCTTTCTCTGAATTAATAAGTACATATTAATGCTTTATTATATTTTAATAATTATAAAAAGTTTTCAATACTTTTCTAAATTAATATGCACACACATAAATGCTTTATTATAGTTCACAATGATAAGCTCTTGATGTTACTGTTCATTCTGTCTGACCAAAATCCTCCAGCCTATAGCCAAATAGGACTTTTCTGGACTGAAATACTTCTTGTATTTTATAAGGTGTATCCTTTTCATGTTATCACAGAGAAACTAGTCTGAGAACAAAATGAGGATACAAGAAAAAGGAAGTTGGCTGAATATTAATAAGAAACGTGATACAAAGGCTTCTGCAATTATCTGGAAGTCTGTGAGTTTCTTAACTCTGTAAATCCATGTTATGCTCTGACATGGGAATAAGCAGAAGCATCCTATCAATTGCACATTATCGTGTACAGTTCAGGGATGCCGACTCACGTTATCCTGCCACCCATTCTACCCATGTCTGTAGCTGCAAGTGCACACTCCCCCAAGCATTTTCACTGAAGAGAATGGAGGAATCAGAAACCAGCATGTCAGTAGTGTGTTTCAGAGTAAGCTGTTTATCTGGAACTCTCAAATCACAGATTTTTTTTTTTTTACTTTAATCCAGATTGTGGTATAGTTTACACTTGAGGAGTAAATGTAGGAGCCATTCAAAGGGTTCGGAGGATGAGGCAATCACTTAAAATTGATATAGATTTTGTTTTACATTATAGTATGAGGTAGGTATATGGTGCTTCAAAACACTCTTCTAATTGACAGGAATATTGAGGCTAGAATTTTATCAGACTTCATATGTTTCTTTTCCCTGAGAGGAGAAAACACACCCAATCCCATGAATCAGAAGCCATCTTCATGTATCCGTATGTGTCAGTGTGTAATGTCAGGTAACAAGAGATGACAAACTAGATAGTTTGTTATTTATTTTGTGGAAAAGGGGATTTAAGCCAGGACACCATATATACTAGGAAAGTCTTCTGTCAGGAAACTATCTCATAAGCGCTACAAACATAACCATTTAAAAACAACATACTCATTATGTCTAAGCTATTGTTCAATCACTAATCTCTCATTAGGGGTTGAAATGACTTTGTTTCTGGCCGGAGGGATGAGCAAGGAAGGCTGTTTCTATTTTTACATACTTTGTTAGGATGACCCCAGGTTTGCAGTTTTGGACTTCATGGTTATTAATTCTATGATAGTCAGCAGCAGACAGAGTCTTTTCCCTCAAGAAAGGGTTCATTCAACCCCTGAGGTAAGGCCCATTCAAATTAATCCTACTTTATTTCAGCCATAAGTTAAATATTTGGATTCTTAGCAATATCCTTAGAATATACACCTTCTCCTCCTACAGGTCATGGGTTCAGTTCCTTCTAGCCACAGGAGGAAAAGATGATTTCTTAGAGTCATTTGCAAGAGCATGAGTGCAAAACTCAATAAAAAAAAATTTTAAAGATCCCTTTACAATCTCTTATCAAGCAACAAATGCTTATTTCACTGGTAGAGAAATAACTTATTAGTATGTACCTGCTATGTAGCCCTGACTAGTCTAAAACTTTCTATGTAGACCAGGTTGTCACAAGACATATAGAGATATACCTAATCCTGCCTTCCATGTGCTGAGATTAAAGCATGTGCCACCAGGCCCAGCAAAATATTTTTGTTTATAATTTTGAACATTCTTTTATTATTATAAAAGTACAATAACTGTTAGGTCCCTAGAACCCTGGCCAGGCTGAACAGTAAAACAAATAGGACATATTCACCCTTTTTCCAACTCCAGTCCCCCTGGTTCATTCTCAGCTATGTATCAGATACCTTCTGTGGTGTCTGATCCTTCTCTGTCCCCATTCCCAGGTAACTATACAGATATTATCACATACTGTTTTTCTTCGCACTGTAGACCACTTCATCTCTTCTCACATCTAGCACACCCACACTCCTAAATGTCAGCCCACAATACATCAAAATACATTCTATATCTAGGCCAGCTATCAGAATCATTCTCTTCTAAGCAAACCACAGCCACTACACTTTCCTATGAAGCAGACAAGGCAACAAATATCAACTAAGCCTTTAGAGATTGCTCAGTCCATTTCTTTTTTATAGACTCCAGGACAAACATCATCTTAAATGCTCTAGAGCAACAAGAAATCATACCAAAACAGAGTGGGAGTAGATGGCAAGAGATTATCAAACTCAGAGAGATAAAAATAATAAAATAAATAAAACCATACAATACAAACAACTAATGAAATAAAGAGTTGGTGCCTTGAGAACGTCAATAATATTGACAAACCTTTAGCCAAATTAACTGGAATGTGGAGACCAAGGATCCAAATTAACAAAACTAGAGATGAAAAGGTGTAAATGATGACAGATACTCAGAAAATCTAGAGAAGGATAAGGGCATACTTTAGAAACCTATAATCCACCAAATTGAAAACCCTAAACTAAATGGATCCTTTTCTAGACAGCTATCACTTAACAAACTTAAATCAAAATCAAATAAGCATGTTCATTTTGGCTTTACTCTTTATAACCAGAAACTGGAAAAAAAATATTTGTGTCTCTTCACAGAAGAAAGGATAATGAAAATTTGAAATTCTGTCAAATCCTTTCTCAGCATCTAATGCAATGATCATGTGGAGTTTTTCTTTGAGTTTGTATATATAGTGGATTACATTGATGGATTTCCATATATTGAACCATCCCTGCATTCCTGGGGTCAAGCCTACTCAATCATGATGGATGATCATTTTGATGTTTTCTTGGATTCTTTCTTTGTTGAGTCTTTGTGTGGTTTAGGTATAAGCATAATAGTTGCTTCATAGAACAAATTGGGTGGAGTTCCTTCTGTTTCTATTTTGTGGAATAGTTTGAAGAGTATTGATATTAGGTCTTCTTTGAAGATCAGACATCAGTGGGAGGGGAGACTCTAGGTCTTGGGAAGGCTCAATTCCCCAGTGTAGGGGGAATGCCAGGGCAGGGAGGCAGGAATGGGTGGATGAATGCTTGAGTACCCTTGTAGAAGCAGGGGGGGAGGAGGATGGTATAGGGGATTTCCAGAGGGGAAACCAGGAAAGGGGAAGATATTTGAAATGTAAATAAATAAAATATCCAATTATAAAAAGAAAGAAGCCTGGCAGTGGTGGCACATGCCATTAATCCCAGCACTTGGGAGGCAGAGGCAGGTGGATTTCTGAGTTCGGGGCCAGACTGGTCTAAAGAGTGAGTTCCAGCCAGGGTTACACAGAGAAACTGTGTCTCGAAAAACCAGAAAGAAAGAAAGAAAGAAAGAAAGAAAGAAAGAAAGAAAGAAAGAAAGAAAGAAAGGAGGGAGGGAGGGAGGGAGGGAGGGAGGGAGGGAGGGAAGGAAGGAAGGAAGGAAGGAAGGAAGGAAGGAAAGAAAGAAAGAAAGAAAGAAAGAAAGAAAGAAAGAAAGAAAGAAAGAAAGAAAGAAAGAAAATGTGATGCATTTACACAATGGAGTACTGTTCAGATGATGTTCAGATGATAAAACACTAAACAAAGAAACCAACAAAAATTACATCTTGAAAATTTCAGGTAAATAGATGGAACTAGGAAATAAAAATTCCTGAGTAGGTAACCCAGACCCATTCTCTTATAAGTGTGTTTACCCATTAAATAAATGAAAACTAAGCTGCAGTCTGTAGACCTGGAGAGGTTGATTGAATAGAAGAGAGACTGTAGACATGGAGAGGTTGATTGAATAGAAGAGAGACTGTAGACATGGAGAGGTTGATTGAATAGAAGAGAGACTGTAGACATGGAGAGGTTGATTGAATAGAAGATAGACTGTAGACCTGGAGAGGTTGATTGAATAGAAGAGGTCTATGGGGGACAGACACATGGATCTCCCTAAGAAGAGAAATTAAAATATATTTTACAGGTGGAATGAGGGTGGATTGGGGTGGAAGCAGGAGGAATGAGGTAGGGGAAGATCGGATTAAAGGAAAGAGTTCATGGAGATATATCTGGAATTGGGGGTCATTCTGGGAGTATGTGGAAACCTAGTGCAGTGAGAACATCCTGTTATCTATGAAGAACATGCTGATGAGGATTCCTATAATGGAGGGGGAATTTTGTAGCCAGGCAAGTTTTCCAGTTGAGGGAATGTTCTCTATTCAGTTGAGTAAATGTACAAGGAAGTACCATGGAAAAGCCCAAACAAACCAGGCTGATGTTAAGATAATGGATTGACCTCCACAAAATGACAGCAGAATCACAAAACCAAAGACAACATCTGCATAACTCATTAAACATGAAGAAATCAAGCTGGTGCCTATATGGAACCTTCCTCCCCATTTCCTAGTCTCTTTGGTGCAGATAGGTACCCTGATGGATGCCTCAAGAGAAACACTGGCATGAACTCACTCAGGAAACATTTGACCTAGAATTTGTGCTGCCTGCAAAATGTGTTAGGGCAATGATGACACGGAAGTTGTAGAAGTAACCAACCAACATTTAATTTGATTAATTTTGCTGAAATGACCCTGATATAGCTGTCTCCTGTGAGGCTTTGTCAGTGCCTGGCAAATACAGAAGTGGATGCTCACAGTCATCTATAGGATGGAACACGGGGTCCCCAATGTAGGAGCTAGAGAAAGTACCCAAGAGCTGAAGGGGTCTGCAACGCTATAGGTGGAACAACAATATGAACTAACAAGTACCCCCAGAGCTAGTGTCTCTAGCTGCATATGTAGCAGAAGATGGCCTAGTTGGCCATTATTGGGAAGAAAGGCCACTTGGTTTAGCAATCTTTATATGCCCCAGTACAGGGAAATACCAGCACCAAGAAGTGGGAGTGTGTGGGTAGGGGAGCAGGGCAGGGGGAAGGGTGGATGGTATAGGGGACTTTTGGGATAGCATTCAAAATGTAATAGAAGAAAATCTCTAATAAAAAAAGAAAAGAAGAAAAGAAAAGAAAAGAAAAGGAGAGGAGAGGAGAGGAGAGGAGAGGAGAGGAGAGGAGAGAAGAGAAGAGAAGAGAAGAGAAGAGAAGAGAAGAGAAGAGAAGAGAAGAGAAGAGAAGAGAAGAGAAGAGAAGAGAAGAGAAAAACAATAAAGAATGCTAGCTGTAGCATTTGCTGTCCAGTCTCTGCATACTGAGGAACTTCGGGGCTTAACTGAAGTCCTGACTGGAGTAGTCTGTGATGTTGGATGGCATAGCTTGCTGCTTTGAAATTGTCCTGGATGTAGGCTTTATGGAAACAGCATTGAGACAGTCTGAGTTAGGCTCAAGCAGGATGCTGGAATAAATATGTCTCACTGTCTGAGCATCCCTGAGGCTGAATCTTGTCAAGACTATATTGACTTCATTGGCATTTGTATGTAAAGTCTCAAAGATGATATACATTTCTGCAATAACATATGTATGGAATATGCAGTGTGCACAACTTAGTTAAAGATGATTCTCTGCTCTCTGTTCATGTAGGCAAGAGGTTTGTCTTTCTTTATAAATTAATCTGGATTATATAGTCAAACTGTTTTATAAATTTTACCTATGCCGTTTGACAGGATGGCATGGTAAGTCTTAAGGATTCTGTGGCTAGCAAGATTTATTGGCTCTGCACAGCTGAAGTTCTAGCTGTGGACATCTTCATGTTTCAGGCAGTCTCACAGCTGTTCTGACATTGAGGGATCAACAGTTTATGTTACCTGTTTTGTTCTTCTTCATTTCTTTCTTCATAGGTGCAGCCTAAATCTTCAGGAGGTCTTCTCTGTCAAATTAGATTTTTATCAACTTGGATGGAATCAATAGTCTTTTTTGTTCGTGGTTGAAACAAAGGCAAAATATATTCCCCAATGTAACATATTTTCTGTCTCTATTCTGAAGTTATAACATATTTCGGCTGATCTAATTAATAGGTCATTTCTAAAATCCAGTTTATTTTAGAAGCTGTGTGTATTATCTGTATAATTGACATTTTAAACCTTTAAAGTCAATAAAGCATTATTTAATCTTTCAGGGAAATCTCATATCCCCCTTCTGTTCTATGAGCATTTCCTTTAAAGCCCTCTGAGATATCTGTACAATTCCTTATCTTTTAATTCAGAATATTTCATCTCTACCAGTTGCCATTTTAATTCCTCAAGCCTTTATGGATTTTTCTCATTTGGAAATTCCCTTTTACAGATTAAATTCATTTGAAGGTTCTTTATTCTGATTTAAAAAATCCTCTAACCTCTGTTCTATGGCCTCCAATCTAGCATTTCATCTTGCATGCCTTTTCTTATTTAAGTTGGTTTTATTCTAATCTTTCTTAAAGAGCACATATAAACTTGTAATCTTCCATGAACATACAATTATTTTTAGGTTGACAATCAAAACAAGAGGAGGGAGAGGGTGGGTGGGTGGGTGGGGCACCCTCATAGAAGCAGGGGGATTGAGGGATGGGATAGGAGGCTTCTGGAGGTGAAAGTGGGAAAGGGGATAAAATTTGAAATGTAAATAAATAAAATATCCAATAAAAAAACTACATGGGTTTAAATATCCTCTTTTACAGAATTTCCCATTTTAATGATATATATATATATCTTGAACTCCCTCCTAAGGATGGACATTCTTATTTTCAAAGGAAATATTTTCTTTCTATGATTTTTTTACACCTAGTTTCTTTTCTTTTTTTATTGTTTTCAAACTTAATACTGTCCCACTTCAGAAGTTCTGGCGTTTTTAGCCCCACCGCAGCTCCAGGAATATCTGCAGGCTCCTGCTGCCATTATGTGTCTGTGGCTGCTCAGTCTAGCCCAATCTTCTAGCAGGCTGAGGGTTTTGCCCCCTTCAGGGCAGTCCCTTTCTCTGGAGAGTTGTAGGTTATTCCAGTGAGGATCTGAACTGGGACATTTAGTTCTCTCTAGTATGATTTTAGAACTTTCAAAGGACCCATGCTGTGCTTTGGAGAAGCTGCAGTTACTGTGCCCCCAGTCTCCCATCCTAGAGAGCTCTGACAACCTCCTCTTTAAAAAGCCATTTACCTTCAGCCAGGCTAGGGAATTCCTCCCTAATGGGATGACATAGCCTTCATCTTGAGGCTCAGGAAATTCTTCAAAAAAGGAGGTTGAAGGAGTGCAAGAGCCAGAGAGCTTGGGGGCACCAAGGAAATAAGGTCTCCTAAACACAGCAGGATGGATGAAAAATCTGAGACCCGCAGCATAGATAGGGCCTACACAGAACTGCATCAGAGGAAGTCCTAGAGCAGAATATATGCCCCTATCCTTAGCACAGAAGCCAACTCTATCTTCTGACCACTTGCAAATGAACATTTAGTTTTCTCCAGGGGATTCTTTCTAAGGATGCAAACAACTCTTAAGGATAGGTTCTATATCCAGCAGTATACGGTCAACAGAGGAAAAACAAAACCTCAAAGAATTATTTGGACAGATTTTTTGTCTCATAGTATGTCAAGACCTTCAGCTTTTTGCTTGTTCTGTTTTGTTTTGTTTGTTTGTGTGTTTGTTTGTTTGTTTGTTTGCTTTTGACCTTACAGGTCCTTTGTACATATATATATTAAGGATCCCAGTTTTGTGTTTTTATAGGATTCCTGTTTGTACAAATATGAATGTTTCTGCATCTGTATATACTTCCTCTGCTTTTGCTTTGGCTTGTTTTCTTGTTAGTTGTGTCCTGTTCTGAAACAGTTGTTTTGTTTATCTTATTTTTTTTATTTTATCATTATACTTCATATGCCTGTTTTCTGACAAGGGACAGAACAGGTGTGTATCCAGATGGAATTGAAGATGGGGAAAGAATATGTTAAAGAGCACCATGGTAGAACTAATTTCTGAACTACTCACCTTTATAACAGTTTTGTGAGCTAGAACTACAACATTGAACAGCATGTCTCTGGAATGTCTACTTGTGGATAAATGAATTTTCTCAGTTAATAATGAGAAATTATATTTCCACTCTTCCTTACACTTCACCTGCAGTTATTCCACTGGGATTCTCTGAATTTCTGTATTGTGTGTACATCAGAGAAATGGAAGCATGTGCCTGTTCTTCGAGGCTGGTTATTTCAGTTAGCATGCTGTCCTTGGGAGGAGTTTCTGTTGTCACATGTGGAAATTTTTTTCTTTTTGGTCTTGTGAATATTGGTTACAATCCCTTTGTATAGACAGCATTACTAATCATCAGGCAAATCAAAGCCAGAACGTGATATCCCTGAACATTTCTCAGTAACACTAGTATCAAAAGAAGAAAGAACAGGAAACAGAAAGAGAATCAGAAGTACCTGGTCAGAGCAAATGTGAGGAAGGATATAGAATCCTGGAAGCCTTGCATAACACTGGGAGTAAGAGAAAAATGGCTCATTTTATATGAAAATTATATGACTCTTCTGGTCAGCCTGTACTATCATAACAATATAGATGCGTGTTTCAGAAACACCATAAATGTTTTCCCACCGTTCTGGAGAAACAGTGATCAGACAGATAGACAAAGTGTGTACTGCAGGCTCTCCTTCTATACATGATCTGATGCTGTGTTATACCTCGTACAACAGAAATTATGAAGGGGCTCTTTCCTGTCTCTTCCCTAAGAGAAATCATTCCTATCTGAGGAGGATTGTTTATGTCCTATTGGCCCCATGTCCAGACACCACTGAAAATTACTATTTGTCATGTAAATTTTGGGACTGGGGAACAAATATTTAATCTATACAGAGGTACCCTAAAATATAAAATATAAAATATAAAACCACCACATGCTTTGGTGACCACATATCAGTTGAGTATATGACAACTGAAATTAGGACCAAGAAGCATTATTGGCCCATCTACAGTATTGCAGCATGATTCCAAAATATAAGGGGGAAAAAATATGTACTAAAAATTATGTGCATATAAAAGGATCTGGTTTGGGTGCTCTTGCCATTCTTTATACAGTGAAAGGTACAGCCAGTAAGGAGCTCTTTGATGGCAGTGACAATCTGTATATGGTGGAACACTTTTCACACAGTATGGAAGAAGACACTCACTGGGGTACTTTGCTGCCAGGAGCTGAAGTGGTGTGCAACTCCATAGAAAGAACAATAATACCAACCAACCAGATTCCCCAGAGCTCTCACAGACTAAACCACCAAGCAAAGAGCACACATGGAGGGACCCATGGCTCCAGCCGCAATATGTACCAGAGGATGGCCCTGTTTGTCATCAATGGGAAGAAAGGCCCTTCGTCCTGTGAAGGCTCAATGGCCCAGTATAGGAAATGCCAGGATGGTGAGGCGAAAGTGGGTGGGTAGATGGGTGAGCACCATCATAGAAGCAGGGGGAAGAGGGATGTCATAGGGGAGTTCTGGAGGGGAAACCAGAAAAGGGGATAACATTTAAAATGTAAATACATAAAATATACAATAAGAAAAAAAAAGAAAGAAAGAGAGAGAGAGAGAGAGAGAGAGAGAGAGAGAGAGAGAGAGAGAGAAAGAAAGAAAGAAAGAAAGAAAGAAAGAAAGAAAGAAAGAAAAAGAAAGAAAGAAAGAAAGAAAGAATATGATGGCTATTGAATCATCATTTCCATTTGTCTACATGCCAATTACTTACAACAGTACCCTTGGTGACCTTGTTAACTCCAGGAGATCAGATAAAGTTTCTTCCTTACATACAAGTAAGAGAACATGAGAACATACATACAGGAGCCCCTATGGACATACTCTAGCACAGGAAAAAAGACCTGCAGTTGTACACAACACTTTAAAACAGTTAACTCTCAAATAATTTTATATCTAAATACCTGTATCTTGCTTTGTGAAATCAGAATAAGGTTCCAAGTGGGACATTTTATGGTGTTGTTTGTTAAGTGCTATGCTGAATTTGGGAAGGCAAGAAATAAAGATGCAACCACTTTGTGTTCTGGACCCTGCTAATTCTTCTCTGTGCTGTATTTTTAGCCCTTTATAAACTTTGTTGGTTAGTGATAAGGTCCGTAGTGAACACACAGCTTATGTTCCACTATGTTCATAGCAGCCTTATTCATAATAGCCAGAAACTGGAAAGAACCCAGATGTCCCTCAACAGAGGAATGGATACAAAAAATTTGGTATATTTACACAATGGAGTACTACTCAGCTATTAAAAACAATAAATATATGAAATNTTAAAAAAAATTGTTTCTAGAAGAGCTAAAAAAGGCAGTCACCTGAATGTGAACTCTCCATGACTTTTAACTCCCACAACCCAGACATAAATGACAGTTCTTCTGGCACATTGAGACGTTCATTTGAATCCAGAACAAAAGCATAAGTCACAGTATTGTCTCGAGTTTTTACACTGTAAACTTCTCCCTGGGGACATGAAGTGGAGTAATCTCATGGTTCTCTATTCTCTTTCCAATTTTGTTTTAAACTCTCTGAGGTGGAGCCCACTCTTAAACCCTTGTGAATGCTCTGTCAACATCACAGTAAAACAGAGTAATCACTTGAAAACTCATTAATATACTTGCTCTCCAATCATATTCTTCTTGGCTTACCAATGGAGTGCCTCAGTAAATAATCACTGAGATTCTATGACCACTTTGTTGTGTAGTGTTTAAGAAACCAGAGTTAAATAAAAAATAGTCTTGATTCTCTTTCCTTCAGAGAACATAAGTATATTTTTTAATATGGACTATGACAAACACTATGTGGAGAGAGGTAAATGAGGACAATGGCTGAGGCAAGACTTCTACCAAAATATTTAATACTGTTCCCTGTGCTAGGCGCTCAGTTCTTCCTCTATCACCATGATCTCATTAGAATACAAATGTATGCAGAAATATGCTGACTTACTAGCACTGTGTATATTAATAGGTTTCATGTGCATTTTCTTAGTTGAACTTTTTTTTTTTTTTTTTGGTTTTTCGAGACAGGGTTTCTCTTTAGCCCTGGCTGTCCTGGAACTCACTTTGTAGACCAGGCTGGCCTCGAACTCAGAAATCCGCCTGCCTCTGCCTCCCGAGTGCTGGGATTAAAGGCGTGCGCCACCACGCCCGGCCTCATGTGCATTTTCTATATAAATATATAATACTCTTGAACTTTCTTTCAGAAACACATGTCATCTCTCTCCATCCCCTTTCTGAGCCCCCTCTTGCTAGTTCTCCCCCTCTTGCTAGTTACTTGAGACATCTTTGCTTCTACTTTTATATCATCCACACACATTATTATTATTATCTTCATAAATTATTATTAAAAATAAATATAACATAAGATTTATGATTTTATCCTTTAAAAATCAATCCAGTCCAGAGGCATTAAGAACATTCATTCTATTATGCAAGTGCTAACTTTTTTTTTTTTTTGCTTTTTCTTTGTTTTTGTTTTTTGTTTTTGTTTTTGTTTTTTGTTTTGTTTTTGCTTTTTGTGTTTTGTTTGTTTGTTTTTGTTTGTTTGTTTCTTGGTTTTGGTTTTTCAAGACAGGATTTCTTTTTGTTGCCCTGGCTGTCCTAGAATTCACTTTGTAGACCAGGCTGTCCTTGAACTCAGAAATCTGCCTGTCTATGCCTCCCAAGTGCTGGGATTAAAGGCGTGCACCACCACTGCCTGGCCAACTTTTTTTCATTTTTCAAACCCTAAACTCTCCATGTTCCTTTGCCTCTCCAGTCTTGGATAATAACCATTTACATTCTCTATGGATTTGTCTACTTTAGTGGAATAAAGAAAAATTACATGTCCTTTTGTACATAGCTTATTTTTATTAGAATAATACATGTAAAATTTATCCAGAATGCAGTATGTATGTTCAAATTTCCCTTCTATTAACATTTGATCTATAATTCATTGTCTGCATATACTACATTCTGATTAACCATGCTTCTATCTATGCATACTTGGAATAATTCTATCTTTCCTTTTCTATGAGGAAATAAGGAACAGTATAGCTATGAACATAAATATAAAAATATCTGTATTAATCTCTGCTCCCATGTTTTTGAGTATACATCTCCAGAAGTAGAACTGACAGCTCATAATTTAACTATAGTTGGAATAGACTTTTCTAGAGTTGCCATTCTGTAGACCTTCAAAGAATATAAAAATACTCAATTTATCCTCATGCTCAAAACTGGAATTTCCCATTCGTATTTAATAATGCACAACTCTGTGACTATGAAGTGATAGTTCACTGTGACTTGGATTTATATTTATCTAATGATCAATATTCTGTATCTTACCCTCTGTAGTGCAGCATTTACCTCAAATGATGACTGCTTATATAGAGCAGAGAGCAGTTATGAGGAAAAGTAAAAAGGCATTTAACTGATCAAAAAAGAATAAGACTTCTCCGTGGTGTCATAGATGATTATAAACATCAGTGCAGAGGGTTCACAACATTTATATTATCATTGGTATATTGAAAGGGGCCTAGTTCGTTTCAATGCTAATAGGAGATAAATAATGAAAAGACGATTAAAAATTAGGTAGTAGCAATTGCCATTGTTCATAAAAGCCCTAAATGTAGGTGTCAAAAAACATGAATGGAGCTGTGGACAAAAAATGACAGTCATAAAAGGAAGGCCAAATCCTACAGCAAAGAGGCTGCTTAGCAAATGACTTCATAGGAAGGCCTACTATTATTGGGATCATGGATTAGACAGGACTTGGTAGCTACCAGTGCCACCTAAGAGCTCTTGGCCAAGAAAGTACACTGAGTTCTGTTCCAAGTTACATAAGCAGATTGGGAAACTTTTTAGAAGGGATGTGAGATGATCAGATTATTTTGTAAGGAGCACAAATGATACGCAAACTGTATGCAAGGAAG
Organism: Mus minutoides; assembly: GCA_902729485.2. Taxonomy (NCBI): domain Eukaryota; kingdom Metazoa; phylum Chordata; class Mammalia; order Rodentia; family Muridae; genus Mus; species Mus minutoides. The sequence continues at coordinate 2,862,712 of LR749580.1, forward strand.
AACACCAATATATGGACAGGCCTATGGAGGGCAGGTGCAAAGAGTGTTCCAGATGCCCAGACTCAGGGAGATCATAAGAACAGAATAGCAATGTACAGAAGTGAAGTTAAGGTATGATATTCCTGAGGAATAGAATGCCAAAAGAAGATGAAAAGTCATTTATTAAGAATTCTTCCATACCAAAATTAAACAGGTTGGTCAATGGAATAGAATTAAAGACCCCAAATTATACCCACTCACTCACTTGTTTTTTTGACAAAGAGCTAAGAGCATACAATGAAAAAGAGAATGCTTCTTCAACAAATGGTTCTGGACTAACAGTATTTCTACATGTAGAAGAATGCAAATAAATCTACATCAAAAACCCTGCACAAAATTCAAGTCCAAGTGGACCAGATGCCTAAACATAAAACCAGATACACTGAAGAAAATAGAAGAGAAAGTGGAGAATAACCTTGAACATATTCACACAGGAGATATGTTTCTGAACAGAACACTAATGGCTCAGACACTAAGATTAACAATTAATAAATGAGACCTCATGAAACTGAAAAGTTTCTCTAAGGCAAAGGACACCATGAATGGCAGCCTACAGAAAAGGAAAATGTCTTCACCAATCCTACATTCAATAATAAATTAGACACCAACAAACCAAATAAGCAATTTTAAAAAGCAGTACAGAGCAAATCAAAGAATGCACAATAGAGAAATCTCTGATGGCCAAGAAACATGTATAAGACATCCAACATTCTTAGTCATTAGGGAACTATACATCAAAATGACACTGAGATTCCATCTTATACCAATCAGAATGGTTAATAAAAAAAAAAAAAAACCTTAATGACAGCACATGCTGGCCAGGATGTGGAGAAATGGGAACATTCTTCCATTGCTGGTGTGAGAACAAACTTATACAAGCACTATGGAAATCAATTTAAGAATTTCTCAGAAAATTGGAAATAGTTATTCCTCAAGTCCCAGCTATATCACTCCTGGCCATATAATCACTATATTACAAGGATATTTGTTCAACTACATTCATAGTAACTTTATTTATAATAACCAGAAACTGGAAACAAACTAGATGTCCCTCAACTTAAGAATGGACTCAATTGCTGGCCTTCATATTCTTTATCCCTAGGGGGTATGCCACATCTGGCCTCAGTTGGAGAGAATGCACCTAGCCCTATAGTGACGTGATGTGCCAGGGCAGAGTGGTTCCTTAGGGGCCTCTCCTCTGAGAAGTATGGGATATGGGTGTGTGTGAGAGTGAGACTGGGAGGAGAGTAGGAAGGAGGGCTTTGATCTGAATGTAAAGTAAGTAAGTAAGTAAGTAAGTAAGTAAGTAAATAAATAAATAAATAAATGTATGAAGGTGACAGAAATTATATTTGTAAACCTGCAGACATTCAACAATGACAAAAAAATTAAAGCAAAGTTCAAAGCACATTCTTTATCTAAAAAAAGTATTCTACCTTGGATATTTTAAATTTGATATCTTCTATAATGGGAGAAGATGACTTGGGTGCTCTGAAGTGTTTTGAATTTCATAGTAATTGGAACTGGAGATAGCTTAATGGTGGTATAGATAATGGTTAATCCTGTATACAATTTAGACATAGCAATGAGATCTCTGGACAAAATCAGGGAAATTGCAACTCAGATCTCCAGAAAACTCTCACATGTAGGATTGTAGGACACATAGAAATATTTTATATAGTGGATAGTGAGAGAGAAGTGAAAGGAATATAATGCCTTGAGTGTGGGGTAGAGAGAAATTGCCACAATGTAGTAGATAAGGGAGTCCAGAGAGGTCTTGCCTGTGTCCAACCAAGACCTTGAATCCCCCAGCACAAAGAAAGCATGACCATTAGCCACCACCAGAAGTTACTACAAAGTGACTACACCTTCTCAATGTCTGCTTAAAGCTAAAGGAAAACTACTTTCATTTTTGTAATAAATAACTTTGTGTTCCATTTCCGTGATATTCTGCTGCCACCTGTAATTTAACCAGATGGAATAAAAATTCCATGTCCTAAAGTTCAAAATTGATGATTAAACATAAGATGTATTCTAGAGTTATTCATAAAACTGTTAACAAATAGTTTTACATATAAACAAACCTTACTGTAAAACTATGTCAATTAAACCAAACAATTCTAAATGGGTATATTTTAAATAAACTGATTTTTTTTTGCTTTTAATTAAATGGCCAGGCAACCTACAATATTGTTCAGAAAAATACAATGTACTTTTATTGTGATCTAATTTCTAAAGACTATTTCTATATTCTCAGATTCTGTTAGATTATATCCTGAAGAGAATTGATGGAAATTTTAAATTGTATTTTTAATGAGTGAACTATTTTTTCTCAAAGAAATAAGTGGTTTCTTTTTATGATCCCTCTTCTCCTTCCCTCCCTCCATTTTTTCTCCTTCTTTTCCTCTTCTTCTCTAAATGGTCTCTCTCTCTCTCTCTCTCTCTCTCTCTCTCTCTCTCTCTCTCTCTCTCTCTCTCTCTGCCTCATCTCTCTCTGGGAGAATTTTGACTATTCTAGATTTACACATGATTGTGGCCAGGGATATTGGGGAAGGTAAAAGCCGCCTCAAATAATAAGGGTATGTTATTCACGGAAGCACACACACACAAGCACTGTTCAAACAGTAACAAGAAGTGGTGATCGCCTTTGCCTCATTACAATGTGATGTGCAGCAAAACAGAAAGAGACATGCAAATGAGTTCTCTGTGACACTCTCAGATGTAGGAAGATGAAAAGTTATAATGAGGACTGTTACAGTATGCTTTCTCATCTGGGGAGAGGTTATGATGAGCTATTGCCTCTTCAAGGAGCTCCAAATTTAGCTCTGTTTTATAACCAAATACATTATCAGATGTCTGTAGTTGTGTGAGAAGATGCTCTGTTGGGGAGCTGAAGATTCCTGCTGACTACCATAGTCAATGGATGACAGGAACAGTAACAAGTGTTCCCATCTGTGCTGTTGACAGGAAAGACTCCAAAAGAAATATTAAAACAATAGCCGCCATTAGAAGGAAGAGATTACCATTGATGTAAATATCAGCAACCATAAATAATAGCAGATAGCAAGTCCCAGATGAACCCATAAGATGATGCAGAATTGAACTTATCCCATAATATTTAGCTAGATTGTAATGAATTCCATGTCTCTCGGCCTCCATGGGAAAAATGATGTTTTTTTTTTTTTATAAACAGAAAGAGAACAAAAATAATTATATAAAGTCATGAATATTTTCTGAAAATATAAGGCTCCTTTAAGTAGGATTTTACTCCTATCAATTCATTATCATTAACTGATAATTTAGAGTTCTCATAAACTCTTGATGCTTAATAGAGTTAGAAATCAGGAGGATAACAGACTAACTACAGAAACAAAATGTAGCTATATCGATTTGAAAAAAGAACTATTCTTATTTTGCATAACTAATAGTAGTGATTGAATGGTTTTGCTATAGCGCTGATAAAATCTTAGTTCTTCAAGATGAAATATCTCTATGTGTCATTGAACTACGCCAAAACAACTCCTTCCTAGTAGAGTCTATTACTGACAGCTTTCTAATATGTCATGATCCCAAAATAGGCTATATCATTCCATTTTCCATATCATTTCTTTTGTCATCCTGTTATGTTCTTACTATTAGTCACTTTTCAAATATTGATTAAAATGACTGAATTATGCACTCTCCTTGTAGTCTGAACTCTTAACAGCTTTGATTTCTTATACAAGACCATACTAGTAAACTTTCCAGAATGAGTAGGGTGCATGCTCACATAATTCCAACATGTAGTCAGAGAGTTATAGGCAATTGATGGCCACTAAGGGACTAAAAGTCAGGTTTCAGTAGGCAAAATATATTTGAGCACTGTGTAAAGATTATCCTTGTGTCATTCAAATGCTGATTTCTCTGACCCCACATACTCTTACAGTCTTAACATGAGATTGTAATGCTTATTGAAAATATCTCCTGTTTTAAGTTTGTATGAACAATGCTCACCATGTATTCTATACCTTGTCAATAAAAGATGATCAGCCAATGGCTGGGCAGAATAGATAATTGGGTTGGATGCCTCCCAGGCAGAGAAAGGGGAGAAAAAGGAGTAAGAGGGATTAAGCCACCAGGATTGTGAGAATGCATCATAGAAGAATCTACCTGAAGCTCAAAGAGCAAGACCAGTACTAAAATGCAAATATCTCTAGGCATTTATCGGGGACATGTGTAGATTAGGCTAGAGAATTAGAATAGGTCCATGAGGTTTTGAGAATTAGAATAGGTTCTGAGGTTTTGTGCTAAAACATTGATTGAATAAGTCTAGTAGTCTCAGTCTCAACCACTTAGAAGTGAGCCGGTGTAGAGGAAAATGAGACAATTATTAAAATGCAATTACAGGGTTTTTTCAGAATTAAATTACCAATAGATTTCCCATGCCCATGAAGTCAACAATTCTATGTGTGTGAAATATGTATTGTATATTGTGTGTGTGTGCATGTGCATATGTGTTGTGTGTCTGTTTTTTGATTTGTTACTATATTCACAACTATTTTCATCTGTGATCTCTGATGACCATAAATGTGATTCTTTATTTATATGAATACACTGTACCTGTCTTCAGACACACCAGAAGAGGGCATTGGATCCCATTACAGATGGTTGTGAGCCACCATGTAGTTGCTGGGAATTGAACTCAAGACCTCTGGAAGAGCAGTCAGTGCTCTTCACCACTACAAATTTGATTCTTAAAGTGAAGTTCTCATCACAGCAGCAGCAGTATCTAAACTGCAATACAAATATAAGTTCTTGTTCATACTATAAAACTACCAAGGACCAGAAACTGCTGGGCTACAGCTCAGCACTATGCCTTCTCAACACTTCCAGATGTTATATACTTTGCTTCAGAGTTGAGAAGTGCTTTCTACATGGGACCATAAATCTCATTATCTGAAGAACAGTTACTGGTCTTTGGGAAGAATAATACTGTACATACTAAACACTCATACATGCATGCATGCATACATAGAATGATACTCACCTTTCCAGGTTCTTTGTTTGTTTGTTTGTTTGTTTGTTTTTATCAATTTATTTATTTTCCATCCCCCTTGCAGCTTCTTTCAATCTCTCCCTCTCACTTCCACTCCCTATGACCCCACCTCTTCCCTTTATCCTTAGAGAAGGTGAAACCTCCCAGGGATATTGACCAGCCTTAGCATACAAGTTTTAGAAGAACCAGGCATATCTTCTCATATTGAGGCTAGACAAGGTAGCCTTGTTAGGAAAAAGACTCCAAAGGTAGAAAGCAAAGCCAGAGATAGCACTTCCACGTGTTGTTTGGAGTCTCAAATGAAGACCAAATTGAACAACTGTTACATATGTGCAGAGGCCCTAGGTCAGTCCTATGCAATCTCTTGTTAGTGGTTGAGTCTCTGGGGATCCCTATGAGACCAGGTTATATGATTCTGTAGGTGTTCCTGTGGTACCCTTGACTTTTCTTGCTCCTTTATTCCATCCTCCCCATTTTACAGAGGATTCCCCAAGATCACCTAATATTTGTCTGTAAGTCTCTACATCTGTTTCTATCAGTTTCTAGGTGAAGCCTCTCAGATGACATTAATGCTAGTCTTCTATTTGCAATATCATCAATATCATTAATAATATCATGGGAGGACTCTCTCTCATGACATGGATCTCAAGTTGGGCAAGGAATTGGTTGATAATTTTCACAATTTTTGCTCCATTTTTACTTCTGTTCATCATGTAGGCAAAACAATTGTGCATCAAGTTTTGTGGTCAGGTTGAAGTCCCAATCCATCCATTAGACAGTTTGCCTAGTTACAGAAGATGACCATCTAAGGTTCCATCTTCCCCATTCCTAAGGGTCTTAGCTAGGTTCACCTTCATAGACTCCGAAGAGTTTGCATTGTGGAAGCTCACAGTCAGCTATTAGATGGAACACAGGGTTCCTAAGGAAGGAGCTAGAGAAAGTATCCAAGGAGCTGAAGGGGTCTTCAACCCTATAGGTGGAAGAATAACATGAACTAACTAGTACCCCCTGAGCTCATGTCTCTAGCTGCATATATAGAAGAGGATGGCCTACTTGGCCATCATTGGGAAGAGAGGCCCCTTGGTTATGCAGACTTTATATGCCCCAGTACAGGGGAATGCCAGGGCCAAGATGTGGGAGCGGGTGGGTAGGGGAGCAGGGCTGGGAGGGGGAGGGTATAGGGAACTTTCTGGATAACACTTGAAATGTAAATGAAGAAAATATCTAATAAAAGTTGAAAAAAAAAAAAAAAAAAAAAAGAGTTTGCATTGTCTTAGGGTTTTAAATCTTTCCAGAGATGCTCACCACACTGATTCCAGTTCCACAATATTTTTCTTTCTGGGTTACTCACAATGATGTTTTTTAGTTACATTTATTTGTCCGCAAATTTTATCATGTCATTGTTTTTAATAGCTGAGAACCATATGTAAAACGCACCCTATTTTCTTTATCCATTCTTTAGTTGGGCAGCATTTTCTGTTTCTGGCAATATGAATAAAGCTGCTATGAGCACAGTTGAGCAAGTGTCTTCTATTGTAGAGTATCTTTTGGGTATATGCCCAAAAGTTGTATAGCTGGGTTTTGAGGTAGATCTATTTCCAATTTTCCGAGAAACCATGAAATTGATTTTCAAAGTGATCAAATTCTCTATCAAAGTTTATACTTCATTTTTATTTGAGTTATTTAACTTTTTGAAATCTAGTGTTTGAGGGCTTTATATATTTTTTATATCAGTCCTCTGTCAGATGTAGAGTTGGTAAAGATCTTTTCCCATCCTGTAAGCTATCATTTTGTTCTTTTGATGTTGTCCTATGTATTCTAAAAGTTTTCAGTTTCTTGAGTCCCATTTATTAATTGTTGATCTTGGCACCTGAACTGTTGGTGTTCTGTTTAGTAAATTTTCCCCTGTACCAATGTGCTCACTGATATGCCCCACTTTCCTTCTATCAGATTTAGTGTATCTTGTTTTTTCTTTAGCTCTTTAAACCACTTTAATCCACTTGGACTTGAGTTTTGTGTAGGGTGATAAATATGGATATATTTGTATTTTTCTACATGTTGACATCCAGTTAGACCATCACTGTAGCCTCCCTCAGCCTTGAAGCAGGCTGATCCAGACCTTGACCTTTCTGCCAATAAGAATGTAACCACCTAGGGTGGAGCCTTCTGACCTTGATAGCTCTATTTGTTAGGTCAACTACTGCTGCACTTCTCCAAGACTCTGCTGCCTGCTGAGAGGCCCTTGAGGCATTCCTGAGACACACCCTGCAGATCACCTACAGGCTGGCTCCAGGCACCAAGAATGGATTTGAGGAGGTGGTGGGGGTGGAGGGGGATATAGGCTTCCCCTCTTTATAAGCACAGGCTCTTAGTAAACTTTGGAGTTTTAAACAGAGAACTTTGTCTTGGACTCCATTATTTCTCTCTCTTGTAGTTTACTTCCATACAGCTCCGGCCTCCCACTCAGGAACCCAGTTAGTGTAGGCTGAAGGCTGCTTACACAGCACCATTTGTTGAAGATGCTTTCTCTTTTCTATTGTATGGTTTTGACTTCTCCAAGTTCCTATAGATGTGTGGGTTTACTTCTGTGTCTTTGTTTCTATTCTATTGATCAATCTGTCTGTTTTTATAACAAAGTCTTGTGATTATTATTATTATTATTATTATTATTATTATTATTATTATTCTACAGTATAGTTAGTATCCAGGATTGCGATATCTCAGAAGTTCTATTATTATACAGAATTCCTTTTAGATATCCTGGATTTTTGTTTATCTATATGAAGTTAAGTATTTTTTTTCAAGGTCTGAAAAGAATCATATTTGAATTTGGGTGAGAATTGCATTAAATTTATAGATAACTTTTGTTAAGATGGTCATTTTTACACTGTCGATTCTGCTAAAACATGAGCGTGATAAATCTTTACATCTTCTGAGATTATCTTAAATTTCCTTCCTCAAAGACTTGAAGTTCTTGTCACGCAGGTCTTTCACTTGCTTGGTTAGAGTTATCCCAATATATTGTATATTATTAGTGGTTATTGCAGAAGTTGTTGTTTCACCAATTTCCTTTTTAACCCATTTATCTTTTATATATGGGGGCTGGTGGCTACTGATGTTTTTTAGTGAATTCTGTCTTTAGTTACTTTGTTGAAGGTGTTTATGAGTTGTATGAATCCCCTGGTAGAATAATTGGTATCACTATATATACTATTATATCATCTACACATAGTAATACTTTTACTTCTTCTTTTCCAATTTGTGCCCCTGTGATCTAAACCTTTTAGTTGTCCTATTACCCTAGCTGAATCTTCAAGTCCTATATTGTCTTGTTCCTGATTTCATTGTAATTGCTTAAATGTACCTCATGATTTATTTCTATATTTACTATTGGCTTTCTGTGTATTGTTTATTTTGCATATATGCACCTTGTATCCCTGATCTCTGTAGAACTTTTACCATGGAGGGCTGCTGGATTTTTGTCAAAGTTTTTCGACATGTAATGAGATGATCACATGTTGGGGTTTTTGTTCCCCAATTTGTTTAAATGGTGGATTACATTGATGGATTTCATATGGTGAGCCACCCTTGCATCTCTAGGATGAAAACAACTTGATTGTGATAGATGATGTTTTTGACATATTGTTGGATTTGGTTTGTGAATATTTTATTGAGTATTTTTGCATCAATGTTTATAATGAAAATTGTAAAATTCTCTCACTGTTTTCTTTGATTCTTTGTATGCTTTAGATATCAGGGTGCTTGTGGCCCCATAAAATGAATTTGGCAATGTTCCTTCTGTTTCTCTTTTGTGTAATTATTTGAGAAGTATTGGCATTAGAACTTCTTTGAAAGTCTAGTAGTATTCTACTCTAAAACCATCTGGACCTGGGAATTTGGGGGGATGGTTGATGGAGTTTTGATGGCTAATTCAATTTTATTTAGGTGTTATAAGTCTATTTAGAGCATTTACCTGATCAAGACTTAACTTTTGATAAGTGGTATCTATTAAGCAAATTACCCATTTCATTTATATCTTCCAATTTTGTGTAGTACAGGTTTTTTTGAAATAAAATTGAATGATTCTTTTGATTCCCTTGGTGTCTGTTGTTGTATCCCCCTTTTCCTTCCTGACTTTGCTAATTTGTACATCCTTCCTCTGCCTTTTAATTAGTTGGCTAAGGGTTTAATCTATCTTGCGGATATTCTCAAAGATGCTTATTCTGCTTCAGCTTTGTGAAGTCCTTCTCAGCAGGGACGATATATTTCACACAGGAATTACAATAGATGAAGAAAGATTAGTTGTGACTTGGAGGAATTAGGTAATAGAAAAATAAATAAAAGAAATATATTCAGCCTTCCAGTTCTTCTTGAAACAAGAACACTCTGTTTTTCCTGTTCTATATGAACTTCCACAGGATACAGGATGTGTTAGTGATATCAGTTTAATTAAGTTTTTATTTTGTTATTTGTACATACTGATCCTATTGCTCCTTGCAATTTAATGAAAATTGTTACTTTCCCTTTATTGAATTAGTCTACATGTTTTTTTTTTTTTCAAACAGCAGGTAGCTTGTCCTGTGTGGTTCTAGTTTACAACATTTTCTATAGTTATGTTTATTTGTTAGCTTGCTCAATACCATGACTATAATACTTTAATAACAATAGCTATATTTAGTACTTAATATTAGGAATGCCCCCTCATGTTTTACTCTTCTACTGTAAGAATGGCTAATTATGCTATGTCTGTGGTTTTACACACAAATTAATATAATTACATGGACCACATGTGTAGGATAGACTGTTTAGATTTTGTTTGTAATTACATCCAAGCTCATCTGTAGATTCTGCTGCTGTCTTCTCGGGTTCATAATCACTGATTGTCTCATAGATCATTGCTTCCATATTTTTAGAGTCATAGTTTCATATATACTTAGTTTTCAAGAGCATTCTACCCCAATAATCTTGAACTTTCTTCACACAAGTCTATTTACTCTCTATTTCTGTATTTAATAATAACCACTATCATTATTATTTTTTACTTTAGTTAGCTGAGCACTGCTTAGACATTCTACCTTATATTCTTGTTGACACACACAGTAATTTGAATATGCAATCATTTTTACAAATAACTATATGACATCATATCATAATAGATGAACAATTCTACAATTCAAATAAAATGGTTAAGTGTCCCATTTTCTCATAAAAGCTTGCTTACATCCATAAACTGTTCAAAGATGATTTAGTCACTCTATATCCCCTACAACTTACCTTAAGTAAAAATTTTCTCTATTGCATACTCAAGTATCTTTTTTTGTTTTGTATTTGAGACATGGTCACCTTATGTAACCTTCTGGTCTAGAAAATATAGATAGCTATATATCTCTGCCTTGATGGTGGCCCGAATTTTTGCAGCTTTTCAGGGGATGCAATATTGTTTAAGGTTCACTGTCTTCTCTGGTAGAGGCAACTCCAATGGCTTCCATTTGGCCTTTCCAACCACAGTAACCCTCACATCACATGTCAGGGAAGCAATGTTGGAATTTAAGTGCATCTATCTAAATTATATGCTCTGGTACTGGGGAAATAACCACAAGACTAGTTGAGGAACCTACCAAACCTACTATGAGTCAGGCTTCAAACAACTTTCCATTAATCAACTAGCTTCCATAAGCCCATACTTCAACTGGTGGTCCATAATGTTTCTTAGGATATCCAAAAGTCAATGTTATTTCAGAAGAAATACCTTGAAAGTCTGATTGTTTTCTTTGCACTAGTGTACATTTACTCTTGTAAAGTATGAGCCAAGATTCCCAATTGCTACAATCCAAGGTAGTGGCATTTCTACTTATATAGATCAAAAGTCTGTAATAAGATTCTTATTTCTTTCATTCCTGGAAACATGATGTGTGGTAGTGAGTAACTAAAGTCCATAGGAGTTAGACCAGGACAAAAAATTCTTTGCCCTCACTGTCAATGCCAAGTCAGGCCATTATGTACATTGCTTTGCCTGTACTTAGATCAAAGGCATGCACCACCAGTACCTCTGAAGGAAGGTTTGTTTTTGTTACTTTCTACTAGATACTATCCCTATTTAAGATCTGACTCCTATTTAAGACAGAGAGAGAGAGAGAGAGAGAGAGAGAGAGAGAGAGAGAGGAAGAAGAAGAAGAAGAAGAAGAAGAAGAAGAAGAAGAAGAACAAGAACAAGAACAAGAACAAGAACAAGAACAAGAAGAAGAACAAGAACAAGAAGAACAAGAAGAAGAAGAACAAGAAGAAGAAGAAGAACAAGAAGAAGAAGGAGAAGAAGAGAAAGAAACCACATTTAGGACTACACTGATGCTTTGGCTATCATGTTCAATTTAAAACCTCGAGGCAGCAGCTCCCATCCCACTCCATTGTACTGGCATGGTGAACTGTTGGTTACTTTCTTCTTTCTCCACTTCCATTATTTTACAATCCCCTAACACATGTTTCTTGATTTTTTTTTTTTTTTACTAAACCAGACACTTGATTTTTATCCTTAAGTTTTAAGATGTTTCTGTATTCTCTGACCCCACATTCCATAATTTTACTCTAGAATTTCTATTTTTGTTCCATATACTTAGTTACCAGTGTTCTTTCCTATGTGTTTTTTAGTAAATGCCATCCTTCTCTGGAGCCATCTATCCTTGTCTTAGCATTCTCAATATTTTTACAAATTCCAAATGGACAATGTAACATGAAGGTTCTAAATAAGTTCAGGCTAATCTAAAACAGAGTTTTATTCTACCAGCCTCTTCTACCACATTTCTGTTGAGTTGGTGTTGTATGAGTTTTGTTGTTGTTGTTGTTGTTGTTGTTGTTGTTGTTGATTTAGAGGGTTTCTCTGTGCATCCTGGCTGTCCTGAAACTCACTCTGTAAACAAGGCTGACCCTATCCTCAGAGATCTCTCTGGCTCTGCCTCCCATGTGATCCGATTCAAGGTGTGCTCTACCATCACACATCTGCATTGCATTTCTGTTTTGACAACTAGAATGGCAATCCTTGTGCTTTTCATAGCTAAAATCAAAGACTGACTGCAGTGAAAAGAGAACGCCATCAGGCTGCTTCTCCTGACACCACCTGCCATTATCAATGGTGCTTATTTCTCATCGTGTTGAAGTCACTGATGCTTATTATATTACCCTGCTTCAGATTTGCCCTAGAAGCAATCTTATAGTTTGCTTCCCCTTTCCAATACATTGATTATTCTCCATGCACTCTTCACAGGTCAAGTCAAAAGTGTAAAGATTTTCCTATTCGGTACACCTCTAGTAGGAAATAAAACATTATTTACTACTTTAACTTTATGTGTGTGTGTTTCTTGTATAAAGTTATAGGCTTTGTTATAGTGTTTTTATAAAAGCATACCCAATGTGGGGACCTCATTCACCTGACTCTAAGTTCTGCCAACCCTCTCTTCCTTGTTCATGATTGATCTACTTTCTTCCCAAATGTATGTTTGCTCATGTATGTCTATTTGTGTGTGTGTGTGTGTGTGTGTGTGTGTGTGTGTGTTTCTAGATTCTACATAGGAGAGTCATGCTTCTCTTAACACAATAACAAGATATTTCATTCAATTTCCTACAAAAAGTATACTTCTATTTTTCTTACAGTTTAAAAAATGTCTACCATTAATATAAGTCCCGTATTTATTTTATGTACTCATTTCTTCATGGAACATTTGGCAAATCCCATACTTTGAACTACAAAGAATGTTACAATAAAGGAAAGTACAGGTAGACTTTTTACAACCACCTGATTTTGAAACAAAGGTATCAATTGGTTGTATATGTTTGTGTGTGTGTGTGTTAATCCGCGAAAGAATAGACACTATTTTCAAAAACTGATGTTTTTTTATAGCAAAGATTATTCTGATTCCTTTGTAAGCCCTCAGAATTTAATATTACTGATTTGCTTGAGCTATTTGACAGGTTATACAGTTACATACCTGTTAGCGTGCTATAAGGTTTTCATCAATTTTTTGTATGATATATACATATATTTTTTCAGGATTCAGTACTTTAAATCATGTAGTAAGAAAACCTTCATTTCTCTATTAACACAAAGAATTTATAATAGTGTAGTCCTAAAAATGTTTATTAAGTATCATACCTTACATGGTTATTAGCATCAAATATCTTCATTTTAATGATATATTAATGGCAGAAATGAAACAAACACATGTCTCTATAATCAGGTTCAAGGATGATACATTTTAGAGGACTATAATAAAACCTAGTATAGAGAAGAAGTAAAAGGTATGATTTTGGCTTGAAAGGAGAAGAAAAGACATTGTCAAAATGTATGAGAATGACTTATTATATGGGAGTAAAAACTTGTGCAATCACTCTATTAAAGCTTCACAGTATGATGTGATAGTCTATGTGGTAAAGAGAAAAATTAGTGTGCTGGAAAATAAGAATCTGAGTGGGACATTATAAATTACTGTGGAAAAATGCTAAATACCCTTCAAGGAATTCAGCTCATAGAAGTTCATGAACTATCTCAGCACTTTGACAGAGGTAGGTGTTGGTAACTCCTCTTTAATAGAGTATAAAATCATAGTCTATAGCAGCTTCAGTTTTGATAGGAGGATGATAGGAAATATAATCTATAATTGAACATGTAGTAACATAATATTGAACAGACATAGAGCCATGAGCACTCAGATATAGGAGCACATCTGGAATAGAAATTGCAATTTGGGAGCTTTAAGTTTTCATAGAAACCTGAAATAATATAAAGAATTTTATCATCACATACTTTCAATAATGAGGAATACATTTTACTCTGCATGTATTTTGAAAGAGGTAATATATAGAAATACGAACGGTTCTCTTCAAGAAGCAGAATACAATTTTCTGTGAATGGTTATTAACATCATGTATGCCAAATGATCATAGCAAGCCGTTTCTGTTATTGAGATAAATATTCAAGCATGATGCTAGAAAGTATTCTCTATCTAAACTGGAAAGATACATGATTTTTACAATTGAAATGGAATAAAGAGTTAATAATAAAAATAAAACCAAAACACTGTGCTCAATATTTTAGAATGATTTATTATATTAAGTTTACTGGACTTTGAAGAGTTGGAAGGAATTCATATGTCTAACAGCATACTATTCCTAATACTCCAGACTCTGGAAGCTGATATATTACATGTATTTGCAGTGGCAGTTACTACATAGTACATATACTCATAGAGGAACACAAACAGAATGATAGTAAACATTTTCGATTTACTGTGAATACTTAATGGTCAGGATTTCATTTTTCCTTAGCAGTAAAAGCTTTGATGCATATCAAATAAAATAAGGATTCAATAACACCTTATCTTTGCAGATATGACTAGAAACTCATGAGAATTATATCTTGGGAAGATTATTAAGGTTAAAAATGTTGTTCTTCATGCCAACTTAGCTGCTGCCCTGTTCCCAATCTCTCTAGATACCTAGTGATAAAAGATCCTTATATTTTCTTTTAAAAATCATCCCCTCTAATCTTTATAACCTGTATTTTCAGCTCTTGGCCTGCCTTTCCTCTTTTCTAGGCTTTCTTGTTATATATAATTCACTTTTGATAGTTAAGAATAGTAACAATCACTGGATATTTAACCAGCAGTGAAATACAGTATGTAATTCACCATGTAACAGATTTTTCTGTCTTCTTAACTACTTGAAAAGATTCTTGATATGTGAAACACAATTTGCGTTCATCTTTTCGTATGTAACACTGAACAATGCATATAACCATATCTAACGCTATTATTAACCACATTTTAAAGATGATCTACAATTATTGAAAATATGAATGTTCTTTAAGTTTTGTATAGCCTAGGTAAAGTTCTAATTATTCCTCCTTAAATTGATCTTCCTAATTGTACTGGGTACTTGCCTTAGGCATTTCTGTTACAACTCATCTTTATGTATGTTCCTGAAATTGTTTATTTGGCCCAGTCCTTCTTCCTATGTTTCACTCTCCAATTACCAGAAGAACTTAAAAGCTACATTTTATACTAGAAATCTCCCTGATAAGAGTAGAAGGGACAACTCTTGAAAAGCTATTGTGTCTGTGTAACTCTTCTTTGCAGTCTATATCATAACACTTCATGAACAAATAGGAGAGGATTGTAGGAATACAGACAAAGATGATAACAAAAGAAAACACTTTTAAGTTTCTACAACCACAAAAGTAATTGTACAGAAAGCTTTGTATATTAATAAGCCATGTGACACAATTTCAATAAGCATTCAAGAGAGAGTAATGCAGTGCTCTGTGGTGGGTGAAGGCTTACTGGATATAAGGCTCAAATTGATCGTTTCTAGTGCATGTCCTGAGATGTTACACACATATACAGTTTGCTTTAGAGCTTATAATTACCTTTTATCCAAAATATCTGAAACTCTCTACACAGCATAGTTTTCTATTTTTCATTCTTTATTTTTGGCTCTATCCTATGTTCTGAACTAACACAGAATTTCAAATATCTAACTTAAAATTTATTTTTTGATGTTGTTATTGTTAATTCATGTATTTATTTACTTTATATCCTGATGGAAGCACCTGATCCTCTCCTCTCTGTCCCACTCTCAGAAACCTCTGTCCTCATTACCCCTCCCCTTTCCTTGGAGAAAGAGAAGCCCTCCCATGGGTACCCAGCAACCCTGACACATCAATTCACAGGAGGACTAAAAGCATCTCCTTCCACTGAGGCATCCAAGCTAAGGGAAGGGGATCCATAGGCAGGGAGCAGAGTCAGAAATAGCTCCCACTTCAATTGTTAAGGAAGCCACATGAAAACCAAGCCGCACACTAGAAATGTATAGGAGCCTAAGTCCAGCTCAGGCATGCTCTTTGGTTTAGTCTCTGTGAGCCCCCATAGGAGAATTTTGTGGTCTCCCTTCCCTCCATGCTGGCTCAAGGCTGGGAGTTCAGACCTGATGTCTCTGAGGACATGCCACAGGAAGCCACACACATTGTAGTTCTCCAGCCAAGGCTGGTTTCCATTGTTGTGCTAATCTACACCTCCCTTCTCTGGAGGCTGCTGCCTGTCTCAGTGCCACATTGAGTACCTTACTTCCAGCTGGGACATTCCAAGGCACTTAGGACTTCAAGCCATATTCCAGGCGCCTGCACAGAACTGACTGAGGGCGGGGCCTTCCCTCTTAAAACTGTGGAAGTATCCTAATTAAAATTGGACGCTTTGAATGGAGTGATTCCTCTTGGCGTCCATTTCTTCTCCCACCCTAGTCTAGTTCCAGCCACAGTCCGTCTTCCGGGGAACCCAGTCTGATTATGGGGGGAACACAGACGGTCCGAACCCCAACAGAATTTCTTAAAATTATGAATTTTATTGTGTTCTTAGGTTTTGCCTCAAGACACATGTAAAGAATAACAAAAAGTTGTTAATTGTATATAAATATACATGTGTGTGTGTGTGTGTGTGTGTGTGTGTGTGTGTGTATAATTTTTTTCTTAATACCCATACATAACCTATCCTCACTCTATAAGAGACTCTTGATGACTGAAACCCTTCAATTATATCAAAGGAGATTTTGCTGTCTACCTCTGTAAATCAATTTTGTGCAATGAACTGTATGGGAGTTGAGAGAGTGAAAGGGAAGAGCAGCCATTGTTCCCGTGGGTTGGAGATCCTATCTACCCATTTGCTCATCTGAAGCTTTGAAGCTTATAGCTATCCCTTTCCATATCCATGAACTTCAGTCTTTCATCACTACAAGCCTGTCAAGTCCCCAGGGTCCTTCACACTATCTTACTGACTTCTGAAAATTTGGCGACATGTCAAAGTGTGTGTAACAGTTTCCTTACAAATCTTTTTAAATTGCTGATTTAAATGTATCAAAATTATGTGTCTTGATTATAAGAAATTTTTTTTTCTAAAATTTTATACATGTATACCATATGTCTTATTCATGAAAACTCTCTTGCAATACCCCTTTTTAAACATCCCAGGCCCAAACTCCCATCTCAAATTTCCCTCCTCTGGCTTTTTTTGATCTACTGAATCCTCTCACTATTCTCTGTCTTTTTGTCTTTCTACCTGTGTCTCCCTCTCTTTTTCTCTGCCCCACTCCCTCTCCATATCACAGACATCAGCATCAACTGTCAAGCCAGCTAGAAATATATTTTGGGGACCATTTCCCCATCCCAAGCTGAAAGGTTTAGCTGGCTTGATCTTGTGCAGGTAAGCTCAAATTACCACATGGATGTATTTGATAAAATCTCATGCATCCTTAGTTTAACTTATTGCTTCCCTTCACTGCTGCTTAATCCCATAGTTTCCATTATCCCTTCCCCAGTTCTTTCATAACACACACACACACACACACACACTCACACACACACACACACAATCTTTGAAAATATATTTTATTTGTATTTCAGTTTTATATATTTCCATGTAGCCTGTTCAAGCACACTTCATTTCCCATCTTTCTGACTCAGCTACCTGCGGTAAAATTCTGTCCATGCTAGTCCCTTTCTGTTCTTCCTTTAAGGTACCTCAATTCTACTATCCAAACTCCCTAAATGCATTCTTCCTCCTGCCTTCCATGTGTATGCTAGGCCAAAGACACAAAACAAAAGATTTAGATAAGAGAGAACACATGACATTTGTCTTTGGCTGAATAATTTCATAGACTATACTTTTCTATTAGTTTGTCTGAAATTCTTACATTTTAATTCTTTTCCATTTTTTTATATATTTTCTTCATTTACATTTCAAATGCTATCCCGAAAGTCCCCTATACCCTCCCCCACCCCCTGCCCTGCTCCACTACCAACCTACTCCTACTTCTTGGCCCTGGCGTTCCCCTGTACTGGGGCATATAAAGTTTGCAAGACCAAAGGGCCTCTTTTTCTAGTGATGGCCAACTAGGCCATCTTCTGCTACATATGCAGCTAGAGACACGAGCTCTGGGCCTACTGGTTACATCATATTGTTGTTCAACGCATAGGGTTGGAGACCCCTTCAGCTTCTTGGGAACTTTCTCTAACTCCTCCATTGGGAACCCTATGTTCCATCCAATAGCTGACTGGGAATATCCACTTCTGTGTTTTTTTCAGGTGCTTCTCAGCCATTCTCACTTGAGAATTCTTTGTTTAGAATTCTTTTGTTTAATTCTCTGTACCCCATTTTTAATGGGGTTATTTGAATTTCTGGAGTCCAGCTTCTTGAGATTATATATATATATATATTTGATATTAGTCCCCTATCAGATTTAGGATTGGTAAAAATCCTTTCCCAATCTGTTGGTAGCCTTTTTGTCTTATTGACAGTGTCTTTTGCCTTACAGAGCATTGTAATTTTATGAGGTCCCATTTGTCAATTCTTGATCTTTCAGCACAAGCCATTGCTGTTCTGTTTAGGAATTTTTCCCCTGTGTCCATATCTTCAAGGCTTTTCCCCACTTTCTCCTCTATAAATTTCAGTGTCTTTGGTTTTATGTGGAGGTCTTTGATCAACGGAGACTTGAGCTTTGTAAAAGGAGATAATAATGGATCAATTTGCATTCTTCTACATGATAACCTCCAGTTGTGCTGGCACCATTTGTTGAAAATGCTGTCTTTTTTCCACTGGATGGTTTTAGCTCCCTTGTCAAAGGTCAAGTGATCATAGGTGTGTAGATTCATGGCCCATACCTAAACATAGTAAAAGCAATATGCAGCAAACCAGTAGCGAACATCAAAGTAAATGGAGAGAAGCTAGAAGCAATCCCACTAAAATCAGGGACTAGACAAGGCTGCCCACTTTCTCTCTACCTATTCAATATAGTACTTGAAGTCCTAGTCAGAGTAATTTGACAACAAAAGGAGATCAAGGAGATAAAAATTAGAAAGGAAGAAGTCAAAATATCACTATTGGCAGATGATATGATAATATATATATATATATATATATATATATATATATATATATATATATATGACCCTAAAAATTCCACCAGAGAACTTCTAAACCTAATAAACAGCTTTAGTGCAGTAGCTGGATATAAAATTAACTCAAACAAATCAATGGCCGTTCTCTACACAAAGGATAAAAGGGCTGAGAAAGAAATTAGGGAAATAACACCTTTCACAATAGTCACAAATAATATAAAATACCTTTGTGTGAATCTAACTAAGGAAGTGAAAGATCTGTATGATAAAAACTTCAAGTCTTTGAAGAAAGTACTTGAAAAAGAACTCAGAAGATGGAAAGATCTTCCATGCTTATGGATTGGCAGGATTAATATAATCAAAAATTGCTGAAAGCAATCTACAGATTCAATGCAATTCCTATCAAAATTCCAACTCAATTCTTCACTGAGTTAGTAAGGGCAATTTACAAATTCATCTGGAACAATAAAAAACCTAGGATAGCAAAAACTATTCTCAATAATAAAAGAACCTCTGGTGGAATCACCATGCCTGACCTCAAGCTGCACTACAGAGCAATTGTGATAAAAACTGCATGGTTCTGGTATAGGGACAGAAAGGTAAATCAATGAAATAGAATTGAAGACCCAGAAATGAACCCACACACCTATGGTCACTTGATCTTTGACAAGGGAGCTAAAACCATCCAGTGGAAAAAGACAGCTTTTTCAACAAATGGTGCTGGCACAACTGGCAGCTATCATGTAGAAGAATGTGAATTGATCCATTCTTATCTCCTTGTACAAAGCTCAAGTCTAAGTGGAACCTAGAGCATTTATCTATCTTGGCCAGCTCTCACCTGTGCACCATACCTATATGTCCCTTAACTTGTTCTTCATACATTTGTCCAAATGGCTTTAGAATGTATATTTTTAAAAAAAGGGAAGAAACAAACTCAAACTACAAAATTGCTCATAGAGACTGAACTGCCATCCAGAGAGCATCAGTGGAATGGACCTAGGTCCTCTGTACATATGTAGCAGCCTCCAAAGTAGAGTGAAGGGCTGTGTGTGACTGACTGTAATGTCTGCCTTTGGATCCCTCCCCCATAACTGGGCTGTTTGTCCAGCCTCAAGAGAAGACAATGTGCCTATCGTTGCTGTAACTTGATATTCTGGGAAGGTTGATGTCCTTGGGAAGCCTCCCCTTTTCTGGGAATCAGGTTAGTGGAGTGGATGATGGAGGGAGTTGAGAGTGAGGGACTGGAAAGGAAGGAGGGAGGAGAAGATGCAATGAGGATATAAAGTAAATAAATAACTTAGTAAAAAAAAAAACTAAAAAAAAACTATTATTTTCTTCCTCTAACCTTTGTTCTGTCATGCTCAACATTTAAGTTCTAATTAATTTTGTACAGTCTACAATTTTGCCGTAATAGTACTGGGAACATTTTTGCACTGCAAGATTTGAATTTTAGTGTTCAGAGATTTAAAGTTGACTGTGACTTTACATAAAATAATAGATGTTGAGTAATTTCTCTATCATTTCCCCACCCTCCTAAAAAAATCTTAAAATATAATTTCCTTCTTTACTCCCTATCAAGGGAGAAAACTGACAAGTTGTTCTCAAATATCTACAAGATGGCTGTGCTTGCATGAATATTTCCCTGCCATACACTATACATATATTACACACACACACACACACACACACACACACACCACAGAAGAAGAATGAAAGGATGAGAAGTCATAACAGATAAAATTTTGGTCCCTGCATCTTACCATTAAAAACTGAAGAAAGGCAGGATAGGATACGAGGAATATAAGAAAGAGATTATGGGAAATGAGAGTAATAGAGAGGAAATAAAAGAAAACAAAGAAAAAAAAGAAACATTTCCTTATATTTTTTCCTGACAAAGAAGGAAGCTCAATGTGCTAAATGTTAGCAGACTTTCCATCTCACATTTGTCTTTCATAGTTCATTAGCATATCCAGTTTGCTGACATGGTAGTGATTATTATTCATATTGCAGTCTGATGTAGGACAACAGTTAAGGTCTTAGTTCCTTGTAAATGTTGGTCCTAGTATGTCCTTGAACATAATTTCTAGCATGTTCTATTAATTTTCTACACCCTGTCCCCTTCTTGGCACCACATCATATTAGATAATGATTACTTGTTCTTGGAAGGTACCTGGGCCCCAACTTACTCCTAAGCTTTCTTGCTATTTGCTTTTAGTCACTGATTGAGCTTATTTATTAAAATGATCATATGCTACACAAAAATTCTTGGAGTGATACATATTTTCATAGTTATGTGGTTATCTGTATCCATAATCAGTGCTTTACCATTTTTTAAATATCATTTGCTTCACTATAATGAAACACACCATAGGAAAATGCTGCATTCACAGGAATCAGATTTAGTCCAAAGCCAGTTTTCTCCATGTTATCTGTTTGGATCTTATCTCACATACTCAGAAAATGAGCTATTTCAAGACAAGAACAAACACGCACACACAAAGATTACCATTGCATTTGTATGTAACCTATTTTTACATAATTTATTGAATATATTTTGCCTTAAGATGACAAAATAATAAGTTACCATAAGGTAATTGGAAATATTCTTATTTAAAGTCTTATTTTTTCATCACATATCATACTTCTGGATTATGCTGATATTTCTTCCCTGGGAATAAGTTTGGAAACAATCATGTTTGGGTATCATTTAAATGTGTAATGTTTGTGTAGAAGTGAAGAAAATAAGCAAAAATTACAAGATATTACTTTCCTACAATAAAAAGGGTCATGCTATTAAGACATTAACAAAACCATTGTTTTAAGACAAGTTATACAGTTTGGATATTTCTGATAAAACTGCGAATAGTTCTACCTCAAGACCCAGATATACGGTTCTTAAGCATATACCCAAAAGGTACCCCAAATATACCACATGTCCACTTTCTCAACTATGTTCATAGCAGTTTTATTCTTGATTCCAGAAAATAGAAACAACCAAGAAGTTACTCTACAGAAGAATAGATAAAAATGTGTGGTACATCTATCTACACAATGGAATACTATTCAGCTTTTAAAAACAAAGACATCATGAATTTTTCAGACAAATGGCTGGAACTTGAGAATATCATCTTGAGCGAGATAGCATTCTAGCAAGGCTGTTATCTGATAATCTCTACCCAAACATCGACTCAGATAGATGCAGATACCAACAGACAAACTGTGAATGGAGATTGGGGACCCTTATGGAAGAGGGACGTATTGAGGGCCTTAAATGGGATAGGAACTACACAGAAAGATAAATAGCATCAACTAATCTGGATTCTTGGGGCTCTCAGAGACTGAACCATGAACCATAGAAGATACATGGGTTGGGACTGGGCAACCTGCACATATACAACAAGTTTGCAGTTCAGTCTTCATGTGAGCCCTGAACAACTGAAGTGGAGACTATTACAAAAGCTTTTGCCTATCTATAGATATGTTCTTCTAGTTCGGCTGCCTGATATAGCTGCAGTAGGATAGGATGTCCCTAGCCTCCACCCCAAACACTTATGGTTGTGGGATATCTAGGGTTGTATCTACCCTCTTAGAGGAGAAGAGGAGTTGAAGAATGGGGGAAAAAATTGTGGGAGAAGGTGATAGGAAGTAGAACCAGCAATTGGGTTGTTAAGTCAATAAAATAGGAAGAAAGAAAGAAAGAAAGAAAGAAAGAAAGAAAGAAAGAAAGGAAGGAAGGAAGAAAGAAAGAAAGAAAGAAAGAAAGAAAGAAAGAAAGAAAGAAAGAAAGAAAGAAAAAAGAAAGTTACTTTAATTTAGAGAGCGGAAACAGGAGACTACAAAAGTTTCTTGCCTTTTGGCCTTATAAATGTGAGAGGTAAATTTTTATTAAATTTCAGTCTGTAAGATCATTAGTACCTTCTTAAGTACTCCAGGAAGCCCAATTTCACTATGCTTTCTTTAATGATATAAATTGGCTTAATTCATCATGAGTAGAATTTAAAAAAATAACATTAAAGTTATATATCAAAATTGAAATATTACTAAAAGAAATGCTAAAATGTTTTGAGATCTTCAGATGGTATTCATGATTATTAGTACCATAAACAAAGTTTTAAAGCAAGAAGGAAATTTTATCTCTGGTATGTTGTGTTCTATATTAGCTTAATTATACTTATGGCATAATATAAATCTTTGTTAAATAATTAAAAAGGAAGTATCTCTTTCTAAGAACTTTGAGAGTATAATAACTTTGCAGTTCTTAAAAATTCCCATCTTTCTTTTAATACAGTAAGTAGTTTCATCATTTACCTTGATGTGAGAAAGCCCACACACAGGGAGGAAAGAACATCTATAATTCAAAATGTTGAAACATTTGAATGTGTGCTATTCATGTCTTTGCATATTTAACTATGCTTTCTTATAATGGAGTTGAATCTGTGTCATTCAAGCTACCTTCTTTGATTCTATTCTCATCTGAAAATACCCATATGGACACAGTCAAAATCCTTATAAGCAAATATCTGAACTTAATGCCATGTCCCAGTCCAGTAAATATATCAGATGAATCACCACGTCCTTGACATTCCTATCTACTAAGAGGAACAAGGAATATATCCCCATATATATTCCCATATATAACTGCATAGCATTAATTCACTCAAGTACTAGAGATAACTCTGCTCTAGTATTTGCTGAATGTCCAACATGATTCAGACTTTGAGCACAAATGTAGGATGCAGACTCAGATATGAACCAGGTGCCTCTTAGTTCATCAGAGTTATTATGCACTCTACCTTACCAAATTCATGGAATTACAATATTTTAATAGATATGTCCATCAAAATTGTCTTTGAAAAATAAAATTTAGGATAAACAGTGGTATTTTATCTGCCATTTTTTAAACATTAAACTTCTAAATATGGAAGAACTGCAGAAACGACTACTCACAGTTCATATTGTCTCTATTCATTCTCACTCCTTAAGTGATAGTATCAAATGTTTAGGTATAGATCTACACAAATGGGAGAAATACAGAAACTTTAACGATTTGCATGTCAGAAGGAATGAGCAGTTAGAATAGGAGTATAAAACTGTAAGAGGGTTCCAGAAGCCTCCATCTGTGTTCTCAATATCGGGCTTCAATAGTGTGATCAAAAGGACATCAAACAAATAGAAGAAGAAGAAGAAGAAGAAGAAGAAGAAGAAGAAGAAGAAGAAGAAGAAGAAGAAGAAGAAGAAGAAGAAGAAGAAGAAGAAGAAATCCTACAACATCTGTTAGGGAAACACTTATGTGACCATTTTCATAGAAAAAGAATGCTAAGTATGACACACTAAAGGAAAGCTAGTCCTATGACTAGTTCACTCAAATTGCACAGAGGAAGATGAAGGTTCTTGAAAAAACAGATGTGAATACTTTGTTGTCTACAAGGGAAATGTTCATATGTGTTTACATTTTATTTAATCTTTTTTTTTACACTCCAAATTTTATCCTCCTCCTAGTCTGCCCTCTGATTGTTCCACATCTCATAACCCCACCCCCTGTTTCTATGAGGATGTTCCCCCCCCACACCACCACACCACCATGCCTCCCCACTCCCTGGGGCCTCCAGTTTCTTGAGAGTAAGATTAAACCCAGAACTGGCAATCCTCTGCTGTATGTGTGTTGGGGGTCTCATATCAGCTGGTGTATGCTGCCATACATATGGGTGTGGTTCAGTGTCTTAGAAATCTCAGGGGTCCATGACAATTGAGACTGTTGGTTCTCCTACAGGGTGACCCAGCTCCTCTGCTTCTTCCAGCTTTTTCCCAATTCAAACACAAGGGTCAGCAGCTTCTGTCCGTCGGGAGGTAGGAAATGTTCATATTAAATGACTAAATTTTCATCAGAAATAAGCTAAGTTAGGTGACATTATAACAAAAATCTTAAGAGTACTGAATGAAAAGAACCTGAATCTTTTTTTTTAATTTTAGTAGATATTTACTTCATTTACATTTCAAATGCTATCCCAAAAGTCCCCTATACCCTCCCTCCGCCCTGCTCCTCTACCCACTCACTTCCACTTCTTGGCCCTGGCATTCCCCTGCACTGGGGCATATAAAGTTTGCTAGACCAAGGGGCCTTTCTTCCCAATGATGGCCACTAGGCCATCTTCTGCTACATATGCAGATAGAAACACGAGCTCTGGGGGTACTGATTAGTTCATATTGTTGTTCCACCTATAGGGTTGCAGACCCCTTCGGCTCCTGAGTACTTAGTCCAGCTCCTACATTGGGGACCCTGTGTTCCATCCTATAGATGACTGTGAGCATCCACTTCTGTATTTGCCAGGAACTGACCAAGCCTCACAGGAGACAGCTATATCAGGGTCCTTTCAGCAAAATCTTGCTGGTGTATGCAATAGTGTCTGTGTTTGGTGGCTGATTATGGGATGGACACCTGGGTGGGACAGTCTCTGGATGGTTCATCCTTTCATCTTAGCTCAGATCTTAAAAGCCTATTTTATATATACAGCAAAAGTATTCATTAAAAAAATAAGGCAAATTGAAGGTACTCTAAAAAAGCAGATATGATTTACACATAAAAGACAAAGAGCCCTAAAAAACAGAGTAAAAAAGAAAATATTGAACACTAAAGACTTAGTGTGCAAAGAGAGCTTTGTACACATGTATACAGACAGGATTTTTTGTGAATCTGCATGTTTCATTTTTATAAAATTTTTCTTCATTCACATTTCAAATGTTATCCTCATCCCTTGTTTCCCCTCCAAATACCTCCTATCGCATCCCCCCTCCCCTAGCTCACCAACCCACACACGCCTGCTTCCCTGTCCTGCAATTCCCCTATACTGGGCATCAAGCCTTCACAGAACCAAGGGACTCCCCTCTCATTGATGTCCCTCAAGGCCTTCTCTGCTACATATGCAGCTGGAGGCATAGTCCCTCCATGTGCACTCTTTGTTTGATGATTTAGTCCCTGGGAACTCTGAGAGTACTGGTTGGTTCATATTGCTGTTCCTCCTATGGGGATGCAAACTCCTTCAGCATATTGAGTCCTTTCTCTAGCTCCTCCATTGGGGACCCTGTGCTCAGTCCAATAGATGGCTAAGAACATCCACTTCTGTATTGGTCCAGCACTGGCAGACCCTCTCAGGAGACAGCTATATCAGGCTCTTGTCAGCAAGCACGTGTTGGCATCCACAATAGTGTCTGAGTTTGGTAACTGCATATGACATGTATCCCCCCGCTGGGACAGTCCCTGAATGGCTTTTCTTTAAGTTTCTGCTCCACACTTTGTCTCTCTAACTCCTTCCATGGGTATTTTGTTCCCCCTTCTAGGAAGGACCGAAGTATCCACACTTTGGCCTTCTTTCTTCTTGAGTTTCATGTGGTCTGTGAATTGTATCTTGCATATTTCGAAC
Source organism: Mus minutoides (assembly GCA_902729485.2). Lineage (NCBI taxonomy): Eukaryota > Metazoa > Chordata > Mammalia > Rodentia > Muridae > Mus > Mus minutoides. Next base: position 2,889,137 of record LR749580.1, read on the forward strand.
TTCTGGGCTAATATCCACTTATCAGTGAGTGCAAACCATGTGTGTTCTTTTGTGATTGAGTTACCTCACTCAGGATGATATTTGTTAATTTCATCCATTTACCTAAGAATTTTATAAATTCATTGTTTTTAACAGCTAGGTAGTGTTCCACTGTGTAAATATACCATATTTTCTGTATCCATTCCACTGTTGAGAGACATCTGTGTTCTTTTCAGTTTCTGGCTATTATAAATAAGGCTGCTATGAACAGAGTAGAGCATGTGTCCTTATTACATGTTGGAGCATCTTTTTGGTATATGCCCAGGAGTGCTATAGCTGCGTCCTCAGGTCATACTGCGTCCAATTTTCTGAGGAACAGCCAAACTAATTCCCAAAGTGGTTGTACCAGCTTGCAATCCCATTCTTATTTCCTTGTACTAAGCTCAAGTCCAAGTGCATCAAGGACCTCCACATAAAACCAGATATACTGAAACTAATAGAATAGAAAGTGGAGAAGAGCCTTGAGCACATGGGCACAGGGGAAAATTTCCTGAACAGAACACCAGTAGCTTATGGTCTAAGATCAAGATATCCACATACACACACACACGTGTGTGTGTGTGTGTGTGTGTGTGTTGCATGAAGAAGAAAGGACAAAATTGAAATTAGGTGCCTTGAAGTCACCATGGCTTAACTGGGTCTATGAATGAAAGCCTCTGTACAATGCATGCAGGGCAGTCTAACAGTAAAAGCCAAACAGAATGTGAGAATCCTCTCATACTTTGTGTTTGTCTTTAGATATCTCCAGCTTTATCATCTATGCTTCATCATTTATATTATCATTTTTAGCACCCTTCTCTTTTTCTTGCTCTGCTTTGGTTGCTGGTAAACAAAATGGGAGGACTACTTAAAATCATTTACCCTCTGAAAATTCAATGGTAAGTTATGTACCTCTACCAAAGCCCACTCCCAGTCAAATATTGCTTTTGAAAAACAGAACATATATTGATTAAAAATGTTGTTGCTAATTTTCATAACTCCAGACATGAGGGTTTTCTTATTCACATCAAGTATCTCTGCCATAAACACTTTTGTTACCATGGCTTCTACTCAATTACAAGACAAAGTGACAAGATGGTTAGAGAAATGACTAAGTGCTTCAGTGCAATTTTTCTTATGCTCCAGACCCAGTNTGATCTAGGGGCCCTGAAAATTAAGTAATATCTAGGTAAAAACACACAAATGGTTAATTTTCTTTGTGGTGAGTGGTATAGTAAAAAAAATTTCTTCATAGTCATCAATAGAGAGATGGCTCAGCTGTTAAAGAGTAACTTGCTGTTCTTGTGGAGCAAGATTTGATTGTCAACAACCACACCAGAAGGCAAATAGCCACCTGCCACTTCAGGTCCAGTGTATCTAGTACTCTCTTCTGTCCTCACCTCTCATTCCAAATACTGTTTATCCACTATGCTCTTCTGGCCTTCATAGGTCCCTTCTCACATGCGCACACACTCTCCATGATGTATATACAACTATTAAAAAAATTATTTTCAAACTAAGAATGCTAAGAACCCCATGAAGGATGGATCTAACTTGTACTACCACCAGTCAGACACTGTTCCCTTTTCTGAATCTAACCAGCCTTTCCATCCCACAGGATTCATATGTAGATGTAGCGATGTTGGAGATAGAAATACATATACTTCTTTTTTTTTATTATTTTTAATTGAGACTTCTGGTCCTCCTTCAAGGTTGTCCTGATCCCCAGCTTCTTTCAGCTTTCCCCTAATTTAACCACAGGGGTCAGTAGCTTCTGTTCATTGGCTGGGTGTAAATATCTGCATCTGACTCTTTTTCATCTGCATGTTGGGTCTTTTGGAGGGCATTCATGATAGATCCCATTTTGTGAGCACTCCATAGCCTCAGTAATAGTATCATGCCTTGGGGTATCCCCTAGAGTTGAACCCCAATTTGGGCCTGTCTTTGGACTTCCTTTTCCTCAAGCTCTTCTCCATTTCTACAGTCCACAGAACTTAGAATGTCAACAAGCTGAAGGGCCCAAGTGAGGACTACTCAGTCCCACTGGGAGGGAGAAGAAAACAACAAAAAGGGGGGAGGGAGGGAGTGACCTAGGAGGCAGGGGGAGCAGAGAGGGGAACATAATCTGGTATTCTGTGAGGGAAAATGACTGAAGCCCTGAGGGCCAGCAGAAAGAATGGAAACAGGCAACCTCCTCAGAAGGTAGGAGGTTGGGGGACCCTCCAGAATGCACCAGAGACCTGGGAGGTAAGAGACTCTCAGGAATCAAAGGGAGGGACCCTAGGTGAAATGCCCTAGAGTAGAGAGAGGGAACTTGTAGAGCCCACCTCCTGCAGAAGGACAGAGCATTGAGTGAGGGATGAGGTTGCCATCCCACAGTCAAAACTCTGACCCTTAATTGTTCCTGTCTGAAAGAACTGCAGGCTTGGAAATACATATACTTCTTATAGGAGAACATATCCCCTTGCCAATAAGAGACACTTGAAACTATGTCACGTTTTACCACAGGACAATCACTCCTACTTTGACTTCATATTTCCCAGATTGAGGTTATATTTTAAAATATTTTTGTCACCTCTCTTTCCATAAGAAAGAATTTCATTCTCAATAGCGATTTTGATAGAGAAAAGCTTGAGACAAATAGCTGCTTAAGGGTAGAGATTCTTACATATGGGTCAGAGCAAAAATAGGAGAGAGCTATAAAATAATTCACCTCTACCTTCTAGAAATAGTTGATTCAGATAGGATGTGCATAGCAAATAATGTTGTCATCCTTTATGTAATTCAGTTATTTATTAAATATTTCTAAACCGTATCCATCTATTATTTCATATTTCCTTTCCAGTGTAAGTCAAAGTATTATTTTAAAAAGATGTTCTCATGAAACTTAATACAAAGTCATCAATGTAGTTGTTATATACCAGACACTAAATGTAAAACAAGCACTATGCACTCTTGAATATATATGCATGTGTAAAATACATCATTGTCTGCCTATATTATGTATATTGATCTGCAACATGGGTTTATAGCTTTCTTTCCTCCTAGCTCTCTCCCACATATTTCTAATTATTAAAATTTTAATTACTAAAGTACGGATATGAAAGGGATGTCTTTCTCCTGGTTGTATGGGAGAATAATTGTAAGGCAATTATCATTTTGAATGATGTTATTTGATTATGGGATGGCTTCTGTATGAGAATACTAGAGCTCAATGAAAATCAGCCACCAAAGGATGCATCATTTACAAAACCAATGTGAGCTTGCCTTTGTCTTTTCACAAGTTCAGAATATGAAGTTTATTTTAAATGAAAAGACAACATTAGCAAAGCAGATAAGACAAACTGATTTAGCTTTTATAGGCTTGTAGCTATCTCCTAAGAATTCTACAAAAGAATATTTTTTTTTATTTCCATAGTACTCTTTTTGTGGGGATTTTGTTCAAAACCTATTGCTTTAATATGAATTCAGCTAGGTTGAATTCCTTCTAAGAAGGATTCAGTCTTCATACCCTTGCTTTGCAGGCAAGCCCATTAAGTGTCTTGTTGAAGGGTATGCTGCAACCAATAAGTCACTTAGGAAATTGATCCAAGAAATTCTCATTTCCGATCCTTTGTTCCGGTACCTTAGCAAAACTGTTTTCCAAAGATAGAAACATATTGCTCTGAAGCTAAACAGCAAATTAAAGACATGCTGTCTCATGTAATCTTATAAATATGGTTTAAAAGCCACCAGTACCCCTGAGAGAGTTGCCATCTGGTTCCCATGGTCGAAAAAGAAATGAGCCAAGCATGGGAGGAAAACAGCCTTCTACAGTCCGGGTAAACTTCTGCATTGCTTAGGCTTCCAAAAATCAAATTTCTAGAATGCTTTGGAAAGGTGAAGCTAACACTTCCTGAGTCCCTTGTGAAAATGACCAGATTTGACCCAGAGAGTATAAAGATCGGATATTCCTTTAAAAAAAAAAAAAAAAAAAAAAGACGATTAGCAGATCAAGTTTTATAAGTGTTAAGTGTTGAGAGTTTCCTTCTTGTAGTAGCAGATCTTCAATATGTCAGCCAGCACTAATCCTTAATTCCATGACCTTGTGACAGGCAACACCACATCAAATCAAGACTGACTCATAACAGATATTACAATTATCACTTCAGTGTCTTGGTTCTTTCCCACTATAGAAACCCAGCTGCTACACTGGAAGAAACTCCAGGAGTGGTGGATTGGACCATTAAGAAGTAAGAGTCCTTGTCAGTTACCAACACTAGCTTCATCTTGAGTTATCTTGACCATGCATATTGACATTTTAGGCATCCCTTCAGCAAACTACTGCCCCATGTGGATCCTCAGAAAATAAATTTTCTATCAGATCCTTCCTCACCAAAAAGCCAACATAGTGTTACTGTTTCAAAAACCCTGATACACAAGGAAAAGATGGCATAGTTAATGTTTGCTTAGCCATTAAGTATGAGAGAATTATTTTTCTCTTTCTCTCTCTCTCTGTTGTGTATTCTCTTTACATAGTGCTCACAGCCCCCCTTCCAGTAACCCCTACTACAATATTTCCCCCTCCCATTCTCCTGAGTTTCTTCCACCCTGTCACATGAAGTCTCTGTGGAGCTAGGCACATCCTCTCCTCCCTCTAAGGCCAGAAAAGGCTGCCCAGCTAGAAGAACATATTCCAGGGACAAGCAACAACTTTTGAGATAGCCCTCCCTCTAGTTGTTCAGGACAAAGCTGCACATCTGTTACATATGTGCAAAGAGGCTTAGGTCCAGCTTGTGTATGTTCTTTGGTTGGTACTTCAGTCACTGAGAGACCCAAGTTTCAACATTAGTTGACTAGTGGGTATTCTTGTGGACTTTCTATTCTACCAGGGCCCACAATCCTTCCTCCTATTCTTCTGTAAGTCCCCAAGCTCCATCCACTCTTTGGCTTCCAGGTGTGTGTATCTGTCAGAGTCAACTGCTGAGTGGAACCTCTCAGAAAACAGTCATGCTAGACTCCTGTCAAGTCTCTGACTTTGGAGCTTTCCTGAGCTCTTCTCACAGCAACCAGTGGCAGAGTTAGCACCACTGGAGCCTGCTCAGCTCCACAGAAGAACTTGCAGTGTTGCCCCCAGAATTACCCACTAATTCTCAGGAGAATTACTATACTGATATTGGCGGTGAATATATACTCAAACAACTGTTTGTAAAAAATAACTATGTAAATTAGATGTTTCAAGTCAGATATTGTAGCACATATCTCTAATTCAAGCACTTGGAGCAAGAGATAGGTGGATCTCAGATTGGGGTTTTCTCTGGAATGCATAAAAAGTTTAAATAGATTGTAAAGATGGTTCAATGGGGAAAGTGCTTGCTATGTAAGCCTGATGACCTGACTTTGTAAGCCTCCAGAGTCTGGCTTACCTATTATCAATGGGACCCTGCCTCAGACAAGATGAAAAGACAAGAACCAACACACAAAGGTTGCTCCCATACATATAGCCATATTTACACACCACAGAGAAATATACACAAAGAAAACAAAGTAACAAAATGTTCAAGATTAATTACATGTGGACCAGATCAAAAGGACTCATTGTTAAGCTCTGTTAGATACTTTTAAGTAGAGTAAAATGATATTGCAATTATTAATTCTGTGTTGAAATTTCATTGGGCAAATTTTGTTTAGCAAGTAACCTCTTGCTTTCTCTCATAAATTTCCAGCAGTGTTAAAAGCAAACCCATTGATATGTCTGGGCTCTATCTCAGTTCCCAAGTACCCTGATTTAAAACCCTTCCAACATCCCAAGTTCTTTATACCCTTAACTTGAGTAGACAGTTTCCTTCTACCACATCTCTCTCTGCCCCAGTCACTAGTTTTGATCTCCTTTCCACGATTGGCTGCCAGTTTCAGCTTCAATACTTCTTTCTTTAAACAGGTGTACATTCTTAAGGAATTCTTATGAACTGTTGCACTTTTAATACATGTGCATCTACTTTTCCATATACCTTTTCACAGTTTTCAGCTTGATTATTTTATTTGCTTCCCTAAATCACTAATTCAGTTGATAAGATTAAATAAGTAGTCCACAAGGATCCCAATGGAGGAGTTAGGGGAAGGATTGAAGGAGCCGAAGGAGTTTGCAGCCCCTTTGGAAGAACAACAATATCAACAAACCAGACCCCCTAGACCTCCCAGGGACTAAACCACTAACCAACGAGTATATGTGGAGGGACCCATGGCTACAGCTGCATATATAGCAGAAGATGTCCTTGTTGGACATCAATGGAAGGAAAGGCCCTTGATCTTGTGAAGACTTGATGCTCCACTATAGGGGAATGCCAGAGCAGTGTGGTTGGGAATGGTTGAGTGGGTGGGGGAGAACCTTCATAGAAGCAAGGGGAGGGGGAACTGGATATGGGGTTTCTGGAACAGAAACGTGGAAAGGGGAAAACATTTGAAATATAAATAAATATAATATCCAATAAAAATAAATAAAAATACATGCTGGTGGTTAAAAAATAAATAAGCAGTCATTTTCACTAATGGCTTGTTATGCACTTTATCTTTAGCTAGCATTGTATCTTCATATATTAGGTATTTAATACATAATTATTGAATAAATAATATGAAAATTCAAACAATGATTAATGATTACAGTCATTGAACATCTGGTTACACCATTTTACATTGACTTCCTGAAAGCAGTAATATTTAAGTGAGTATTGATGACTACTTTAAGAATCAGACATTGGGCACATAAGATGTCTCATTAGCCAAGTTTGGCAACCTGAGTTGAAATAAAGAATCTACTCCCTCAAGGTGCCCTCTAACCTTTATGTGTGCTTCAAGGTCTACACATGGAAACACATACTCAAAAATGTAAATATATATGCATACAAATCAGAGATCTAGTGGTCTAATGTTAGTACAGAAAATTTCAAGAGTTTAACCATTATAACTAAAATATAGACTAAGAGGTTGATTAAAAATGAAATTAATGATTTCATTTTAAAGAAATTAATGTGGGCTATATCCACAATGAATGGAGCTGAGATGAATTATGGGGAAAGTTTGACATTGTTGGGTAAAGGACTTTGTTCCCACTCTCCTTGCCCTGTTTGGGATTTACCTACTGCCTTTCTAAGTTTTTGACCATAGGTAAAATGATGACAATATTGAGTAATGTTGAGGACCTATTGAATAAATTTCTCTAAGCAGAGTACATAAAGATAGGACTTGAATTTTAAGTAGTAGCCAATTAAGGAAGCATGAATTATATTTCATTGAACTCTATGATGCTTTAGGGAGACCTAGAATCATTGCTGGTTTTAAGTCATGGTTCTATGCTTGGGAGATTCCCCTGTCTACTGTGTTAGAAGCTTATAGGACTGCTACCATTATTAGATAATGGTAAATGAAGTGGTGTTTCCCAGCTTGTCAAAAATGTTCCCTACTATCTTATCTGCTTTTCCATAGGTCCATAAATCTATAGGCTTAAACATCTGGAACCATCAGCCAAAATCAGTCTTTCTTTCCTGTAAGTGGATCAACTGCACTCTTTTGCCCTTGTGATAGAATATTAATGAAAAAATTAGCTCTTATTCATGCATGCAAAATGGCAAGCTCAAAAACCAAACCAGATCAACTGACCAAGAGGTACTAAAAATAATACACATAGCTCATAATGGCTTAAATAAGAATAGATCTGAAGGCTCCTGTATTTGAATGCACAGACAGAGAAGTTAGTAGAACAGTTTGGGAAGGATTACAATGTATAGCCTTGATGGAGGTGTCACACTGGGTGTGATCTTAAATTTCAAAAAGTCCATACAGTTCCCAGTTAACTCGCTCTGCCTAGGGCTTGTGGATCAGATGTATGCTCTCAGCTACTGCTCCAGTACCTACCATGTCTACTTGCCTGCTGCCATGCTTCTGCTAAAATGTTCATGGAAGCTCTCTACACCAGCTGGAATGTATGCACAATTGTGGTTGATAATTGAAAGCATATTTGTCATTACTATCACACAGAATTACTAAAGCTTTTACAAAGCAGTCTAAAGAAACTATTATATAACTTGATGGATGGCTTTCTTATACACAATGTGATTATGCTGAAGTTACAAAGAATTTCATTTTCAAGACATTCCCAAGGTGGCTGGTAAGACAATTGAAAGTACAAATGATTCTGGATTTTTCCCTGCAGTAATATGTAACATTTGCTGTGTTATTCTTAGAAAAGATTGCAGTCTCAATAGGTCCTCTTCTGACACTAGCCAGGTCATCTAACTCCTTAGAAAAAAATGTTGCACAAAATGTTCCAAGTGAATAATACCCAAGACAAGATGCTAAGGGAAAAGGGAGCGTAATCTGGATCTCACTGGTTCTCTGATGACCATATATGCCCACCATTTCATTTTTCTTTTTTTTTTTATTTTAATTTTCCATATTGCCTTTATTTTTTTTATTAGAGAATTTCTTCATTTAGATTTCAAGTGTTATCCCAAAAGTCCCCTATACCCTCCCCGCCCTGCTCCCCTACCTTCCCACTCCCACTACTTGGCCCTGGCATTCCCCTGCACTGGGGCATATAAACATTGCTAGAACAAGGGCCTTTCTTCCCGAATAATGGCCAACTAGGCCATCTTCTAATACATATGCAGCTAGAGACATGAACTCTGGGGGTTCTGATTAGTTCCTATTGTTGTTCCATCTATAGGGTTGCAGACCCCTACAGCTCTTGGGTACTCTCTCTAGCTCCTACATTGGGCACCCTGTGTTCTGCCCTATAGATGATTGTAAGCATCATATATGCTCACCATTTCATTTTTCTTATTTTTAATGAACTTTAATAGAATTTATATCAAATGATGACATTTTACTGTCATTTAATTATAATCATATAATTTTCTTTTTGTGCTTGCTAGTGGGTTTACATATAGTGGTTTGCATATGTATACATGTGCACACAGTGGCCACACTGTGTTTGTTATTATGATTATAATAGATTGGGTTTGTGATTATGGAGTGGTTTTCCACATTGTACTTATCTTGTTGAAATTGTTGTTGATTTGTACTCATTTTTTGTTTTGTGATAAAGTCTATAATTGATCTGGAACTCTCTAAGTAAACAACACAAGTTGGGCAGTGAGACTCAGGGATCATCCTTTCCCCATATGGCATGTCCTGCTTTATGGTTTTAAGGGTGTATCATCATGCTTAGAAAAATTTAATACATGGGTCATGGAGAATAAAAAGAGGTTCTCATACTTGCAAGAGAAGAACTTTACTGACATAACTATCTCTATAACTTCCTAGTGATATTTTTCACTTGTAACCATTCTATTAGCACATAGCCATTGATTTAAAAAACAAACAAACAAACAAACAAACAAACAAAAAACCAGACTGTACTTAGGTCTAAGGGGTCATCCTCTTCACTGTCCATATGTTCATCCCTAGTTTTGTCTGGTGAAATGAGCATGGTGCTGTTCATGCATGTGGCAATACCAGCTGTTTGCACTGTCATTGTCTAAGTACACACTAGAAATAATTCTATATTTAGACTGTCCTCAGATCAGCCTTTGTAAGAATCCTCTGATCCCTTTGTTTTTATTCATTTATCTTATACCCAGGCTGTGCTATCTCCTTTTATTCATTTATCTTATACCCAGGCTGAACTATCTTCTTTTCTCAGCTTACAACCCATATGGAATTTTTTTTTTCTAAAATGTGATATTATTCAGAATTTTCTATAATGGTCTTTGTGTTTTGAGTTTGTAAACAATACTGTCTTTATGAAATTAAATACTACAAAAACAGAAATAGTTTTAATAACCCTTGTTATAAACTTACATTGCTGTATATGATTTAACTTATATTGTCATGATATTACTTTGGAATACTAAGTAGCAAATTATTAAAATTTAGGCATGGCCTAGCCAGAGACCCACATACCTTCCAGTTTTCACCTGTGCCTGGAGAAGAGCTTCTTCTCTGGATAAAAAAAGTAAATAGCACACACCCCAGTTGCAGCTTGACTCCTTAGGTATTCTGACACATCCAGAATCACAGGTAAGATGCCAAACCCTGACCCAATACCCTGCACACCAGATGCCCTGGGACCCCAGAATGCAGGTACCTCGCCCAGTTGGAGACCTGGGCACCTTCCAGTTTACACCTGTGCCTGGAACAGAGCCTCTGCTCTAGACTGAAACACATGCAATGCACATCCCAGTTGCAACTCAATTCCCCAGGGGTTTGACACATCCAGGGCCACATAATCATAGAATCACAGGCTTACATGAAGGACAGGCTGCAGTCAGAGACAGTAAAGATAGTTAACACCAGAGATAACCAGATGGCAAGAGACAATTTCAAGGATATAAGCAACAGAAACCAATGTTACTTGGCATCATCAGAACTCAGTTCTACCACCATAGCAAGTCCTAGATAACCCATCACACCAGAAAAGTAAGATTTTGACTTAAAAACACTTCTAATGATGATGATAGAGGACTTTAAGAAGGATATAAATAACTGTTAAAGAAATACAGGAGAAGACAAGTAAACAAGTAGAAGCCCTTAAAGAGGAAATGCATAAATCCCTTAAAGAAATGCAGAATAACACAACAAAACAGGTGACAGAACTGAACAAATCATCAGGGTCTAAAAATTGAAATAGAAACATTAAAAACACAATGTGAGACAGCTCTGGAGAAGGAAAACCTAGGAAATACATCAGAAGTCACAGATGTAAACATCACCAACAGAATAGAAGAGACAGAAGAGAGAATTTCAGGTGCTGATGATACCATAGATGAAGTCGACACAACAGTCAAGGAAAGTACAAAAAGCAAAAAGTTCCTAGCTCAAAACATTCAAGAAATCCAGCACACAATGAAAAGACATGACCTAAGGCTAATAGTTATAGAATAGAGTGAAGATTCCCAAACATCTTCAACAAATTTATAGAAGAAAATCACCTATACTAAAGAGATGTCCATAAACATACAAGAAGCCTACAGAGCACCAAACAGATGAGACCAGAAAAGAAATTCCTCTCATCATATAATAATTAAAACACTGAGTGCACAGAACAAATAAACAATATTGAAAGCAGTAAGGGAAAAAGGTCAAGTTACATATAAACATGAGCCTATCAGAATTACACCAGATTTCTCAGCAGAGACTCTAAAAGCCAGAAGATCTTGGACAGATGCCACATGGACCATAAAAGGACAAAAATGAGAGCCCAGACTACTATACCTAGCAAAATTCTCAATTACTATAGGTGGACAAACCCAGGAATCCTATGACAAAACTAAATTTAAACAATATCTTACCACTAATCCAGCATTACAGAGGATATTAGGAGGAAAGATTCAACACAAGGAGGGAAACTATACTCAGGTAAAAGCAAGGAATTAATATTGTCACAACAAACCCAATAGAAGAAAAACACACAAACATAATTCCACCTCTAACAACAAAAATAACAGGAAGCAAAAATCATTGGTCCCTAATATCTGTCAACATTAATGAACTCAATTCCTCAATAAAAAGAGATAGAGTAACAGACAGGATACCCACAAAGGACCCAGAATTTTCATGCATAAAGGAAACACAACTCAGTGATGAAGACAGACACTACCTCAAAGTGAAGGGGTGGAAAAATATTCCAAGCAAATAGTCCCAAGAAACAGGCTGCAGTAGTCATTCTAATATCGAATAAAACAGACTTTCAACCAAAATTTACCAAGAAATGATGGGGAAAGGCACTACATACACATCCAAGGAAAAATCCCCCAAGATGAACTCTCAATTCTGAGCATCTATGCTCCAAATGCAAGGGCATCCACATTTGTAAAAGAAACACTACTGAAGCTCAAAGCACACGGTGAACCTCACACTATAATAGTAGGAGGTTTCAACACCCCACTCTCACCAGCGGACAGATCATGGAAACAAAATCTAAACAGAGACACAGTGAAACTAAAAGAAATTATGGACCAAATGGATTTAATAGATATCTAAAGAACATTTCACCCTAAAACAAAAGAATGTACCTTCTTTTCAGTACCTCATGGTACCTTCTCAAAGAACAACCATATAATCAGTCACAAAACTAACCAACAAATACAAGAACATTGAATTAATCCTGTGTATTCTATTCAGCCACCACAGACTAAGGTTGGTCTTCAATAACAACAGAAATAATAGAAAGCCCACATACATGTGGAAGCTGAACAACTATCTACTCAATGATAACTTTGTCCAGGAAGAAATAAAGAAAAAAATTAAATACTTTTTAGAATTTAATGAAAATGAAGGCACAACATATCCAAACTTACAGGACACAATGAAAGCAGTGTTAAGAGGAAAATTCATAACCCTGAGTGCCTCCAAAAACAAATTTGAGGGATCATACTCTAGGAGTTTAATAGCACATCTAAATGCTGTAGAACAAAAAGAGAAGTAAATATACCACCGAGGAGTAGACAGCAGGGAATACTCAAACTCAGGTGAAATCAACCAAGTAGTAACAAAGAGAAATATACATGGATCAACAAAACTAGGAATTGGTTCTTTGAGAAAATCAACAAGATAGACAAACTCTTAGCCAAATTAACTAGAAGGCATAAAGACAGTATCCAAATACACAAAATCAGAAATGAAAATGGAGATGTAGTAATAGAAACTGAGGAAATTGAAAAAATAATCAGATCCTACTACAAAGTCTATATGCAACAAAACTGGAAAATCTAGAGGGAAGATTTTCTAGACAGATACCAGGTACCAAAGTATTTCAGGATCAGATAAACCATATGAACAGGCCCATAACCCCCAAGGTAATAGAAGCAATCATTAGAAATATCCCAACCAAAAAATAAAATAAAATAAAATAAAATAAAATAAAATAAAATAAAATAACAGGACCAGATGATTTTAGTGCAGAATTCTATCAGACCTTCAAAGAAGACCTAATACAAATACTTCTCAAACCATTCCATAAAACAGAAACAGAAGAAACACTGCCCTATTCGTTCTGTGAAGCCAACATTAAACTGATACCTAAATCACAAAAAGGCCCAACAAAGAAAGAGAACTTCAGAGCAATTTCCCTTATGAATATCCACGCAAAAATTTTCAATAAAATTCTCGCAAACCACATCCAAAAACACATCAAAACAGTCATTCACCATGAACAAGTTGGTTTCATCCCAGGAATGCAGGAATGGTTCAATATACATAAATCCATCAATATAATCCACTATATAAACAAACACAAAGAAAAAGACCACATGATAATCTCATTAGATGCTGAAAAGGCCTTTGAGAAGATAGCTGCATATGTAGCAGAGAATGGCCTAGTTGGTCATCAATGGGAGGAGAAGCCCTTGGTCTTGTGAAGGTTATAAGCCCCAGTATAGGGGAATGCCAAGGCAAAGAAGCAGGAGTGGGTGGGTTGGTGAGCAGGAGGAGGGGATAGGGAATTTTGAAACTAAAAAGGGAGTAACATTTGAAATGTAAATAAAGAAAATATCTAAGGAAAAAGGAAAAAGAAAACAAACAAATAAACAAAAAGATAACAATAGAATATGGCTCTAAGTATATTTTATTGGTTATTTTATTTATTTATATTTCAAATATTCTTCCCCTTCCCAGTCTCCCCTCTGCAACCTTCCCATCCCACCCCTCCCCTTTTCCTCTAAGAGAGTGCCCACCCCTGACTCACTCCTGCCTCACAGCTCTAGCACCCCCCTACACTGGTCCATTTTTTTTTTTTTTTTGGTTTTTTTTTGTTTTGTTTTGTTTTTCGTTTTTTTGTTTTTTGGTACAGGGTTTCTCTGTATAGCCCTGGCTGTCCTGGAACTCACTCTGTAGACCAGGCTGGCCTCGAACTCAGAAATCCGCCTGCCTCTGCCTCCCAAGTGCTGGGATTAACGGCGTGCGCCACCACTCCCGACTTGGTCTTAAAACCCTAAGTCAACATTCTTCACAGGCAAAACGCTATTTGATTCTCTTCTCTAACTTGCTTGGACCCTTGCATGTTTTGCAACTCAGTGACTCTTGCAAAAGTGGTAATGGCTGGTTTGAACTGGATTATAAAGATCAATACATTTCTACCTGGTTCACTCTCTTACACTCAAGTCCTGCATCTCAATGGCCCAGAGCTCAATTTGATAAAGACAATATGATAAGAAATTTCAAGAATAGGTAACACTAAAAACAGAGATAAAACTAAGGACTATACTATTTTTAGTACAGTAACTGGCGATGCTCCCAAGGATACAAACAGATTATCAAACCAGACTCGTCAAGATAACACAAAAAATCAGTGTGTGCTTACCAGTCAGAGGATGCAGCCTACACCCTACATAGTGGAGCAAGACACCAGAGGATTGGCTGCCATTTCACGACACCAAGTTTGGGATGGTCTGTTACTTAGACAATCAAAAACATAAACAACTTGCAATATATTATTGTTTGAGAATTTCATATGTGCATAAAAAACATCTAATTGAATCAACCTATTTATTTATTTATTTATTTATTTATATTTCAAGAGGTCATATATTTCAAACACATGCATGCAAATCAGATGATAACTCATGGGAGTTAGTTCTCTGCTTCCGTTATGTGTCTTAGGGATCAAACTTTCATTGTCAGGTATGGTAGCAAGTGCTTTTACCAGCTGTACCATTTCACAAGTGGTATGGTAAATTATTTAAGTTTTATATTTATAAAGTATTTTAATATCACATAATATAGTATCACTTAACATAATGTAATTTGTATACATATACTATTCGAAAATTATTTGAAATTAATTTTTTTTTTTTTTGGTTATTTCGAGACAGGGTTTCTCTGTGTAGCCCTGGATGTCCTGGAACTCAGTCTGTAGACTAGGGTGGCCTTGAACTCAGAACTCAGAAATCTGCCTGCCTCTGCCTCCCAAGTGCTGGGATTAAAGGCTTGCGCCACCACTGCCCGGCTTGTTCTTATTCTTAATGTTTCTAAATTTCCACAATAGTTCTTTCCTACCTGTTTTACTTCTTTCTTTTCCTTCCCCTTTTCATTCTTTTTATTAGTGCAATTAAACTCATAGCCTTCTCTTTTCTTCTTGATTCTTTTTTTTTACAATAAGAGTTATTACTGATTTAATTCTGTCTCCTTGAACTCCCTATAAGCTCAATGGACAAAGAATTTTAATGTTTTATTCGTGTAAGCATTCCTAGTAGATAGTAACAGCTGTTGTGCTCTAGGCTTAAAGATCATTGGAGAATTAGACATGTATTTAGTTGTTATAGAAAATATCAACAAAGGTGAGCATACATATAATGGAAGATATACACAAGAATCATGAACAGTGGAATAAATGTGGGTGAAGTCTTCCTTTTACATAAAAGTCTGCACTCTTAAATTCATATATTAGGTAGAGCACATTCATTTATCTTTATATTTTCACCCTTGGGTCATATTTAAGTTCCATTAATTTGTCTTCCTATTATATATCTGAAGTATCATTCAATAGTTTTAATGAGAAGTATACTCTTTTCATTAAATAGGGGCTCTCAATGCTACCTGTTCATGCTGTGGAAGTCTTTTTTTTTTCCTATTTCAATTCTTTTCCCCATCAATTCTACATTTTATGAGCACTTAAATATTTTTTCCTGACCTTGCTAGGCTTTTCAAAAGCTATTGAATTAATAACATCCAAATTCAATGTGCTGTTTGCTCCTTTTCGATCATTAATGAAGATGTACAACAAGAACCATTTTCTAGCCTTTTGTCATATTTCTTGATTTGCCATCCTCAGCCAGTCATCATGGCCCTTAATAGAGCTCCTATCAAGTCCAATTTGGAAAGATGCCCTTTAAAAAATATCTAATTTCAAGTTTGTTATTCTTGACACACATTTTCTATGTGCCTCAATGTTAAGGCAAAAATCTCAGAGTATTTTTCCTGAGAAAATAAGATAGAAACTCAGAAAGAGATAGAATAGAATAAAGCATTGCTGCACCTGGTCCTAATAACATTATTGTCTATGAAATAAAGAAATTTGATCTGACTGGAGTCCGGCAATTCTCTTCTTGACACATGGATATAAATGAAAAAAAAAAAAAAAAAAAAAAAAAAAAAAAAAAAAAGAAAGAAAGAAAGAAACTAGGCAGGCAGAGTTGATATGGATAAAATCAATTTAGGCGAAGAGTGCAATGGCTTGGATTTAACTCTGAGCATGCTTTCTCATGTTACTGATCTGGGTCTCAGATCCACAGGCCCACACTACACAGACCCGCTACAGTTGGGGGTCTAGTTTAGTATTCTGTGACATTCCTTTACTCTGATCAGCTCCCAGAAGACATCATAGATTCTTCCTTCCCTTTGAATTTCCTACTGTTATAATTCAGTTATACATTTGGGGCAGAGGGAATCTCCCTCTGGAAGTCATTTTGGATTATATAAGCAAGGCAATCTAATTCTAAAAGCAAAATGGCATTTGATAAATAGTACAATAATGTACAACCCTTTCCCTTGCTGAGTTCAGTAAAACATGGTTGACAGTCACTCCTTCAATCTGAAGGCAATCAATGATCCTAAAATTCCTTTTGACAATTTGTCAAGAATCCAAATACACAGATCTCCCATTCTTAGTCTCACATACCAAGGTTTTAATAATGCTTTCTTATTTTTTCCAATCAATTTATAATTTCAAATATTTAAAATGTCCAGATTGAATAATAATGGAACATTTTCTCCATGTAACAGCAAAAAGCTCACAAGGCATGTGTTCCACTGTCACCTGATAAAGTATCCACTGCCTCTTTTCCTATTACTGCTTACCATAATGTAGGCTGGTAGATGTTTAAATTAGTCTCACATCAAGAATCAGAAATGGTCACTAGAGAAAAAGTAAAATCACTGGAGTGGATTATTTCAATCATATCCTATGCTCTCAGAAACTCAGGTGCTCTCTCTTGGGCCTCTTTTTCCTATAGCATATCCATTACATTGCAGTTCTTTGAATCATTGTTAGAGAAAGTGTAAGCTCTCCTCACTGGAGAGCAAGGAGACAGATTTTTCTGTATTGTTCATTACCATGAGGTCCCATTGCCAGAACTACTCTGCAATTTCTTGAAGGTATTCCTCAGGTATGTCCTACTGCTGCCATCTGGATTCTTGACTCAGGCACACATAGAAAGCCTTATTGTGGTTCTCCTTCAGGTAAATAAACCATCTACTCGGAGACTTGGATTTTTTCCACCTGTCTAACCCTTCCTTTCAGTCAATTCTTATTTAGAATTTCATCTCTTTACAAAGAACTACAATGTTTCTCAAGATGATGATTCGCTTGGCATTATATACTGAATTCCATCCCAGCAGTTGCACAGTAACCCCAAACTACCCAGCAATGGAGAACATCTAAAACCTCTCTGGGTTATTCTGAACCTTCTCAAAACCTGCTATGGCTCACTTCTTGGCCCAAGTTCCATTTGTGGAAGTTCTGCTGATCTATCACTTATAGATAGACACCAACTGAAGACTGCAACTCTCTACAATGTGCACCAAATTAATATGTGATATTTTTGAGAAAGGGTATGAATTTAAGTTTCTCGTTAAAATAAATAAGATATAGTAAGATCATTACATTTGGATGCATATTTGTATGACTAGAGTCACTGAGTGTATCGGTGAAGAGATAGACACAAACAGAAGACCATTGGAAGATATGAGGAATAAATGCCACATGTAAAGCACAGGGAAGCCTCAGGAGACAGCAGTCTGATAACCTCTGGCCCTCCGAATTCTAATACCAAATACAATTTCATTTTTAAGTCACCTAGACTATATTACTTTGTCATAGTAGCCTTAGGAAGCATTTTAAAACACACATCAGTCCATCACTGAGACATGACGTAACAATACAGATCACTTTAAATGAAACTCAACATCTCCAGGCTGTAGAAACATTTGAAAACAAACTGGGTATGATCGGAGACATCTCTGTGTGCTCTGTTGCAGTCTCATCGCAAACTCTAAAACAGGTTACATTATGCAAAGTTAGACACTTAAAAAGAAAAGGAATTCTAAAAAAAAAAAAAACTCATTCGTATATGCAGATTTCTTAAAGAACAAAGATCCTTGTACTGAAAGGACTCACAAAAATATCAAGTTTCACAGCTGTATTAATTAGTTTTCTGTTGCTGTGTGTAGACTAACCTGAGATAATACACTGAGAGAATGAAAGAGTCTAGGAGGTGATACAATTCATAACGTTAGGGAAGCCATGGCTGCAAGAGAATGAGGTGGTCAGGATGAAATCTGATTCCATCTCATCACACAGAAAGGAGAGGAGGAAGGAACAGGAAATGAATCTAGGCTATAAGATCTCAAATCTGGGTGTGGTGGCGCACGCCTTTAATCCCAGCACTCGGGAGGCAGAGGCAGGTTGATTTCTGAGTTCAAGGCCAGCCTGGTCTACAAAGTGAGTGCCAGGACAGCCAGGGCTATACAGAGAAACCCTGTCTCGAGAAAAAAAAAAAAGAAAAAAAAAAAAAAAAAAAGATCTCAAATCCAATGCTTGGTGATGTGCTTCCTCAAACAAGTTCCTACCTGCTAAAGGTTCCACAACCATCCCTAATAGTGCCACCAGCTGGGGGTTTAAATACCAAGTCTGGGATAGGCATTTCTCATCTACCCTCCTAAGCAGTTAAATGAGGTCCACCATTTGTTCCCAACATCACTGCCAGTCTGCTCTGGAATGTCATGATTTCTGTGAGAGCAGAGCCATGAAGTTTAATCTCCTAGCGCCAGCTTGTTAATTTTGGAAAACTGAATCCAAAACAGAGATCTTGACTGCTTTGGTGTTAGTGTTACTCATCTACACTTCCTTACCCGATTCTCCAGACTGAGACTGCATACTAAATACAACAGTGATTCCTAAAATCACCCAAATGGCCACTGGACACACTAAATGCCCATTTTCTGTCAGTTTTAATATTTGTTTCTTAAACCATTTACAATTGCCCAGGCTTCTCTTTAACCTGATCACTTGAAAACAAATGTCCTGAGGGGGAAAAAAAATCAATATAAACCAGTTTTCCAATCTCCAAATTAAACTGACATCATTCACTGTTTTCAAAGTATTGAGAAGATAATTATCATAAACTATTCTACCCACCCTCTGTCTATCTATCTATATGGTGACGGTGAGAGATGGTGTAACCTTTAACTGAGGGACCAGGTTACACAGTATGCTAAGATTCAAATATAAGTTTAAGAGTTAATAGCTCCAAAATACACCAATCTGTGTGGGAAAAAAATTCAATTTAATTATATATCCTCATACTGCTGCAGAGCCTGCATTATCCCATGAATATTTTAATGAATATTTTATACTTTCTCTTAATATCTGCAAGCAGCAAATGATATTTCACTATGTGTGTTTATTTAGTGGACAACTATTTAAATAAGCAATTTCTTGTCTACTCTCCAATTTTAACATAGCATTTTATTATACTTCAAGACTCGTAAAATTGAGAGACTTGAATCTCTCCAGCTCTGAGAAGCTCAGCTTATTTATAACATTTCTAGATTAAGTATCTCATGATGTCCTGGTTGGTTTAACCATATATAATCCAACACTGATAAATGATTTTGGAGGACATATTTATAATTCACTTTCAAACATTCAAAACTACAGCAGTTGGTCAAAATGACCTTTTAATAAATGTTTGAGAGGTAAATGACTGACAGAGTAGATGGGCATATAGATGATGATTAAAAGTGAAAGGTAATTGACAAATGCCATTACTTCTCCATTGAAATCAGGAGATGTATCAGACAAAGACCTCTGACTCCAGGATCCCTCTCTTCTAACTAAGACAAGAAAGGAAATACACAAAACTAAATATAGGAGGTATATAATAGAGTCATATATAGGGTCAACATATGAATGTTGTCAACAACTGTTTTGTTCTGTTTTGTTTTGTTTTGTTTTGCTTTCCTCGTAGGAAATGATGCAGAGCCTGTCTATACACTCATTGTTTGAAGGCTGAATTTTTCAACATGTATGGAAGACAAGTAGAAATCTCTTGATGACTGTGTATGTTACTTAATTTAATTGTATGTACCTTGGTGATTTGACAGCACATATGCCTATATGAAGGTGTCAGATCACCTGGAACAGGAGTTGAACATATAGAGCCAAATCTCACGGCTCCATTTTTATATGCATGGGAAATACATCTACAGAATACAGATAACCTAACTTACTGTAAAAATCAAATGAAGATAACACATTGTAGATGCTACTTACATGCATGTAAGGATTAATATAAAGATATAAAATACGACAAAAGGAGTAACCATCTGATAAAACTAAGATTTTTAAGATGTAAAATTCAAAATTTCTGAAAATACTGGTTAAATTTACATTCACAAAGCATGAAAAGTTCAGAAAGTTGCTGATACACACACACACACACACACAAACACACACACACACATACACACACACACACACACACCATTATAAATAAAAATAGAGAATGAAAGTCATGAATTCTTCTCCAATTTAATAATTTTTCTGATGCAAATAGAGGTATTCCACACCAACTCACTATTCAAAAGAGCCTGGTCCCCCCTGTCAGCAAGTCTAAAGCTGAAATTAACATGTTCTCACACATACCCCTTGTGGTTATATTACACTCCTGTATTGTGCTTCACTAACAACAATCTATAGATTTCAAATTCATATGCTGCCCCAAGAGGTGCTTAAAATCCTGTGCTTCATTCACTGTACCATATGTGTTACTTGTATGGTGGACATCTGCTGTGTTCCTGCCCATGTGTTCTGTATGGTACCTAAGCCTAGTACCTCAAGTCTAAAGCAGATATCAGAATTTCTACCAGATAACAGTAGAATAAATGCAGTCAGTTGTCTTCAAACCTCTTTTGCTCTGATTTGAAAGAGCAGAACTAATGAGAGTCAGTAATTGTCAATATGCTAGATTTCATTTAGGGGATAGGAAATTTATTCCCCTTTTCTTCAAAGGAGAACTATTTCATTTTAGCTAAAATTTTAGCTAACATCCTTATTCAAAAAACGAGCTGGAATTAACAAGCCCAGGTAACTGCATTACTCTAAACTTTCAGCTTGTCATTTTTACTGTATGCCCCCCAATTTCCCCGTCCCTTCCGCCCTCCCATCATACCCCATTCTTTTCCACTCTCTGTGTAAATCTTTCAAAACCACATGCATGTGTTTGAACAAAGGGACCCTCTAGTGGCTGTTTTCCAACAAAACCCACAATTCCCTTCACAGAATGCAACAACCCCATTTATCTCAAAGTTAAGGGACAGGGCAGCTTTCCTTTTCTTGTAAGTAAGGAATGAACTGAACAGTATGTTCTCTTGCTCCCTGCCTGGTAATAGTGCCTATCTCTTATCTTTATCAGACAACATGGAGAAGCTCTTTAGTCTGCTGTCTTTACACTGTGCCGATATGGTAAAATGCAGCTTTGGGGATATAAACATACACATCACCACCTACTCTAAAAAGTGTCTCTTTGTATTTCATGTTGCCTCCCCCCCCCCTCACCCCAGGAGAACAGATAGTGCCAAAGTAATAAATGAAGTGGGTGATTTAGTTATTGAACCTGAGAAAGACTCATGGTGTGACTCCTTCCCCTTGAGAGAATTTGCTGAGTAGCATCAGGCAAGCTATTTTCTGACAACTCCCAGCTAAAGCTTAAATGGAAATTAAGTGTTTCAGAACCATCCAGGTAGATGACTTATGGTGCAGCTACAGTTCTCGGGTGAAATACAGGTTTCTGTGGAGGCCTTTGTTCAGAATTGAAAATGGAAGCAGGTGAGAGCCCAGCATTGTGGAGCAGCCTCTTTTCAAAGGGGCTGCTCTTCGGAGTGAGCTGCCTAGGGAGACTGCATCTTGGTTTTTAATGAGTTAATTAATTCCAGGCTGTCATGATCCCCTTTTAGAAAAATGCTTGCTCAAGTATCTAAGCCCAGGTTATTACAAAGAATCACAGTAATGGTTAAGAGTTTGAGTATGGAAAATGGGACATGTGGTGATTGCTCATTTTCTTTTAAATCAAAATAAAATCTAACTCAAACTCAGCTAAAACTAAAAAGGACATACTGATACTACCCACTAAGTCCAGGGGTTAGCACAGCTCTGGGAATATCTGACTTAAGGTGTACACGTCTAGGTGTCTTCCTATCTTTTATTTCTCTCTGAAGGCACAAAGAAGAGTGTTATAATTTCAGACATGAATGCTGCTCTGTTTCAAACAGAGCAGGGTAGATCTCTTTTTCAAAGGTTTCAGTGAGCTTCACAATCACTCCTTGACTCCAATCAAGGCAAAAGAGTTTGCACAGGCATGCAGAAAGGAATAAAAAAGGCTCCAGTAAAAACCAAATGCAAACGGAAACATCACAATGGGGCAGAGCAGGGCAGGAGAGAAGAGTAAAGTGGAAAGAAGCTGAGTTGCAGACTGAAGTCCAGAACAACTATGCCAGAATGGTTTGGGTCACATGTAATTATCACGGTTTTCTAACACCTCCCCAGTTGACTCTAATGCATATCCATGCCTGGAAGTATTCCTCATAGGCATCAAGTCTTCCTTCTTCAGCAATCCTCTGTCTACTATACATGGCAACTCTTCGAAATTGTTCCCCTCAGTTCTTTGGACAAAGTTTGGAGAAGTGATTTAAGTAAGGCAGATGGGAAGTGGCATGGTGTTGTTTTCATGTGGAGTCCACAAGGCTTGGGTCTTAGATACATGAAAACTGCAGAGGTAAACTGTGGAGAGCATTTTGGGCACCACTTGGCAGGGATCTGTCATTAGACCATGACAAAGAACTAAGTCCAGGCAGGAATCTGACATTAGGGCATGATAAAGAAGTAAGTTCAGGCAGTGGCCTGACATTGGCCAAGGACATGGAAGTAAGAATCTGATTTTAGGATAGAACAAAGAAATAGGCCCAGATATTTTGATCATCCTTAGAAACAGAGATCACAGATCACCAGAGTGATCATGGGACTTTGTGTTTATTGTCTTGCCTGTTCCTTGACAATTGTTTTGCTTGATTCTTCACTGTACTACTGACCCTTAATACTTGCATGAAATTAAAATCGTATAAAAAGCGGATTGGGAAAAATTAAACCTGCTTTCAGTCTCAAAACTGGCTGGGGTCACGCGACAATGTTGTCTGTCTTTTTCTTTTCAATCCTCACTCCTGTGCTAGAGAACCTGTTGACAGACTGAGAGGGCTTGGTCAGTAAACAGAACTATTAAACAAGTAGCTGCCTAGGCGATTGTAGATTGTTCTCAATGACTCAATTAATCCTCTCAACAATGGCAATGCATTGTCTTCTTCTCCTCTCACTGAGTCCTAAATTTTGAAGCTCATATATCCACATTTTGTGTTTGTTTGTATGCAGAGGTGGGGATATATGCACCTTTGTTTAATTTTTTTTTCTCCCTTTTTTTTTTTTGCCATGCAAAACTAAGGGTCAGATTAACATATGTGTGGAACACTTGGCGACTATTGTACTAGATGGAACTTAAAGCCATCTATGATTGGATAGGTAGCTATTTATTCACCACTGCAGTTTTCATGTATTTGAGGCCCTAGTGGGCCACACATGAAAGGAAAGTGTCCCATCTCTCCTCTCCTTCTCCTGTTACTTCTTTATCTGCATCTTGTTCTTCATGCAGACCTGTGTTTTTGTATTCACAGGTTTTACCGGAATAGGCCCTGGGAACTATGGGTCTCACTGTGGACGGCTTCAAAGTTCTGCCTTTATCTTCATTCTTCTTGTATTCTCGCTTATTCATAAATTTTGATTCATTCATATATATATATATATATATATATATATATATATATATATATNTATGTATTTCATGCTTTTGTGTGTATGAGGAGCTAGGTATATGTGCATGCCGGTGCTTGTGCTCATACGTATGAATAGTAGAGGTCAACTCCAGTTTTTATTTCTCTTCTTTGGGATAGGAACTCAAGCTGAAATTTTGGTCTCACCAATTAGAACAGAGCTGGCCAGTGAGCCCTTAAGGATCCCTGTGTCTCCATCACCACAGTTTGGGGACTAAAAACAAAATTTGAAGCACTGCACCAAGAATTTTATTATGAATGCTAAAGTATTAAACTGGGGTCATCCTATTTGCACAGCAGTCATTTTAGAAACTGAACCTTCTTCTCAGCTCTAATATCCACATTTAAAGTGTCCTGAAACCTCTTATTAAATGTAACCTGTGCGACATTTGTTGAAAATCTACCTTCATCGGAGAAAGTTTTTTATATTTGAGAGTTTTGTCAAGTTTTTGAGACCAAGGTTCACACATCAACATCTATACCTACTTGTATTGTAATTCTCCACATTTCCTTGGATACATACAGGCTAGTGTTTAGAGTTATGATAGTAGCCATGAGTATTGATATACATCTAAAATTCTTACTTACATTTGGTCCTTAGATAGTTCCATTCATAGAAGGTTTGAGTAAATGAAAATGTAGTATAAAATTCCAAGAGTACATTTCACAGTTGTGGTTAAAATGCTGGGGAAATTTCCTTCTAGGGTTAGAAATCCCTGATTCCATTTAATGTATTGGAGATCCTTACTTGATGATGAGAGTATATGTTATAAAAGATATATAAAAAAAGAAATCAAATTATATGTTGAGAATCAGATAGCATATCAACAACAATGGATAACACATATAGCATTTACTCAGAGCAATGGGACGGCAGAGTTTCTATCCTTCATGTCTCGTGTGCTGCACTAAAACCATTTTTATTGATCTTATGAATTTGTCACATTTTAAAATCCAAAAATCAATGTGTTATTATCTACAGTTAAACTTTCCCACAGTAGCTTCATGTTTTTCTCCATTGCAACATTTGAACCAGAGCAACATATGCATCATTTCTTTTTTTAAAAATTTTTCTTTTATTGGATATTTTCTTTATTTGCATTTGAAATGTTATCCCCTTCACAGTTTCACACCATAAATGTACAGATTCCTTTCTCAGAAACCACCCTGAAGACCATCACTCTGAGTAGGTGTCACTGTGCATAGTTAGTACTAAGATTTAAGGAGTGTTGCACCATCTCTGAAAGAGTAACTAGCTACGTGAATTCATTGGGATTTTCCACAAGGAAGAATTGCATATTTTCACAAAAATTATTTATTCGTTTAACATTTGTATGCCAAAATTCAGTTAGGATTGTTGATTACTTGTGTTATAAATACAACATATTTGTAAATCCTCACAGATTGTTCATTAAGGAAGAATAGAGCCTTTCATTGACGCGGAAGTCCCAATTATGGTGGTTACATATTTTGTTTCTAATACTCAATACTTCTTGAACCATTTTAAATTCTGATAATAAAGCCATAACTGTTATATTGATTTATGTTCCAAGCTTAGAGAAGGTCATTTCCTCAAGAAGTTTTCATTGCTTAAGTGGACAATAGTTTTAAAACTCCAATTCTGAACAGTAAGTGTGTCTGTGGTTAATAGGGTTTTGTTCTAGTGAAGCTATATGAAGTATCTATTAGCTATTTATTTATCATCTATCAAACATTCTATATTTCTAAAAGTGGAATACATACATCAATAAATGTTTATCCAATAAATGTTTATCTATTGCCTTTGCCATCTATCTTATCCAAAACACATAAACACACACTCATACACACACACACTCATACACACACACACTCATACACACACACACTCATACACACACACACTCATACACACACACACACACACACACACACACACACACACACACACACACACATATATATATATATATATATATATATATATATATATATATATATATATATATATATATATATATCTTCATGATGAATGGTATCTCCAGATACCAGACGTATCCATGCATATTGTCATATGCTGTTCTTCTAATTCAGCTGCCATCCATCCTCCAACAGTGAGACATCTGTTTCTTATGATACGCTAGTTGTATGCATCATTATTATAGTCCATTATGCATAGTCAATTAATTTCAGAATTATTAACATATACCCTAAAGAATGCATCCTCATTAATTGGATCACCTAGAAACCTTTCATTTTGCAATTAGTCCTACAAATTCCACTGGCTTCCAATCCTATCTACTCCTACAAATTATTTTCCCACTTCATTCAGTGATGTTTTTTTCCAATTTTTGTATTAGATATTTTCTTAATTTACATTTCAAATGCTATTCCGAAAGTCCCCACCCCTCCCCCCTCCCTACTCCCCTGTCCACCCACTCCCACTCTTGGCCCTGGCTTTCCCCTGTATTTGGCATATAAAGATTGCAGTACCAAGGGGCCTCTTTTCCCAATGATGACCGACTAGGCCATCTTCTGCTACATATGGAGCTAGAGACACGAGTTCTGGGGGTCTGGTTAGTGATGTTTATTACATATAAATGATAGGTTTGAATTTTTTTTCAAATTTTGCTTTTTGTCAGATAATTCATCTAAACTCCTATAGTTTTTCATCTGCACATATTGGTATATTATTTTGTACCTGGTGTTATATGAGTTTGGACAAGAGCTTATATGCCAGCTCTGCAGCATCTAAGAGTCTGGTCTCACCATGACATGAGTCTCAAGTTCCATCTCTTCCCTATTAATTATTTCACTGTAATTTATCTTCCCCAAACTTTTCAGGGATCCTGGGGAACCCTGTTCTCTTAATTGGATGGTCCAAACCTTTTTGGAATCTTATATATGTCATATAGAGAATAATTAATTGTGTAGCTGAATACTGGCTTGTTTCACTTAACACTGTGGATGTAGGATCAGCTATATCTTTTCATGTGCTCTTTTCTACCAGGACAAAATAGGAGTTTCTGATTTTAGGTAGATTAATAATTTGTTATTTCCTGCTCTTTGAAAATTATGCCTCCTCTATTGGAATGATGTACTGCCACTCTTGTTTTCTTTTAGCATTCCTTAATCACAAATCAGATTCATTGTTTTTCATATATTCATTTGATATCTGCATGCTATCATTTATTCATAGATTCATCCAATTTTATGGAGCTACTTCTTTTCTTATTGGAGAATTTTAAGAATCCATGGTCTATTTTAGTTGAATATTTTTAAATTAGTTGGGTTTTTTGTCATAATCTAGGATATGGGTTTTGTATTCCCTTATAATCATCAATCCTTACCATCATCTATTCATTTTATAATAGGACTGATTAGTCTCTGTGCAATTATTCATGCATTTAGAGTGTGCTAATCTATGAAAAGCTAAAAGAGCAAACTCAGAGATTTAACTTTTTCACTAAGTATCATACTATTTCATACTATTGGAAACCTCCGTCACAGTTTTTTTTTAATGGCTTTAGATAAATTAAAGTTTTATTCAGAGTTTAAATTAGGGCAGAGGAAATCGGGTGACACAGTAATAAGGGAGAATGAGCATAGAAAAAGTCCCCATATGTAACCAGAGGAAGGAAGGAACACCTTTACTCAAGGCAAATAGTAAATTCTCAAATTCTCAGTTAAGCCAGAGAGAGAGGGAGAGAGGGAGGAAGTGAGGGAGAGAGGGAGGGAGGGAGCGAGGGAGGGAGGGAGGGAGGGAGGGAGAGAGGGGGAGGGAGAGAGAGAGAGAGAGAGAGAGAAAATATGATCCAAGTGTAATGAAATGATCAGTGTGATTAGGACACTTCTTCAGTGACTTTGGACTGTATTTCTGGACTATTAATAATATTAAAAATGAACCCACTCATTTGAGCAAAATGCTTAGTCTAAAAGTTTTTATAAGGTATTTTTCCATCGTAATTTTAACAAATATTTCCATTTGTAGATATTACAAATATAATCTTATAGTCTTATTTCAACCAAGGAACAGCTCACTTTTCAGAGTACTGTGAAGAGAAAATTATGAAAAAAAAAAAACCCACAAAATTTTCACAATACCATGAGAACCATATCAAATGAGCACAAGCTACAGACAAATGTTTTACAATTGTGAGAGTGAGGAACACTTTTCAATTCTTTAAAGTATTATTAGTTCCCAGGAATTTCTGTTTCAAATCCAACCACTGAGCATAGCTGACATCAACTGTAGCAGCTATATCATGCTTCATTATCTTGGGCTTCTTTCTGTTTATTGGGTGTTTTATAAGAAATATTAAAGATTTCTCCAATAAATTGGACCTTAGTAGTTGGAAATTCTGTAAGGAAATTTACAAGACATAAAAAATAAATCAGTCTTAGATGCATATAATTTAAACAGGGGGAATTTTCACTCCAAAGCAGTCATATTTGAAGAAAGAGTACGTTAGAATGTTCTGAATTAGTTAGCAAAGAAAGCATCCATCCAAGCTCTCTAGGATGCTCCCTTCTTAAAGAAAAATAATTTGAGAGGAAAAATAGAGACTAAATAAGGAAAAGAAAAGGAACATAGATATCAATTTGTGGCAAATGATTTTGAGGCAAATCTGAAATGACAATAAAAATATTCTTTTCCTTACTGCTTAGGTTTATGCTTTGATTTTGAATATTACTCATCAACTAGCTCTACATTTTCTAAACCCTGCTTCACTAGACTCACAAGAAGATGCCTTTTTAAAATTAAAAATGGAGTTTTCCTTCACACAATTATGTTTCTTGGTAACTATTATGGTTCTCTATATTCTGTTTCATAAAAAGCTGTATGTGGAAAATTGTGTTCTCAAAATGACATCCTCCTCTTGTGATATGAGGCTGCCTTTTACATATGCCCAAGTCATATCTGATATTTCAGGGCTTGGTTGTCCCTGGCGGACTTAGAAGAAGAGACTCAAGGCTTTGGAATACAATATAGACTTTACTGAGGTTCTGGCCACTTATGTTCTTGGTAGAGCTTATAGAGAAGGGAATGGGTATCAACCACGCTACGCTACATGTTTTCTGTGCTCAGGCCTCTGGTCGTGCTCTTTCATTAACCAAGGCTGACACCAGCAAATAGGTGTGCTTGGATGTTACCACTCTCTTCTTCATTCCTCCTTCCATTTCTTGGCACCCCACATTGTATAATTAGACAGTGGGCAACATGACATTTTATTTAAATCCCTCATGACTCTCTTCCAAAGGGCTATCCCATCACCACTACCACAATGATATTGACTGTATGACAATATCAGGGATATCTTCCTGTCTCAGTCTAATTAGTTGTAACCTTGAGTTCTTTTCAATTCTGTCTTGGTGGTTCTTCATGCTGTTCTCATCAACACTGTGAGAATTCTAGAAGAGTGTACAACTTGCATCGTTTTTTATCTCTTTTGTACCTAGTTGCACACTGCTTTCCCCTGTGAGAGGATGGGAGAATTCCTTCTTATGGAATTTGTTTCTGTCATGGTATTCTTTGATCCTTAGTAAAGTAAGAGCAAGCAACAAATAAAACAATGCAAAACTAGTATTGAAAGTACATGGATGGATGCTGCAAAGGAATCGTCTGGTATTTATTCCACGAGCAACAGGCATGACTTTGTCAGATCCTGATCTTCTGGCATAACTCATGTTAAGCCCATATTACTATGTAGTGAATAAGTTTTAAGTTCTTCCAGAGAAGGAGATGGGTAAGAACAGGCTGAGATTACTATATAAACATGAGCCCCCTTAAATAATACTGTTATCAACTCCTGTAAACACAAGCGCAAAAAGTCATGAAACTTTACAGAAATTCTTATGTTGCTTATTACCATTTTTACACTATATTCACATTCTAATCAACAACTGTGATGGATGTAACTGTAATGTGATGGGTGCACAATGTTCATAGAAGGCTTCTGTTATCTTTGATTCCCCTGAACATTATATTCCAATCTACTTTGTATTCTAAAACCTGACTTAATTTGATGTTTCTCAAGTTCATATATCCCAAGTAGCCTCTTCTCTCTTGATGTTAATACATAGATAATATTATTTCTGGATCTGGATTTCTCTTGACTATCTTTTGGATTTGTCTTTTAAATATTTTTTTCTGTTTTCCTTGAATAAAGCTGTTCTTACATGAGTAAGTTCTATGGAATTGGTGGGTGGATGGGTGTGTGAGGGAGCACCCTCTTAGAGATGAAGGTGAGGGGCATGGGTGGGGTTCTCATGGAGGGGGGACTAGAAAGGGGAACAACATATTTTTATTTTTTAATTTACTTTTTATTTAATCTTTTTTACACTCCAAATTTTATCTTCCTCCCTGTCCACCTTCTCATTGTCCATAGTCCCTTCCTCCTCATCCCATCTCCTTAAGTATGTCCCCATACCCCTACCCCCACAACACCAGACCTCCCTAGTCTCTGGGGGCTCCAGTCTCTTGAGCATTGGGTACATATTCTCTGACCCAGAAGTCTTCTGCTGCATACATTTTTATGGCGGTGTGGGCTAGGGGGAGGTCATATCAGCTAGTATATGCTGCCTGGTTGGTGGTCCAGTGTTTGAGAAATCTCAGGAGTCTAGATTAATTATGACTCCTGGTCCTCGTGCAGGGTTGCCCTCCTCCTCAAACACTTCCAGCTTTTCCCTAATTCAACCATAGGATCAGTACCTTCAGTCCATTGGTTGGGTGTAAATATCTGCATCTGACTCTTTCAGCTGCTTGTTGGGTCTTTCAGAGGGCAGTCACCATAGGCCCCTTTTTGTGAGCACACTACAGCCTCAGTAATAGCATCAGGTCTTGGGGCCTCCCCTTGAGCTGGATCCCAATTTGGACCTGTCAATGGACCTCCTTTTCCTCAGGCTCTTCTTCATTTTTGTCCCTGCAGTTTTTTTCAGACAGGAATGATTATAGGTCAGAGTTTTTGACTGTGGGATGGCAACCTCATCCCTCACTTGATACCCTGCCTTCCTGCTGGAGGAGGACTCTACAAGTTCCCTCTCCCTACTGTCAGACATTTCATCTAAGGTATCTCCCTTTGTGTTCTGGGAATCTCTCACCTTCCAGATCTCTGGTTTCTGGATTGTCCCCCCACCTCCTGATTTCTGAGGTTGCCTGTTTTCATTCTTTCTGCTGGCCCTCAGGGCTTCATTCCTGTTCTCCCTGACTCAATATCTTATCATGTTCCCCTCTTCACCTCCCTGTCCCCTTTGCAACCCAGGTCCCTCCCTCCCTCCCTCCCTCCCTCCCTCCCTCCTCATTCCTGTAATTGCTTTCTTCTCCCTCCCAAGTGAGATTAAGGTATCCTGATTTGGGCTCTTTGGTTTGTTAACCATTTTTGCGTTCTGTGGATTATATCCTGGGTATTCTATACATTTTTTTTTTTCTAATATCCACTTACTAGTGATTACATACCATGCATGTCCTTTTGGGTCTGAGTTACCTCACTCAGGATCATATTTTCTAATTCCATCCATTTAATAGCTGAGTTGTATACCATTGTGTAAATGAACCACATTTTCTGTATCCATTCTTGTTTTGTGGGACATTTGAATTGTTTCTAGCTTCTGGTTATCACAAACAAGGCCATTATAAAAAAATAGGGGAACGCATGCCTTTTGGCATGATGGGGCATCTTTTAAGTATATGCCCAAGAGTGCTATAGCTGGATCTTCAGGGAGATCTATTTCCAATTATCTGAGGAATTTCCAAATTGATTTCCAGAGTGGTTGTACCAGTTTGCAATCCTACCAGCAATGGAGGAGTGTTCTTCTTTCTCCACATCCTTGCCAACATGTGCTGGGGGAACAACATTAAAAATGTAAATAAATTAATTAATAATAAAAAATTCTACTGGAGCCATCTTTTTTTAAATTATTTTCTCTCTTTTGGATATATTTCCATAAACATATTTATGCAATATTTATAAATATCACAACTTGTCATTTGTAAACTGAGAAGCCTTCCCACCAAGCATCTTCCTCAAAATTCTAATCTTAAGTATATGAAGAATATCATGTAAGCTGCAGTTCATACTGTTATTTGGAAAAGTGTGTGTAATACAAAGATGTAGTATTTCCTATAGCATTACTCTTGCTTTGCTGGGCACCATCCCCAGTGTGAAGAAATTCTATAAACTAAAAGAGAAGCTCACTCTGAGAAAACCACACAGCTTGAACTGTGATCGCACTTGTGCGCCGAGTAGAAGGTTGTTCAAAGAAAGCAATGACTCATCTCAGGACAAGCACATTAACAAAGAACCACAGAAGCCTTCATTGTTCAAAGGACATTTTTCAAGCTGATGGCGACGGGGTGGCAGGTTTAGAGTTCCAACATTTATACTCAATGTGCTTCTGTCTCAAGCCCATCTCTTTTTCTTTTTGCTACTCACATCTTACTGCAGTAATATTCTATGCAACCCTGTGAGGCTACCTAAGAGTACCAATCCTTTATACTTTATAATAAGTTGATAAGCTATTGGGACAACCCGTTCTCTAGTGAATACATTGTTTTACTATTCTTTAAGTATGTTGTAGATGAGTTTGAAAGAATTAAGGGAAACAGCAAGGCCAACAGTCCTCCATACATTTTGCAGGAATATAGTGAATTGTATATTAAATTTGAGTCTAAATAAAATGAAGAAGTGTGATTACTGAATCTAAGAAGGGCCTAAGTAAAAATAAAATTTTCATCCAGTTAGAAGGATGGTACCTTTGCTAAGGCCTAGAAAATACACTTTCTCTGGATATGAAAATCCTAAATTATGATGACCTTTGACTTGGGCACAACAAGGATTCTATAAAAATTATCCTACAAATTTTGACTTTATTGATGGCAACAATTATTTTTACTATGCAATATCTATAAATAACTCATTTTCCCTGGGTTTTCTATGACTGAAATCCCATTGTTTAGTCTATTCATTCAATTCTGCTTTGCCAAGAAACATAACAAAGGGACCTAGAATATACATATCTAAATGCACTAAGAAATCACTGATTTGTTATTATTAAATATATTGTTTCAAATTAGTAAGACTGAGCTCATAAACTACAGAATTTTAAAATACATTATTTCTCATGAATAAAGCCATTTGAACAATTAATGCTTTTAATTTTAACATTAACAAGTCCCATAAATCTCATAATCAAAATTTAATTTTATTTATGTATTTCATTTATTTGTGATGTGTGCATAGGATTGAGCTGATAAACTCTACAAACTAGACAAGTCCTACACCACAGAGTTACATTCACACACAATGATTCCTTTCAAAGACGCATATGTTGTTTTCTGCAAAATTTGCAATAAATAAAGTATTCAATAGGACAACTCTTAGAAAAATTATAAACCTAGGTATTTATTCAGTGCACACTAAATATAGAACTAAACTGTTCTTTTAATATTTTAACAAGTTTATGTTTCAACATCAAAAAAGATATTTCCAAACTTATCTCTTTAAATATTGCCTATGTGAAACTTATTACTATATGTGGAAGTTATCTACTTTAATAGACTGTGAGTATGCGAATACAAACCTGAACAATGCTCAACTGGATGAACACTGCTCTACTGGAGGAACACTGCTCTTTTAGCTTAGTTTGGTTTCTATTGCTATGATAAAGACTGACAACTGGAAGCAACCTGGAGAGGAAAGGCTTTATTAAGCTTGCACTTCCACATTGCTTTTCATCACCAAAGGAAGTCAGGACAGGAACTCACACAGGGCAGGAACTTGGAGGCAGGAACTGATGGAGAGGGGTGCTGCTTACTGTATTGTTTCCCCAGGCTTGCTCAGTTTGCTTTCTTACAGAAAGAACCAAGACTACCAGCCCTGGAATGGCACCAACTACAATGGGCTAGGCCCTCCTCCTTGATCACTGATATAGAAAATGCCTTACAGGGGCTGGTGAGATGGCTCAGCAGGTAAGAGCACCCGACTGCTCTTCCGAAGGTGATAAGTTCAAATCCCAGCATCCACATGGTGGCTCACAACCATCCATAACGAGATCTGGCGCCCGCTTCTGGAGTGTCTGAAGACAGCTGCAGTGTACTTACATATAATAAAGAAAAGAAAAGAAAAGAAAAGAAAAGAAAAGAAAAGAAAAGAAAAGAAAGAAAAGAAAATGCCTTACAGCTGGATCTCATGGAGGCATTTCCTCAAGGGAGACTCCTTTTTCTGTGATAACTCTAGCTTGTGGCAAGTTGACACACAAAACCAGTCAGTATATCTTGTGACATCACTTTCTTTTAAAAGCACAGAATTATTCTTGGGATGTGCTTTTATGTTCCTCCCAGGTGTAATGAATGAGAATGAGCTTATTTCAGATTATTCATTACCCTTAGCTATTGCTATTTCTATATATACCTCTATGGAAGATATTATTTTGTCATTTGCAGCTTGTCCTTGTAAAATTATGCATTACTCAGGTGATTCCCCTTAACCTGATGCTCTAAATAAAGTTGGCTATTTCCTGAGACCTGTCTTTTTAAATTATAAGCCCCACCCTCCCAGGTTCATGACACCAAGTATAGCAGAATACAAATTGTTTCTCAGGTGACCTTAAGTTTGTGTCTAATTGACAAGACAAAAGAATAACAAAAGTAACTAGAAAATCTCCTCACTCTAAGTCATGGAAGGCAGTTTTGTGTAATGTAGAAAAAATAAGAAAAAATAAAGTCTTATGTTCTGCTGAATCTCCATTGGGCTTAATATAAATTTTCTTAGAATTTCCCTTAAGTAGTAAATGGAATTCATTTCAGTTACTGTCAGAAATTAAGACCTGTACATCAGAACGAGGAAATGTATATAGAAAGATGCTTAATCAAGAATTAATATAATCTTTATAGACCACAACTCTCTATGTAGAAGCTCAGCAGAATGTTGGAATTGCTTGGAGAGTGTCCAAGAGGAGCCTAGCATTGATGGGAATGATGGATACCAAAAAGATTTAATACATAGAAACCAAGTGTGATAAGTATCCTGCCTACTTTACAATACTTCATTTTATTCTCCATGTATCCCTCCGCATTGTTATCAATAGTGTAGGCATCCAGATGTAATTGTTTCATTTACTTAAAAAAAGAAAGAATTCTACAGAGTAATAGTAAAATACCCCTGCTATCACTGGTGATGGAATCAGCAAACTGAATTTAGACCTAAATATTTACAAGTAATTTTTTTCTGGTTGTAGTTTTTGTTGCCTCCTGTGTGCTAAATCATCTATCAATAAACTATAGTTGTATTTTAACAGGAGGGGGAAATTTCCGTATGTATAGTGCATCTGGAGTTTTGATTTGATAGGTTATGATGACTGGATTGTTTGAATGAATCTCTTCCAGAGCTCAAATTTAGTTGACATTGTATTGTTGAGATATAGCGTTCTAAAGATGTACTTATCCCAGAAGAACTCCTGTATCTATAATAGGATAAAACTTTCAAAAGAGGATCCCTGAAGCATTCAGTTAACCAAATCTGAGAAAACCTTCCTCTTCAAGTGTTTCTCATCAGAAATTATATGAAAAAAATTTCTGAACTTCTGTCTGTCTGGAGTTATTTTATTTTATTTTTATTTGGGAAAAACTGTTCTTTTTCAATTTCATTGGAAAATAGTTGACTGTTTCTCATTTATAGTGTGACGGCAGACAAAGAGTCTCCAAAATATGTGTCAAGTAGTCTAATAAGTGCATTCTGGTATACTACACTCTTGAAATGGAGCAATGGTCTTGGTGTGAAGATAACATAATTTTATATAACAGTACTGCTGCATCTTTATTTATCGTTTCCTCTCCTGGGAAAATATCATGAGTTGAAAGCAGAGAAAATTGAAAATGCATAAGCACATCTAACCTCTCAAATTCTATTAACAAGTCACTCAGTTCACTCCAGAATATAGTGGTCATTGGCTTGACCATGCTGCTGAGAGTATCTGCAAAAGCTACCCCTCCACAGCCCTGCAGTTCCATCACAAAACATGCCAGGAAATGGTCAAACTCCAGAGTTAGCATTCAACAAATACTTCTCTATTAAAGCCTTAGCTGCCTCATTGTAAGTCACTCTTTTTTTTTTTTTTCTGTTTTTTGTTTTTTTTCGAGACAGGGTTTCTCTGTATAGCCCTAGCTGTCCTCGAATGCACTTTATAGACCAGGCTGGCCTAGAACTCAGAAATCCGCCTGCCTCTGCCTCCCAAGTGCTGGGATTAAAGGCTTGAGCCACCATGCCCAGCCAATATATAGATATTCAATCTATGCACTCAATTACTTATATATTAATGACAAGTAATATTAAATTGTATATTTCAGTAGTAGTTGATTATCAGTTTATGTAATTGACATAAATAAATATCAAAATTATCTTAAGTTTTGAGGGTTTTGCCTTTGGCCATCATGAAAGAGGAATTGTCTAAGATATTTACCTGGTTATATTATTGTATAGTATACTACTACATAATATCCATTTCATTCTGTCAGATGTTTTTACCTATAATTCCATTACAGAAAGAACTAATTCCAGTTCTTCTCAAACTATTCAGCAAAATAGAAAGTGAAGGTACGCTACCCAATTCATTCTAGGAAGCCACAATTACTCTGATACCTAAACCACATAAAGACACAACAAAGATAGAGGACTTCAGACCAAATTCCTTTATGAATATCAATGCAAAAATACTCAATAAAATCCTCGCAAACCAAATCCAAAAACACATCAAAACAATCATCCATTATGACCAAGTAGGCTTCATTCCAGGGATGCAGGTTTAATATATGGTAATCCATCAACGTAATCCACTATATAAACAAACTCAAAGATAAAAACCACATGATCATCTCGTTAGATGCTAAGAAAGCATTTGACAAAATCCAACACCCATTCATTCATGATGAAAGTCTTGGAAAGATCAGGAATTCAAGGCCCATACCTAAACATAATAAAAGCAATCTACAGCAAACCAGTAGCCAACATCAAACTAAATGGAGAGAAGCTGGAAGAAATCCCACTAAAATCAGGACTTAGACAAGGCTGCCCACTTTCTCCCTACCTATTCAATATAGTACTTGAAGTCCTAGCCAGAGCGATTCCACAACAAAAGGAGGTCAAGGGGATACAACTTGGAAAGGAAGAAGGCAAAGTATCACCAAATGCAGATGATATGATAGTATATATAAGTGACCCTAAAAACTCCACCAGAGAACTCCTAAACCTGAAAAAAACAGCTTCAGTGAAGTAGCTGGATATAAAATTAACTCAGCCAAATCAATGGCCTTTCTCTATACAAAGGATAAATGGGCTGAGAAAGAAATTAGGGAAACAACATCCTTCATAATAGTCACAACATTATAAAATACCTTGGTGTGACTCTAAGTAAGGAAGTGAAAGATCTGTATGATAAGAACTTCAAGTCTCTGAAGAAAGAAATTGAAGAAGATCTCAGAAGATGGAAAGATCTCCCATGCTCATGGATTGGCAGAATCAATATAGTAAAAATGGCTATCTTGCCTAAAGCAATCTACAGATTCAATGCAATCCCCATCAAAATTCCAACTCAATTCTTCACAGAATGTGAATGTGAAGATAGCATTAACATTGAAATCCAAGCTCATCCTTGAACTTTGAGCAACACACTGATAGGACAAATTAATTCATATATCTGCCTTTGTTACTGAAATATAGTGATAATAGCAGCCTTTTTAACAGAAAATATAGATCCCTACATGTTTGTGCTACAGCATCAAATACTTTTAATATTTTTTTCTGAAAATATCCCTTAATGTTAAAAGTTTTGTCCCATTAAAATTTGGAAGAAATGATATTTTATATGGCATGTAGGCACTTTGATTAGCATATTATGTCTTATTTTTATAGTAAACAAAAGCTGGGAAATCAAATTTGAATCAGAGACAAAATTTAGGGCTTCTAAACTCTACTGTGAATTTATGTTTAGAGTCATTATTTAGTCTCTGTGATATTTCCTTATTAATATTAACATTTAAGAAATAAAAAACATACATATGTATATTTAACTTTTAATTTTAAATAAATTAATATTTGAAGTATGTCAGACATTAGTAAAAAGATGCATTATATATGGCAAGTAGAAAATTCATTGTGCTGTGATGGTATAACCATTAATTAAATAGAGTAATTTACTCACAGCAAAATAAACAAGCATCTCCATAAATGATAGTAAAAATGCAGGTAGGCCTATTAATTACAATGTGGGTTGTGGGGACATACTCTTGGAGATGGGAGGGGCAGAGGAGGTGTGGAATGTGGAACAGTTGGATGGTGGACGTGGATGGGGATAAAGTCTGGACTTTAAAAAACATTAAAGAATAAAAAAAATTCTGAGCCCAAAAATTAGTTATTAAAATAACTTTGGGGATTTCATAGTTGGTGGTAAGATTGTCATCTTTCATTCCCACAATTTCAGTATTAAGTCCCATTTGTTTTTGAAAAGGCTATCCAAGTCATGTATTTTTTTTATATGCTTCCATTGAAATAGAATTATACCAACTTCCCCTTTCTCTCATCCTGCTCCTCCGAGCTACCCTCTCTTGAATTGTCCCATGTTCCTCAGCAACTCACAAATTAATCCCCTCTTTTCTACTGATTGTTTGCTGTAGACGTTTTAATTCCAATACAGGATTTCTTCCCCATCCTGTTCATTCAGTTCTTGAATAAAACACACACAACCTTTACATTTACAATGAGTCTTAATCAACACTAGAGCTGGGCAGATATCTCTATGTTATTAGAATCTACTTTCCTATTGAAAATCTTGAGTTATTACTTCTATGCTTCATTGGAGCTACTCCTAACTTCGCTTGCCCAGCTCTCAGGGCTGTGGTTTTTTATGTCTCACCTAACTCATGACAGCTTCTCCTCCCTTCTAAACCTTTCCCTCCTCCTGGTTTTCCTCCAAGCCCCAAGTCCAGGAACCTTAAACTCCACCTTTGTCTCTTCTGTCCATATATTTGCTGTTGGCATATTTATTTACCAATAATAAATCAATTGGTAGCAAGGTCACATAGTGGCTATGTGCAGACTCTCTTGTCTCTGAGACAACCAGTCTTGAGGAACCAATATTAGCATTAGAATACAAGCAGCATCAGGTCGACCCACTACAATTGTTACACATATATTGTATATACACATTATGTATATGTGTGTGCATGTGTGTGTAATATTTGTGTATATTGTGTATGTGTGTGTACAAATGTGTACATGGTTACATGGATGATCCATTAACACTGGACAATTAAATCTCTTTTTCCAAGCCTTCATTAGTTTCCTGCAGTTATTTTTCTAGGAGTACGATGAATGCAAAATTTGGCCCTTCTATAATAACGTATTTATTGATATTATCATTGTTCTAGTCTTATTTATGCAACCATTTCTGGAAGAGACTCTTACAGCAGATTTTTTTGTATTATGACTTGTACAATACTTCTGTTCCTCTACAAAGTTCACTGAGCCACCGAAACATTTATTTAAGGCAATTAGAGATTCTTACACACAAAAAAAAAAAAAAAGAAAAAAGAAATCAATGTAGTGATCAACAGATTGTGGGGAGCCCAACCCCAACAGATTCATGTTCTTCACAGCTCTTATAGTTTCTGTTTGTAAAGAGCTTTTAGTAAGTGTCTTGATGCCTGTGTTATACTCAGCAGGAAAAAAAAAAACAACATTCAACAAAGATTGTTTTGACTTCATCAATATTAAAAACCACTGTTGCAGAAAGAACAGTGTAAATGGAATAAAATGGTTGGCACAAGAAAATTCTTAGCTACTGAAGATTCCTGTATCTCCTCTTCCAGGGATCTGACTTTCTGATAAGAAAGTGATTTAGATTTTATTTTTAAAAATAATTTTAAGTTACATGCAATCAAGTATTCTTTCTTTGTATCTTTCTAGTTTTAACAAAAATCAAAAGTGTTCTATTCATGAGAACTGTGTTTCTTCGAATGAATGCTGATGGCTCGATATAAGTCTGCCTTTAATTGTATATGGTTTAGACATCTTGATCTGTTCTAAGAGGGATATCTGAGAGTGAGACAGATCCAGTGTTGCCAGAGAAAATGTGTGCTTTGGTCTTCTGACCAGTATGTAAACTAGGAGTTGGTTCCCATATTCACAGGATGAGAAAGTGCACCGTTTCCACATTTTCCAGTGGCATTTGTCTTACTAAAGCCATGCCAAAGCCTCTTTCTTTATTAATTATCTAGATCTAATTACCGTAAAAATCATGACAGCCTTCTAACTGCTTTAGCATTTGCATATTTAGCAAATCATTAGACCTAAGGCTTTCATGTTCTTTCCTTTTATACATAGAGATGACTTAGAAGAGGCATGTCTTAGGAGCTATACTAGTTCTACAATTGCCTAAAGATATATTGTATAATGAAACTTTCTTGAGTTAAACATATTTGAAACATAACATTTTTTAAAAGTCTTCCTCAGGGCTGAGCATAGTGGTACATGCCTTTAATCCCAGCACTCGGGAGGCAGAGGCAGGAGGATTTCTGAGTTCTAGGCCAGCCTGATCTACAAAGTGAGTTCTAGAACAGCCAGGGCTATACAGAGAAACCCTGTCTCGAAAAACCAAAAAAACCAAAAGTCTTCCCCAGCCTTCCTGATTCTGTAACCCTTTAATACAGTTGCTCTTGTGTTGACCCAAATGTTGCTCATTTCGCCAACATTATTACTGCTATTGATATTATGTTTGAAATTCAAAAAGTGCTTAATTAAAAGTAAGAATGGTAACAAATTAGTTCTTGTAAAGAAAGTATCTTGTATTGTTGAACTTGGCACCAATTGATAATCAATATGATAGCTTAGGCAAGCAATGAGGTGGACATATGGTATCTGAGCAGAGGTAACTTGCCACAGAACAGAATGTATCATAAAATAAATGAGTTATTGTAACTTATGATCTAGTAGAGAAAAGGCTAGCTATATGGCCAAGATATTTGTAAGTACATTTTGAATTTGAGTCTTATTTCTGGGAGCACAGGACTCAGAGGAAGAATGATCTAATCTCTATAATTTCTGGAGTTTATGTTTTTACTTAAAGAGGTAAATTATCAATTTGATGAAGGAAATCATTTTAACAGAGTGTCCTTTGGGTGTTTTGTTACCATCAATTTATTGTAAACCAACTACCACATTATCAAAGGATCACACATCAAAATTACCAGATGAGTATGAACATCAATATGGATTTGGCTTCATTTTGCCATCAATGATCAAAACACTTGAGAGTCGTTTTCATCACATTCTGTCAAACAGATAGAAAGACAACAGCAGGAAACTTGAAAATACATTCTAGAATACTTGACCATAACTTTATATTCACAGAAGGACTTTAATGTTGTCAAAATGTTGTATGTGCAACTGGTCTACTTGGCATCTGATGAACTTAGGAAAATATATCTATTTTATCTTAAGTCTAAGTGTTTATGTAATTAAAAGTGCCTTTTCAAAAAAAGAAAAAAAAAAAAAAACTCCATCCAAAACATAAATTATCTACCTAACCCAATTTTAATTTTTAAATACTTAGTAGTCAGGGGTAGGCAAATGACTTTGTACATCACTTCAATGATAGTTAATACTATTTTTGGCCTAAGACTCTTTAACAATCTGTAAATACGAAGTTCACCAGCTCCTGAAGTCTGTTTGAAAATAGAGAACCAAGTTGTCAGGCATGTGCACAAGTGACTCTGTGCCTTCGACTCTTTGGACATAGAGCTGTCATCACACCCTTCCCAAACACATTTTCACCTGCATGAACACATTCATGCATTCATCAAACTTATGTCTTGAAACATTTTTTGATAGCACTCATTCCACTTTCAGCCACCTGTCAAAACAATTGCTTAATTAGGTTAAGCTGTCTGGCTTTGTGAAAAGGTTTACTGTGTTCAGTTGTCCCCGCCATAAAATTAATAGTTTGACCAACTTCTAAGGAGACAGATTTTTGCACTTGCGAAAGTCCAATTAAATCCACCTTTGCCAAACAGGTGATAAAAACAGTGTGTCTGAAAGTTTGAAAGCAGCACTTCATTTATTATAATCTTTCGAGTGCCAAAGTACAAATTAGGTAGAACTGCAGCTGCGAGAGAGCCCGAGTTACAGCACACTGCTCTGGTGACCCTCTTAGCAGGCAGCCAAGTACAAGATGACAAACGGAGGGAATGACCATACCCAAACTTGCATGGCCAAATTCGCAACCAAATTCCCAATAAGCAATGAATCATTCATTAAATTAGTATTACTCACACTCAATTACTACCAGTCACAGCACTTAAGGGCATGATTCTCGTGGTGTTTCTCCGGTCTCTTTTTGTTGTTAAAACTCTGCCAAGTGTAGAACTCCGCTAAAGTGCATATAATTTCATTCAGGTCTTGCTATAATGGCAGCAGAACCAGCATTCTTCTCAATGAAGTCAGAATGTGATTCATGATCCCAGAGATTATGAAAGGTGTGCAAAGTCTGCAAAATGTTTTTACATTTTTATTTGTGTATGTGGTCATCATGGGAGAGATATTTAGATTAAAAAAAAAAAAAAAACCTTTCAAATTCTCTCTGTTTGTACATGGGTCCTGGAGAAAGGACTTGCGTCTTCCAGTTTGCTAAGAGTGATCTATGCACCTTCTAGACTTCCATGTGGTGAAATGCATTGCAATTTGCCATAAGATATAATTCAACTTTTCTGGAACATTAAATTATTTTATTATAACCCATTTTTTTTTTTTGCAAAAGATGCTGATGTGTGGAATATGTTCTAAAAATGAAAACCCTGACTGTAACTAACACACGTTAGACACATAATATCCAGGGATCATTTGTATTACATACTTTACTCTTGGGATAGTAATGTAAAGAGTTATATTTTCAAATGTTTCCTGTATTTTTGAAAAAAAATGTAAAATTTTAGAATCCAGAAATTGAAAAATGCGAATAAAATATATTGGATATATTGCTATAAAACATCACCTAGTTATATAAAATTTTAGTGCAGATGACTCCAATGGAGGTTGGAGATAATGGTATGGGAGGGGTTGGAATTAGGACAGGAAAGACAGTAAATGATACAATTATAAAACTTTTAATATTTTTTAAAAGTTGAAGTATACATTATAAGTTGTTTTTAAATATAAGTTGTCAGAGCACACCTCTATGATTCCAGGATTTTCTTATTCAATTGCAGGGAAATTTACTCCTTAAAAATATTGAGAAAATGTATTATAATGGCTTTAATGAAGGTAACATGAAAGAACAAAATTTGACTGAATCTTTTTGCATCAGCCTTGACCTTTCAGTACTTTTGGATGAAGTTAATATTTTAAATAGTCAAATGGTCTTTGGAGTATACTCCATGATCAAGAGATGTATGATAAAATTTAATGATCTAGGATATACTTTGATGGATATAGTTGCAGCATGAGAAAGAACAAGCCAAACAATCTAGATAAAACGATACTAAAGTTTTACTTTTAATCTATCTCTCACATAAACAGCAAATACTTTTATGTCTCTAACATAAAATCTAGACTTGTTTAAAATTTGATGCCTTTAATTTTGTTCTTAGCAAACATAACTTTTAACTTTCAAAAGACATAGACCATTTTGAGA
Organism: Mus minutoides; assembly: GCA_902729485.2. Lineage (NCBI taxonomy): Eukaryota > Metazoa > Chordata > Mammalia > Rodentia > Muridae > Mus > Mus minutoides. Next base: position 2,932,718 of record LR749580.1, read on the forward strand.
TACTTCTTTCTAAATCTAATTTAGTACTCTTAGATGTTTTCACTCTAATAAACATGCATTATCAGCTGATCTTCCTAATTTTTACTAAGCACTTTTAGGGGGGGCATAGAACATTGTTGGAATTATGACAATGCAGGGACTCTAGAAAATATCCATATCCATCCAGTCTTCCATTTCCTGGACTGAGACTATTTCCTCAGGATTCTAGCATGACATATCTAGCATTGTGGGACTAAGAAACTACTAGATTCTTGGACTTTGCATGCACACTATTGTTGGGTTAGTTGAACTGAAGCTGTTAGTCATTCCAATAAATTCCCTTCTATAGCTCTCTCTCTCTCTCTCTCTCTCTCTCTCTCTCTCTCTCTCTCTCTCTCTCCAAATATATTTAAAATAGATTTTTGAGATAGCTCAGTTGGTAAGCTGGTATTACAAGCAGAAAGACATGAGTTAAATACCCACAACTCACATATAAGCTCCTAAAAGCCTAATGTTGTAACACATGCCTATAGCTCTTAGTGTTGGAGATCTGAGATAGCAGATCCTAGGAGCACAATGGCTAGCCTAACTTACTAGGACAGGTATCTTTAGGTAGGTGAAAGATACTTCACAAAATAAGTTGAAAATTAATATATGAAGATCTTCATATCCTCATGTATACCCTTACATATACACATATGTACATTTATCATATATACACATATACACAATAAATCCATTAAGCTAATTGAAGTAGAAGGTATCTATCTTGTGGAGTTACTTAACTAATGTCATTTTTTTCTGCCTAAAAGAAATTTGAGATGAATATATATCCCTTTCCAGAAAAAGAGTTGGTTTACACCTTAGAGTTGTGTTCACTGAGGCATTGGCCACATTAACAGGATGAGTGGACCAAAGTTTTTATGTGTTCTGTAGAGAACACAGACCTTTATAACTCAACTACTGTTGACTTAGGGATTCAGGGTAGCTATGAATTGGAGACTGAAAGGGTTCATGTACACAGAGACACATGTCTAATAATTACTAGCTTGGAATTGGTTTGGAATTTGGAATGTTCATGAACATTCTTTATCTACTCTTCTTCACATGAATTACTGGATTCTTTTTTTGCCTTCCCACTTTTTTTTCAAAGAACCTAATCTTGACACTCTAAGTATGTAGAGTATTTAATCAGAATTTAGGATCTTAATCTGACTTTGCTTGAAAATTTCCCCCCGATAATCACCCTTAAAGAAAATCATTTAGTGAAATTGAAACAATAAAATCAGGTATTTACATGAGCCCTTTGCAGTATAATACTGCCATTAGGGACTCAGCAGTATCTTTTTTGCCCCAGACAGGGGAATTCTAAGGTTGCAGGAAGAATCCCAGAGCTGGAACAACAATATGCAATTCAGATTGGTCAAGGATTGTTACATCTGAAAAAAATATAAAAGGAATAAAAGAAACATGTTCATGTTTGGGGGTTGTAGTGAAATAGTAGATGTAATTAAAATACAGCCAGCTAGGCTCCCCAGACAGTCTGGATTCAAAGTTCTAGTGGGATGTAATTTAACAATCACAGCAATGCTGTCCAGTGGCTTTTCCAGGCTGTGTTTGTGATATGTGTGTGTGTATTGTCCTGATGGTGCCCTGGTGGTCTATTTGTTGGAGGTCTTTTTCTTTCTGTTAAGTATGCATTTTTGGCTTGCTCTCTACCTCCCTGGTTGGTTCATTCACCCTAATTATGATCACCTGATAAAAAGTGGAAGCGACACTTCCAAGCCTCTAGTCCAAACAGTCCTAATAGCCAGGAAGCCCTGCCATTTGTCTAATTTAAATAAGAGGGCACACTTTACACAGAGGAAACCAAAGCAGCCTGCCACAGAAGTGCCTTCCGAACAGTCTCTATTTCTCCTCAGTATTCAACATGGTCTTTTAAGCAATAGGCAGTTATAATAAGGGTTAAATGATCCTCTACTTTTTTTCAAATGGAAGTCAGATTTAGAAGGTGTTGGGTTCTTACAGAACTGCTAAATTCCTAGACTTAAACATTTCAATACTTAATCATGAAATAGCTCAAAAATGTACTTGGCTGTGGAAATATTAAACAAAAATCTACAGGGGTGCTTTGTTATTTTAAAATTACTTAGAAAACACAGCATAGAAAATAGCTAATGCACTCATTCCTATGGGATCACTGTCAAAAAGATGGGTTAATAATTGTATAATATTAACATGAATATAGGGTAATTGTGAGTGCCTGATATTACTAAGCAAAGACTCACTATTGACATTGAAATAGAAGGCTGAGGATGACAGGCTGAGAAAAACATACTGGAAAAAGCAAAATCTGACAGTCTAACATGGACTCCTTTTTTGTTTTGTTTTGTTTTTTGTTTTGTTTTGTTTCTTTTGCAGTAAATATATAAGGCTTTATCAAAAACCCTTCTTTAAGCCAATACTAAGGAATTATGGAAATAACATTGCTTGTGAATCACATCTTAGTGCCTCCTTCTTGAAGACAAATAAACAAACAAAACTTAATTAGTCAAATAGTCGAAGGTGATCTTGAAGTTAAGGAGGAGTCAGATTATGAAAGTGCTGATTCTGCTGAAATGTGAACATACTCCTGAGCAGGGTCTGTGTTCCCTCTGGCTTCTGATATAACAGAACAGATTGAATGCCTTAAACTCCTATTGGTTCTCATTTCTAAATTAGCAAAACACACTTATTTACATTAATTGAATTTTTATTGCAGAGGATGAGTGGTGACTCAGCAGTGATAAGAAAAAGCCTGAATTTAAGCCGGGCGTGGTGGCGCACGCCTTTAATCCCAGCACTCGGGAGGCAGAGGCAGGCGGATTTCTGAGTTCGAGGCCAGCCTGGTCTACAAAGTGAGTTCCAGGACAGCCAGGGCTAGACAGAGAAACCCTGTCTCGAAAAACCAAAAAAAAAAAAAAAAAAAAAGAAAAAGCCTGAACTTGATACCAAAGAGGACAGAGCTACAGTCTCTGGCTTCCCTAAGAGACAAAGTCCAAATCCTCCCAAGTTCCTCATATCATTGAGTTAATGAAACAAATTGAAACGAATGTAGATGTGTTTTGGAAGAGGTGTTTTTAGTTCCAAGGAGTTGACACTATTTTTCTAAGAAGATGAAAATAAAACTGGCAGAGTTAAAAACAAAGATCAAAAAACATACAGAAAATTACCTTTTCTTGGCCATGTATATCTTAGCAAACAGCTGTGTGTAGAAGTATATCCTCCTATCGTAACTATAGAAATATTTGTGTATTTGTGTCATGTGCTTATTCATATTAATTTCTGAAACCTCTGAAACCAACTATTTTTTGTTCCTCACAAAAGTTACCATGTTAGCTAGTCGTGATGGCCCCTGCCTTTAATCCCAGTACTTGGGGGGCAGAGGCAGGCAGAGTTCGAGGCCAGCCTGGTCTACAGAATGAGTTCCAGGACAGCCAGGGTTACACAGAAAATCCCTGTCTCAAGGAAAAAAAAAATATATATATATATATATATAATGTTCAAGCAACTGAAGCTGTCTGGTAGCCTGCTGTGGATATTGCTCTTCAAATGCACATTCATATGAGGTTCTATCTCTATATAAAGTGTTACATGATCCTACAGGATTCAAGGAAGTATAGCCACTTCTTTTTCCATGCAGTTTTCCCCTTGTATTAAAGTAGATATTTTTCTCATATAATATATTCTGATTAATTTTCCCTCCCTCTACTCCTCCCAGTACATTCCTACCTCTCATCCTCTGTCCATTCACTCTCTGTCTCTCATTAGAAAAAGAAACAAAACAAAATAACATAAGATAAAATAAAAACACTATATCAAAGTTGAACGAGGCCAACCAACAAAAACGAAAGAGCTCCGAGAGAAGAAACAAGAATCCTATTTGTTCACACAGTGAGGAGTAACATAAAAATACTAAACTGAAAGCCACAATAGGTTTGTACAGGAGCATGTAGACCCATGCAGGTCTTGTGCCTATTGCTTTCATCTCTGTAAATTCAAATGAGCTTTCCTATGTTGATTTAGAGAGCCTTATTCTCCTGGGTTCTTCCATCCCCTCTGGCTCTTGCACTCTTTCTTCTACCTCTAGCACAGTGCTCCTCAAACTCTGAGGAAGGGATATCAAGGAGACATCTCCTTTAGAGCGGTGTGTTTCAAGGTCTCCCTCTCTCTGTAATGTCTAGCTATGGTTCTCTGTATCTGTTCACATCTGCTGCAGGAAGAAGCGTCTCTGAAGACAGATGAATGATACACTCATCTAGGAGCATAGGAAAACGTCACTAGGAGTCATTTGTTACTTTTTTCCCCTAGCAGTACTCTGTTTTTGGTTTTTGATTTGTTCTGTTTTTTGTTTGTTTGCTTGTTTGTTTTTTAACCTTGTTATTTCTGGGATATTTAGGCTATCTAATCACTGGTTCCCCATCACACAAGCAGCATCAGGTATGATTTTTATCCATTGGGTGGGCCTTATTAAAATCAGGTAATGGTTGATTACACCCATGCGCTTTATGCCACCATTAATACTGCATATCTTCCAGGTAGAGCATATCATAGATCAAAGGTTTTGTGGCTGTGTTGGTGTTTTTATATCCTTTTTGTAAGCCTGGAGAGTATTATCCCAAACCAAAGACACTAGAATGTAGTGGTGAAGGTTCTATATACATCTCCATGTTCAATGAGGTATGTAGGTTCTGCTTTGTCATTTGTTTGCAGAAAGCAACTTACTGTCTTCCCAGGAGCCTGGGTTGTTTAGAGATTTTCATGGTACCCCTTTGGCCAAAAGCTCATTTTGGTATAAACCAGTCCCCACACTAGAAACTTCATCTGATGAAAAGGCATGGCCACCTGAAGTTCCAGCTTTTTCATCACTGGAAGACTTCACTGGATAACCTTCATATATTGTAGGAAGTTTCCAGTGTCATAGATGTCCATACCACTCCTCAGTTCTATCACTCTCTCTCCATATTGCCTTGCTCAATCCCATTTCCTTCTCCTGCCCCAACTGATCCAACTGTTCCTACCCCACACCCCAGTTCACCCACACAATCTTTTTTATGTCTACTTTCCAGGGATACCCATGTGTATCCCTTTGTCCCTCTCTATATACCTAGCTTCTCTGAGTCTATGGTTTATAGCTTGGTTACATTTATTCAATGGCTAATATCTGTATATAAGTGAGTACATTCCATATTTATCTTTTGGGGTCTAAGTAACCTCATTTGAGATGATTTTTTTCTAGTTCTATCCCTTTGTCTGTAAATTTTCATGTTATTTTTTAATTGCTGAGTAATAATTCATTACTTAAATGAACCATATTTTCTCTATCCATTCTTCTTTTAAGGCTGTTTCAATTTTCTGGCAAGTGTCCTTGTGGTAGGATGAAGCATGAGGACTCAAATTCTTCTACTTCTTATTCAGATATCTCAATATCAATATGTAGATATTGAAGGATAACAGGACCTCAGTTATTCCTCTACCCAAGATCACATTGGATTGGTTCTCTCATAGATGGTGATGCTGAGATATACATGTCATCCTACTTCATTTGGACTCTAGGCACTTAAAATTACCTTTTTCCCTGATGACACTGTATGTAGTGTGTGTATGTGTGTGTGTGTGTGTGTGTGTGTGTGTGTGTGTGTGTGTGAGTCTGTGTGTGTGTGCATGCATTTGTGTGTGTTCACATTAAGTGTATAGGCAAAAGGTCAACATAGGACATTATTCTCATTTATTTTTACCCCTGAGTCTTTTCATTGACCGGAAACTTGGCCATTCACTTAGCATGGCTGCATAATGAGCTGCCTGGATCCATGTGCTGTGTACTCCCAAGTTTGGTGACACAAATACCTTCCTCCATTCACTGTGAGTAGGGCTACCCTGGAACCATGTGGAGCTGGTTAGAGCAGGAGTGAGGTTGAGTGGTGAGCAGTGGTGAGGTCAAGCTCTCTCCAACCCTGGAGGTCTCCTTTACAGAGTTACAGTAAGAGTGAGGACCACTATTTCTCCTGTCCCAGTCCTTCATGCCCCAGCACAAATAAATAGTCCTGTGTCCCCCAATCTTTCCCCTGACTAGAGGAAGTCATGAAGGTGTAGGCATGTTTAAATTACCCTCTCCTTATATTATCAAGTTCAGCAAGTACCTGGGATTCCTCTTCATGCAAATAAGGCATTCCTAGCACCTTAATCACAGCCAGTGATGTACACTTACCCTAAAAGCCTCTATCTACTTCCCTAAACTTAAATAACTGTTATCCTCTGTGATTATACAAGATGCTCAATTAAGCCTATTTCCCAAAAATTCCATTTTTTTTTTTTTTTGCCCCACAGCTGATTTTGCCTAGAAGGGTAGGGAAATCAGATTTCTAAATCAATTCACTGTCTTTTAAAATATGGATACTAGGGGTGAAATGCAATTCCTCAAATTCGTATGATAAATACTTACTGAGTTATCTCTTCCACCCAAAAATGCTGCACAATTATGCTCCAAGTACACAATTTTATCAGTGGTAGACATTAACAGATCTTATTAACACATTGATATTCTAAAAAAAAAAAAGATACTTTTTGACTCAAAGAAAAAGAACAGTATGTCATGATCACATAACAACACCATTCTTTATGTTCAATGGTTAAGTGGAAAAAATGACCATGTAGCTCTATGAAACTGGCATCAAATTTGTTTTTGACCCATTAAGCTAAATGGTAACTTCCTAGTCTTTAGCAGTGCGGTGTTAAGGCAGGCCTGAGAAATTTCATTTCTTCCAGACCTTCTCCTTTGATCTTCCTGTGACATTAAGTCATGGCACTTTCTCAGCTTGATTTTGAGAAGACAGAGCTTTATTTCCTTATGTTGCCTCAAGGAAAGGCACATCGTTAAGCTTTTCTGGAAATGTATCCTGCTGGCACTTCTTGTTATAGTTTTTTATCTTTCCTGCTTTCATAATATTAAAATCAAGGTAGTCGGTTTCTCTGTTCCCATAACCCAAATTTAAATTCAGTGTCTTCCTACTAATAGAGATAAGGTAGGCCATGCAATCCTATAAAAAGGGCATTTGAGTAGTTCTTATACAGGGATACTCAAAATGGGAGGATTGAAAACATGTTTAAAATTTCTTGGGAAATACATTCTAAGAAATTCCCTTTCGTGGTGATGGACAAAATTGTTTTTCATATTCCTTTTAGTATAGCAGCTCTTGTTTAAATGTATCAAAGAAATGGAAATCAACAAGAGAGATTAACCTTTCATTTAATTTAGAAAACTTAGACAAGGCTCGGGCTTGGGACTTGGTGTCCTAGGATTAAATAATGGACCACAAATGATAGTTGTAACTCCGACCCCCTTTTCAAATAGAATTCTCACTGTTACCACAGTTGCCCCAAATTAAAATTTTAATCTATAATTAACAGCTGAAGTCATACTAGTTGTAATACAGCAATTCATAGGCATTTTTTTTAAGTCGGACTTAAAGGTGATCAACATAAGTACAGACATGAGAAAGGCCATCATGTGCTTTCTGATGATGTACACCAACAGAGACATAACACCTTCATGGTATGCAAATGTCAGAAATGCAAAGGTGAATTTAATGATGAGTACACAGCAAGAAAGGTCCAAATAAAAAACCTATACAGTGTATGCCCTGTCCTCTTCTAAAGGATAAAGTCTTGAAAGATTGAGCACTTCTAGTTTTCAGGAGACCAAGAAGACATGGCAAATAAACCCAATGTGGGATCGTGGACTGTTTTGCACTGTGGGGAAACACAACATATTAGTAGAAAATGAGCTAATGTAGCCCATTTATTTATATCTTAATTGTGTTATTTACTTGCTACTTTCTTCAATTGGACCATTATAAATGTAGCTGTAAAAACATTTCTCCATTTGGACTGCTGAAAAATAGGTATAAAGAAACGCTTTGCATATTGTTTGCAACCTGAAATTATTTGGAAATGAAAGTTGTAAATTTTGCTAGGTTTAATAAAGGCTAATGATCACAGCAGTCATATGAAAGCAGATCACAGCAAATTTAGGAAATAATTAATGTGATTTAACTGGCTACCCTATTAAGGAGAGGATTATATCATTAAATGCAACTCAGCAAAGAAGCTTTGAGAAGTTATGGAACACAATGTGCTGCTATAGAATCAAGTTGAGGAAAATATAATTTTCAGTGTATAAGAGTACAGAAGGCACATTGAATCTGCAAACCTTTGTTTTAAGGAAAAGGGAGGAAATGTTTATGAACCACTAAGATCAAAGGACCATATATTACAAAATTCCTCATGGTCAGTGGAATGGCTCAGCAGGTATAAAGTGACTTTCCACCAAGCCTGAGCAGTTGATTTCCAGCAATCCTTGAAACCTAAATGGTGGAAGAAGAGAACCAAGTTGTGAAGTTGTAAAGTTCTTGTTTACAGAGACGCCTTACTATGTGTGTTCCAATGCACATACTCACTCATACACATGCAAATAAGGAAATGTAATTGAAAATTATAAAGAAACCTTCAGAATATTATAATGTATCAGGACTATAATTTTAAGAACTTTCCAGCATCTTGTAAAGAGGCAAAGATGCCAGTTAAAATAAAGGTTTTTATATGAATGGGAAAGATGAGATATTCTCATGTGATATTCTAAAATAATAGTCACATAAATCTCAGAGAGGAAAAGTCTGATCCTCAAATCATTGATATGCTCTAAGATTCATTAGATAGGAAATACTTCGCATGTATCCATAGGTGATAGAAAGGGTACTATTTCCTCCTATTTTATGTCATTCCAGTAGGTGCATCTAAGTATATATAAAATGAAATACTCTATCAGCATACCCAATTTGCATGGGCCATTTGATCAATATTACCTCTGCTGGGGAAAAACTTATTGAGCATTATGTATGTGCAAAAAAGGAAATATTTCAATTTCTCAGCAATCTCCCTAGTATGTCTTAGGAGTTAGAATTCTTAAAACCACCCTGGTAGTCAGAGGACACATTCTCCTACAAATGTGGGTGTTTCTGTATTACATGTATTATCATGTTGTTTAATGGTTAGTTTTAGTTGTCAGCTTGACACAGTATAGAAGCAAGTGGGTAGTGAATCACAGTGATGGAGTGTCTTCGTTGGGTAGGCCTGTAAGTATGTCTGTGGGAGGCTATCTTAATTAAGTTAATTGTTTTGGGAAGACACAGCCCACTGTGGGATGTATCATTCCCTAGATAGGGGTTCTTCACCTATAGAAAGAGAGAAATTGAGCTGATCACATGCAGCAAGTGAATTTGAATGTATTTGGTTCTCTCTACTCTAAGTCCATCATAATGGACTAGCTGTATGGAGTTCTTACAGCCTTGAATCTCCCCTTGTGATAGATTGTAATCTGGAATTATAAGATAAGTTGCATTTTGTCAAGGTGTTTTATCACATAAAATTATTCAGTATATTGCTTCAGAATAAAGCAACTATTATCTGTGACATTATCACATTTTAAATGACATGCAAGTAATTTCACCAATAAATTCATACAAAATTGACCACTCAGAATCAGTTGTCTGAGATAACGCAACTGATATGGTGAGTGACCTAGAGTGAGCTCATGATAAGTTGTTTACTTATAGATGGCCTATGCTAAAACAGCTTAGGCATTGAGCTTTTTACAATTTAGATTTCTTAACTGGCCATGATGACAATGTATGCCTACAAACTTGCTCTATTCCCCCCTCCCCATCATCTCAGTATACATTGGTTTAAACACCACAATTCTCTGGAAGTCTGCAAACAGTAAATACTTTCTATAAAGACTTCAGAACTGCTCTCTGAGATTTCAGCGTTGGTCTGCCTCTCCCACTGCCAACCTTTGAAGTACATCAAGAACATCACAGTGCTTTAAATACTCGTGCTCCCTCTGACACTTACTATTTCTAGTGGGAAAAATTTGGTCTATAAGTTACCTTACTCTACCTCCTTGTTTTGTGTCTCTGTTATCTGCCCTGAGAAGCAGATGAGATGCACTCTTGCCCTGCTTAGAGTAATCACATGTCCCCTCTTCCCTCAGCTCTCTTTACACTGATACTTGATACCGTAGATTGGGTTAGAAAATTTCCTCCATGCCAAATAGAAGCACAAGAGATTTCTGGGTTTCTGCTCTGCATGTCAGACAAGGTTTTCTGTTATGGATTAACAGCCCAAAGGAAGAAAAGTGTCCACATTAGAAGGACTAGAGCCCTGACAAATAGCAGAATCTTCAGTCATACAGAAGGAGAATAGCTTGGTTTTCAATTTTAGGATTACTACCTTAACACTCTATAACTAACATTATTCAGCCAACTGCACTTTAGTAAGCTATGATTTCTCTCAGCAGTATGGGTTTACAGAATTATTTCATGGAAAAATACTTTAGCTGAAACTTATAATCCAAACTTTTCTGGTAGAGAAATGTTTTAATTTAAAAAAAATTTTTTTTTGAGGTTCTAATATAATTACATCATTTCCCCTTGTTCTTCCCCTTTCCTCCCTAACAGCCCTTGCATGCAGCTCCCTCATGTTCTCTTTCAATTTTATGTTTTCTTTTTCTGTAATTATTTTTCCAATTATGTGTGTGTGTGTGTGTGTGTGCATGTGTGTGTGAGTATGTGTGTATATGTGTATTTCTAAATCCATAGATAAAACCTGTTTACTATTCATGTTTATTATATTTTGTTGCATGCATGTGTTTTCAGAGCTGACCACTTGGCACTGGATACCAATTAGTGTATTCTTCCCGGAGAAAACTTTTTCTCACTCTCAGAATTCCTTAGTTGTCTGTAGCTACTTGTCTGTAGTTGAGGCCTAGAGAGCCTTCCTGCTTCTACATTAGCATAGCTATTGGCACCATACTGTTCAAGTAGCCCTGTGAGACAGACATCATGAGTGTAGTTTCTGAGATTCCTAGAAGACACACTATGGAAGCAAACTTTCTGTTCTTTTATCTCTTAAATTGTTTCCACCCCTTCCTGTCCACAGTGACTCAGTATCAAAGTTATATTGGGAATGTATCAGTTGGGATTGGGTCTGCATATTGGCGTTTTGATGAGTAACAGTCTAGAGATGCGTACTGCCACTCTTCTCAGTACTTTTTGGTGCAGCAATTACAGGTATCCACCAGCAATGCAGCAATGGCCCGGAACTAACATGCCTATAGCTTACATTTGGGGCTGTTCCTTTAAACATCACTTCCTGTTCTGCTTGGGGTTTTTGCCTGCATAGTCTATCACACATATAAAGCATTTCCAAATTGCCTTTAACGGAAGCAGTTCGACATGCTAAATTAAACGGAGCTCCGGAGACATTTGTTTTCAGCAGCAAAAACAAACTCAACTGGGAAAAAAAAAAAAAAAAAAGAGGGAAAAATGCCTAGCCCATCAAATCTTAAACCATATTTCTTTTTCGTCTCTGTGTTAAATGGCAATAATGTAAATGAATGTGAACCGCTTGGCGAGTTATGAGAAATTAAGCTGCAAATTACAGAGCTGGCGAGTGAATGCTGGCTTGGGTGGGATGGGATGATAACACGGTGGGTGGGGACCTCCGCCTTCATTAGGGATTCTCATTTCTCACTCATTTCATTCCCCGTTATAAAGTCCAGCGAAATGGATCTCAGTAATTGCAAAGTTGCTGGCTCCATTGGTTTAGGGGAAATGAGTACAGCCATTACTTTTTCCTGCTTTCTCTTTTCTTCCTCTTCTGCATTTTCCTTGCATCCACAGTTTTGGAAAGCTTTTCTGAACTATCAGAACGGCAAAACTCTATAGTAGCTTTGACATTTCTGTGACCTACAGCCTCTAGCGCAGTTTTTGTATTTAACACTGATGATGCGATGCCATCAACAGACGACAAACCAGAAATAAAGTTCTGAATCTGCAAGCACTTCCTCTCTTAAGAAAAACAGAGACACGGAGAGAAAGAATACAAAACAACAGTCAGACTGTCTAAGAGAGGAAAACAGGAAAAGGCAGAAAGTTCACTAGAATTAATGATGACAGGACACAGACTACAAAATCTATAGCAACACAAATGCTCGTTAAACTGTATATGAAGCTCTTTAGAAAATAAATGTATTATAATTTAATAACAATTAAATTATTAATTTAATTGCTCTAGTGTTCAGCTTTTCAAATTAAAGGAAACATCATGTTAGACATTGACACTCATTTCCTGTCCCTCAGGGAAAAAAAAAAAATGTTCTGAATTGACTGGGTCCAGGAAACCCTTCCCACCCTCAAAATGATCTAGCCTTGTAAATAACTACTCCAGACCACTTATGTTATGGAAAAGATGAAGAAAAACCATACACATGATTAAGTCGGTGGGTTGCAAATAGGAGTGATGTTGGTAGAGTTTCTAATCTTAGGAGAAATTGAGCAGAATGTAGAAAACTTCTAGTTAACCCAAGAACGTGTGCCTATGCCCAAGTATCACTTTATATTATAGACCTTGATCAAAGTTTCAGGATGATACTTCTCTGTTGCTTCAAGACATCTATTCATGAAAGTCAGATATTGACATCACCTATGAACATGCTGTGCTAATCTATGATTTTCCTTCCAGTATTTGTTTTGTGAAATTGAGTGCACCCATGTACAACATGTGTACATTTAGAATTGCAATATGCTTGATGAGTTGTTCCTTTAATCAGTGAGAAGTGACCTGTGGTATATAAACAAAATTTAATTTTTCAGCTATATAAATAATGAAATTATGCCATTTATAGGAAAATGGATGTGACTGAATGTAACAATATTACTTGGAAGTTATATTGTTACTTTTCTAGAAAAGTCAAACATTGCATGTTGTCTCTCCTGTTCCTAGATCCTGTGTTCCTAGATTTTATACAGATACACAACAGGAAGTAGAAAGGAAACTCTCTCGGGCCATATTTCTCAACCTTCCTAATGCTGCCACTCTATAATAGACTTCTTCAGGTTGCTTGGTGATGCCAAGCATAAAATTATTTGCAATACTACTTCATAATTGTAACTGTGCTACTGTTAGGAGTAATAATGTAAGTATCTGATATGTGATCCCCACAAAGGGGTCATGCCCAACAGGTTGAGAACTGCTGCTCTAGAGTAACAGAGAATAATAATGGAAGAGGGGAGAAAAAGATGGTTGGAGGATGCAGGGCTAATAAGCTCAATGTACAGTGTGTAATGTGAAAACTTTATAAATAATTTCATTTTTAAAAATCTGCCAACAACAAAACAAAGCATATCTGAAATGTTGCTACTCTTGATATATGATCATTTTTACTGCCAAGAGAAATTTTTAATGAATACAAAGAAAATGGAAATATCTCTAAGTAAATGCTCTGGAAGAAAAAAAAAAGCAGCTTCAAGTGGGTTGGACAAGAAGTCTGAAAGCTTTGAACACTGTCAGAGTCAGTACACAGTTTCTCAATAGTGTCTTACTTCTTCCCAGTATAAGAGATCATTCTTGTCTATTTGGATTTCTTGAAAGTCCATGGCTATGTCCCCCACAACTTTTTTGCTTTCTCTTCGTAGAGCAGTATTTTACATAATCACTTAAGACACAGAGAAACTATGGTTTTATATTTAGATAAATTCTAAGCCATTCAGTTCCAAGATGTGATGATTTACCTGTCAGCTTGATTTTCTAATCAAATGGTCATGTGTTTGGGCCAAACATCTGAGGGTCTGCACTGATAGATTAAGAAAGGCTGATTGCCCTCCTCACTATATGTGAGCCCTATCCAAACAGTAGAATAGTGTGTTAAAAAAATAAGGGCTGTATGTGAAATATGTAAATGAATTATTTTTAATATTAATGTAAGCAGTGAATTAACCTGAACATTGTATCTATTTACCTTATGCTAATCTCCAATAACTTCATAGAGAAACAAAGACATATTTAAAACTGCACCTCAATAGCAGAGTACTAAAATAATGTACCTCTATGGGACCTGGCTACCTCCAATTCCCATCCCATGATACTTGCATATTAATATTAATCTGGATCTTTGGCCCTTTCTCCATGGCTACAGTTCCTCCATTCTCCCGGCAACTCAGAATCTCCCTCTCCTTTCCTCTAGATAGCAGACACTTCACCCTGTTCTCTACTCAGCCCAGCCACTGTGTGATCAACATTTATTGACAGAACAGAGAATAAATGATAAGAACTATTTACACAAACTTGAGACAGGGGATTCTTACTGAAAGCCCTCCAATTGCCTGCCCAGATTGAAACAAGATATGAGGGCAGAGAAATTGGCATTTGAGTAACCTAAGGGTAAACTTTACACAGCATGAAAGTATTATGTATGCAGAAATGTTTCTGTTTAGGTTCTTGAAACAAGCCATTGACCTTTTCTGATTTTCACACTGAAAATAAGTCCCTTGGGTTCTAGAGCACAAACTATTAGCTGTTTTACTTCTATTTCACCAAGACTAAAATTTGAAATACTCCATTGATTCTCTTGTTATCTAGCTTTATGACTGGATGTTGAGATAGTTAAGCATTTGCATGCATGTGTGCCAATTCCCTGTAATGAGTCTATATAGTAACTAACCTGTACTAATAATTGCATGTTATATGAAAATAAATAATGTGAGTGAGACAAGATGTGAAAATCAAAGTAGACGCTGACATGGAGACAGATATGTCCATGTGATTATGCGTGTTTGGAAAACCCCACTGGCCATAAGATTATGTAGAATCTAAACACCAAGATTTGCAAGTACTAACACCATAGGCATATACATGTACTCTTAACCCCAATAACAGTGTAAGACACTGTTATAGTCTGAACCTGAAATACACAAAGGATCATGCCACCAACTAGTCATGCTTTTTGCAGAACTTGTAGAAAAATTTTGAGACTATGATCTAGTTCAGTTTGAAATTATTTGCTGGAAGCAGGCACTGACTGTGATAATCTATTTCTTTTCTCACTCTCTAGTTTCTGGGTCCACCAAAATGCAAAAGAGATGTACTGGAAAATCACATAAGCACAGAAAAGGGTATTTCATATTGCAGGGCTTCCTTACAAGGAGTCCACAGTTCCATGAGCCAAAATGGAGCCATCCTCTGTTAAGTTGCTTCAGTAAGATGTTCTGCTATGGGAAAATCAACAAATGTGATCTACTAGAGAATATTTCTCATTAGCTACTTTCAAAGTGTTTGAATGCTTATCATTAATATCTGATCTGAGCCAATACTATACTACCTACAGAAACATTGTATAAATGAATGTTTTGGTACATTATTATACTAAATGTCTGCACTGCACTATACTTGACATGTCAAAAAATTATCATGACCATTAATTGTTGTGAAACACACCAGAAATGGTGAAGATGATGAGGAAATGAAGAAAAGATTTGTTAAGTTGCTTAGAGCAATGATTCCTTTACTGATTTGAAAAGTTACCAAATGAGTTACTCTTCTACTGTTAGCATAAGGCACTGTGGTGGTTTGAATAGGTATAGCCCAGGGAATGGCACTATTAGGTCATGTTGGAATAAGTGTGCCTTGTTGTAGGAAGTATGTCACTGTGAGGATGGAGTTTGAGACCCTCCTCCTAGC
Source organism: Mus minutoides (assembly GCA_902729485.2). Taxonomy (NCBI): domain Eukaryota; kingdom Metazoa; phylum Chordata; class Mammalia; order Rodentia; family Muridae; genus Mus; species Mus minutoides. The sequence continues at coordinate 2,948,309 of LR749580.1, forward strand.
TACTTTGAGATAGTATTCTTCTGTTTGCCTTCAGGACATGAAGGAGAACTCTCATCTCCTTTAATGGCAAAGCTACCTTAATGCTGCCATCCTTCCCACAATGATGATAACTGACTGAATCTCAGAACCAATAAGGCAGCCCCAATTAAATGTTGTCCTTTATAGCAGTTGCCTTGGCCATATCTCTTTACAGCAATGGAAAACTAAACTAAATAATACACCATGACCAAATAATAATAATAATAATAATAATAATAATAATAGAAGAATTTATTGGAGATGTTCAATTTTAGAGGATCAAAGTCCATTACAATCATGGTGCTGGAACAGTAGTTGAGAGCTCACATCTTTATCTACAAGTAGAATACATAGAAAGTTACCTGAGAATGGCATGGTATTTAGAAACTTCCAAGTCCACTCCCAGTAACATACCTCTTCATACCAGGCCATACCACCAATCTTTCTTAAGCAGTTGCACCAAGTGGAAAGCAGTATTCAAATTATTGGTCTACAGGGGTCATTCTCATTGCAGTTACCACTTTCTACTTATAGGCTTATATCACCATGCAAAGTGTATTTAGTTCCACTCCAAAAGTCTATATGGGGACTCTTATGGAAGAATAGGAGGAAGGATTGCAGACCCAAAGAGGTTAGGAACTCCATAGGAAGACCAATATCATCAACTAACCTGAACCCTTGGAGCTCTCAGAGTATGAGACCCTAACCAAAGAACATTCATGGACTGGACCTAAGCCTCCCTGTACATATGTGGCAGATATGTAGCTTGGTCTTCATGCGGATCCCAAACAATTGGAACAGAGATTATCCCAAAAGATGTTGCTTGTTCATGGGATATGTTATTCTAGCTGGCCTGCCTTGTCTGGCCTAATGGGAAAGGAAGCATCTAGCCTAACAGAAACCTGAACTACCAGGGTAGGGGATAACCAGAGAGGGGCCTACCTGCTCAGGTGAGAAAGGGAGGAAAGGAGGAGAAGGATTGTAGGAGGGGGATTGGAAGAAGACAGTGAGTGAGATGTAAAGTGAATAAGTAAAAAAAAAATCAAATTTTAAAACTATATAATTTATCTAGATATAATAATTTTCTCTGTCTTAGGTTTTATGTTGAAAAAAAAGGAAGGAACAATTATGTAGGATAAATTATATTTCTTGATATCAATGCCTGTTTTCTGGTTTTGTAGATAATCTTTCTCTATTTATAAAATATGTCAACATGGCTTGGTTTCATGACATGATATATGAAAAATCCACACACATCTATTACATCACTTTCCAGATTTCCCTTCCATAATTGTAATTTGTCTCTAATCCTCCATAGTCAGGATTTATAAAAATCATTTTCTTATCAAATTGAAAGGAATTTATTCATTTTTGTCTTACTGTGCATCATGCAGCATTGGTGCCATGTGTCTCTTCTGAGGAATATGTTTTGATACACAAGTATATACCTAAAAATAAGATTGCATAGTTTCCTTCAGGATATAAATGAATACATTTTCAGAGTTTACTTATAAAAAAGTTATGTACCAAACCACATACACACGAACAACACAAGCAAACTCAGTATGCATGCACCACACACACACACACACACACACACACACACACACGTATCTATCTATCTATCTATCTATCTATCTATCTATCTATCTATCTATCATCTACCTACCTACCTACCTACCTACCTACCTATGAAATAATACTATTCAGTGAAAAAAAAACTATCAACTAGAGTTTGGAAACATGGGAGAAGTTCAAGGGAGCATATCCAGGAAGACTGGGAAGAAGAAAATGAGTAAAAAAGGTTAGATAATTCTATATCAATAAAAATATTAAAATATTTCAGGGTATAGTATGATATCATCTTATTCATATTATAATAAGAAATAAATATATAAGATACAATAATAACTGGATACCAGTTTGACAGTAGTTCTGTGAAGTGTGATAGATTAAAGAAATTTATTGTAAAAATGAGTTTTGAAAATGAATACCAATAAAGTGGGAATATCAGATACAGTCTATATACATCAAAAGATGGTTTCTCTCCTTTTCTTCTTCTTATGTGTATATGTCTATGGTGTATATACATATATCTGAGAGTGAGTGAAAGTATATATGCCCTTCTGTATGTGGAGGCCCAAAGCTGATGCTGCCATCAACTGTTTGACTTTTATTACTGAGGCCTGCTGAACCCAGATCTCATTGATTCTGGCTCATGTGGCTACCCAGCTTACCATGATGATTCCCTATCTCTACTTTAACAGTGCTGGCATTACAGGGAGCCACTGTGCCTTTCAATTTCTGTATGTGGACTGTGGATCTGAACTTTAGACCTCATACCTTTAAAAAAAAAACTGCTTTATTGACTAAGTCACCTCCCTAGTGCTTTTTAATACGTTAATATAGTCTGTAGCAATACATTCAGTAGTAATATTCAGAGCAGTAACACATCATAAAATAATCATCCACTGATTGCCTCTATTTGGAAGAGTGTTTAAACTTGTTCACCCACGGCCATTGTGAGTTGTAGGAGCTCATAGTCTATAACTTGGCTTGCATGACGCTCACAAAGCCGCCTTTAGTTCACCCATGGCCATTGTGAGTTGTAGGAGCTCATAGTCTATAACTTGGCTTTCATGGCGCTCACAGAGCCGCCTTTAGTTCACCCATGGCCATTGTGAGTTGTAGGAGCTCATAGTCTATAACTTGGCTTTCATGATGCTCACAGAGCCGCCTTTAGTTCACCCATGGCCATTGTGAGTTGTAGGAGCTCATAGTCTATAACTTGGCTTTCATGGCGCTCACAGAGCTGCCTTTAGTTCACCCATGGCCATTGTGAGTTGTAGGAGCTCATAGTCTATAACTTGGCTTTCATGGCGCTCACAGAGCTGCCTTTAGTTCACCCATGGCCATTGTGAGTTGTAGGAGCTCATAGTCTATAACTTGGCTTTCATGATGCTCACAGAGCCGCCTTTAGTTCACCCATGGCCATTGTGAGTTGTAGGAGCTCATAGTCTATAACTTGGCTTGCATGAGGCTCACAGAGCCGCCTTTAGTTCACCCATGGCCATTGTGACTTGTAGGAGCTCATAGTCTATAACTTGGCTTTCATGACGCTCACAGAGCTGCCTTTAGTTCTGAAGTTCTATCATGTCTTAGTAGTTTGTACAAGCTATTGCTTGTTTGTCTCCTAATCCTCAACTGTCGGAGGAACTATCTCACAAATTCCAGTATGATATGCTTAATTAGAAGACAGGCTTAATTCATGGTAACGAATCTAGCTTCATTAGATCCCACATCTTCAGTCTCCGCCTTTGTGAATGACAGCCAATGCTGCACGCATCCTCTGGTGCTCGTCTCACGAGAACGACTGTAAAATGTTTTGAGAAGCTCTTGCCACGGAAAGAGGTCTATGAATATTTGAGAAAATGTTCTACACATTGCGGTTTTGTGTGATATTTCAGGAATGATGGTTTTGAGTTTGTAACACATGGGGTTGAACCATGGCATCGCCATTTTCTAGCTGTGCAATTAAACACATAATCATAATAACAGACGGGCACTCCACATAGCATAAACAGGTATATAAATTTTGATATTGTTTATCTCTACCATTCCCACTGTAACAAAATTCTTTTTCTTACCCAAATTGCTATGCTATTATTCTACATTTCAAATCTATTTCCTCTTTTACCTAGAGTTGATTTACATGTCATACTCTCCTTCTAAATCATTGCAAGTAATGATAGCTGTGTCAAAAATAGACTCCCACTTGCAAGCAACAAATTGACTTATCCTTTGTGAATAACACATCAACAAAAGTAACAATTTTGAGAGAATGTTTCACATTGATTGATTCCAAGAGAGCTAAATAGAGGGAAGCACAGAGGTGAATGAGGGGTGAGCCTTGTGTTGCGGTTAGAATGAGAACAGACTCCATAAACTCATATATTCAAGTACTTGGTCGCCCATTGGTGGAACTATTTTGGAAGGAGTAGTAGGTATGGCCTTCGCAGAGAGGGTACCCAAGTACAGGCTAGCTTTGGTGCTTCAAAAGCCCCTTCCATTCCAAGTTAATTCTCTGCCACCTACGTGCTTGTCATGATACAAGGTCTCCTGTACTGTTCCAAAGCCATAACTGCTTGCCTTTCTGCCAGTCCCCCAGGCACAAAGGTCATGGACTCTAAACTTCTGAAACTATGAGTTTCCAAAAGCTTTAACTTCTGACAGTTGTTTTGACGATGGTACTTCACCACAGCAACAAAACCTATGTAAGAGACCTACTCCGAAAAATCAGAAGAATTCTGGGTAACACAGACACCTTCTTTTAAACATTCTTCCTGAGAAAGACATTTTGCATCATTACAGAGATGATGAAGATGTCATTATTGCTGCATAGAGGTCACATGTTACAAAAACATTCCATGCAACCTGTGAAATTCTCATAGATTCTTCTATGGATTTAGAAAAGAATATGCAAAAGGTTATAGTAGTAACTTATAGATTTTTAGAAAACAAATACATTAAAATTTTTGGACAAATCACATAAAATATTGAAAGTTCCTGTCAACTAGTTAAATAACATTAGAGATCATGCTCAGAAAATCAATACTTTAAAAATCTGGATGTGAACATACAGAGGAATACTGACAAAATATCCTGAAGGAAAATTTTATTAGTAGTCTAATTTGCAAATGATTTTTAAAATGCTGAGTAATTTGTTAGCACCAGCAAGTGGCAGAGCCAGGCTTTGGTTCCTAGTCCTACCTGATGTCAACCTGAGAGACATGTGTCCTATGCTTCATTCCAATGTGATGCCCAGGAGAATATTTTCTACTAATATTTTTCTTCTGCTGCACATTCTGAAATGAATACCACATTTTCTTCATCTGGTCAGAAAACATCTTTGGAGTTCCTCGACATAATAGTAAGGCAATGCATCTATTAAAAGTGTGATTCAAATTCATCACTGTCTCCTAATTTCCTTAACTTACAGAAAACATATCCATATTTTCATGACTTTCAAACAAACAAACAAACAAACCTTCAAAATACCAATTTAGAAACAAACAAAACTATGTTTTTGGCACTTTAAAAAAAGCCCACAAAAAACCAAATTATTTCAGATTCATTTTTTAGATAGACTTGAGAACTAAATTTCTTTCTCAGACAGGACTTCATCTAATACAGCTAAAGAAAGTCTCTCCCTAGAGGAACTCATTACCTCATTTTTCCTTGGCATACCAAGAGAGAGCTTGGCTCCCAAAATGCCAGCTGTTTCAGAAGCCTTGGGGCCTGCTTCACCTCTAGGAACATTAGCTTTAACCTTTTAATCTCTTTGATTTAATCATATACCCGTGTAATTAAAATCTAATAGTCAAGTTTCAGGGGCAGACAAGAAGCAAGGGCTGGGCCACTGCCATTTAGCCTAAGCAGATGGCAGACACTGTTCCCTAAACAG
>LR750871.1:0-142500 GCA_902729485.2 Mus minutoides
TCTCTCTCTCTCTCTCTCTCTCTCTCTCTCTCTCTCTCTCTCTCTCTCTCCCTCTCTCTCTGGCACACTCACCCACTAAGTATGTACTTTCTCCTAGTACTTGACTATGTCTCTATATTCTTCCACAAAGTTATTCCAATCTGAAAAAGTAGGTTGAGCTCGCCATCTTTGTTTTGTATCTAAGACCTCCCTCTTTCACCTCTATCACACTACCACTGTGATTTGAGATTTTTTGAGACCTCTAACTTTTTCAGTCATCCATGTACATAGACTCACAAAGATGACTGAGACAGCTTTACTCCTGTTCTGCAGATGTCAGTTCACAGAGCAGAATGGTGAAAAAAAGGTAGAAATGCCTGTTTCACGATAAGGTACACACAAGACTCCGAAGACTGTTTTTTTTGTTTTGTTTTGTTTTATCTCATTAACAACAGTAGGCTAGAAGGTCTATCTACTCAAGCCTAACAACCATAAGACAGAACAATCACAGCACATGCTTCTAACTATAGCTTCTACTCCAAAGGCAAAAAAAAAAAAAAAAAAAAAAAAAAAAAAAAAAAAAAAAAAAAAAAAAAAAAAAAAAAAAAAAAAAAAAAAAAAAAAAAAAAAAAAAAAAAAAAAAAAGATAAAAAAGAAAAGAAAATGCAAAAAGAAAGCTTAAAAAAAAGAGTGAAGTAACTGTAAAGTTTGGGTGCCTGAGAGAAATTTGGATGCAGCTGTAAGCAGGGTAGACTGAGTAGATGACATCCCCAAATGCACCAGACATTTAAAACATCAAATTCTGTTTCTCCTTCTATCCTTCCTAGGAGATTTGTAGATCCTATAACTACAGGCATCTATGCAGGCAATGATGATGCCCAAGAGCGAGCACATAGTAGTCACAAGATCTTGGAGAATCTATTACTTTCCATTTCAGTTTTCTCATGTGGTAAGTGATCATTAGGAAAGTATAGAGTGACAGTATCTTTGCGATGTAACTGACAAGCTGGGGATTCACTACTGCTTTTCTTAGCTACATTTTTATTTTTACATTGGTAGATACACCTGCAAAGTGTTTGTGAAAAAAAAAATCTCTTCTTTCATGTGAACAAACACCTCAAGTTTAATAATAATAATAATAATAATAATAATAATAATAATGATACAGCAATAATGATAATTTTAGGCTTATCCTGTAATTTACTTGAAAGAATGGACCACTTCTAACAAATTACAAAAACAAATGGAATTAGTTTTGCCAGTCAGAAAACGGAATTCAACTGAAACCTCATTTACAGAGCATACCCCTTTCAGATTCTGTTAAAAACTACAATTGCATTATCTTTAAACTTTGGGTTCCTTGCATTCATATTAATATTATAAAAAAATAGAATGTATCTTATATCCCTATTCATGACAATGATTTTAATGGAAAAAGAGAAAAACACCAAATGCTGAAGAATACTACCAAAAATATTCATGGCTAAAACATTTTCCAAAATGTAAACTCAAACTGTTCTTTCACGTTTAGTTGATTTCACACTTTATTTTTGATATACATTCTTTCTCTTCTTAACACAACTACAGATGTGTATAAACAAGTAATTCTTACTGGTGAGGCACTTGGCATGAATTTCCTTTAGTTTTTTTTTTTTTTTTTTTTTTTTTTTTTTTTTTTTTTTTTTTTTTTTTTTTTTTTTTTTTTTTTTTTTTTTTTTTTTTTTTTTTTTTTTTTTTTTTTTTTTTTTTTTTTTTTTTTTTTTTTTTTTTTTTTTTTTTTTTTTTTTTTTTTTTTTTTTTTTTTTTTTTTTTTCTCTACTGCTTTTTAAGTTAAAGATCTTGAGCATTGGCCACATTTTAGTTCACTGAAGAGTAAATAAGATATGATCCCTTCTCTTGAACATTCAAAGCCTGATGATGAAGACAGGTGAGTAAATCCATAAACCCCATGTAAACTGTGTGGTAGCTACAGAGATGGCTGAAGGGACACAGAGACATGGCAGCATCTTAGGCCTTCAAGGTATGAAAAAAAACCTTGGTGTCTATACCCTACAACATTTTGTCTTCTGTTTCTGTTTTAACACAGAGGGTTGAGGGGAAGAAACAAAAGCGATTCTGTCTTTCTATTGGAAGAAACTTTCTGTCTGTTCTTTCTGTAGGACCTGAGCCCACCAGGCCAATGTTGCTGGATTAGAACCCATTCTTACCATCTAGAGATATAAGAAGGAAAAGGGAAACCAATCAAGATGCTGTTTACTCGATGCCTGAGGTATGATCCAAATTATAGCAGAGAAACTAATGTTTAGTAAATTGAGTAGTTCAAGTCCACAAAGCAACTTAGATGGTAGCTGACAATTACAGAATGACTATAGAACTCAATTGTAACACAAAGAAAAGCAGATACATGAATAGAAACAGAGACATGTTTTGGAGTCCCAAACTATGATTTACAGCATATATTTTTGTGGTTATTTTTGGAGATAACTGGGACATCTTTGTGTGCACATAAATATCACATTTTCAAAGGCTTTCAAAAAGCATTGCCAGTAAAATGGTTTCAAATTCCAAACCACAACTGTCTTCTGAGTTGGTTAAAACAGAGAACCTATGTTCGTGTGTAATGAACATGTTCTAAGCTACCATCACTACCCTTCCAGAGATATAAATAGTCCCTGACACATTCAAATAAAACCACCTTAACGTTCTGTGAATTGTGTAGCTTCCAAAGTTCATGATCTGAGATACCTGACAATATTAAGTAAGTACTGACAAAGCCCCATTAGAGCAGGGGCCATAGCAGATTTCCACCTTGGCTGGCTTCAGAAAGGCATGATCACTGACCTGTACTAACAAATTTTGAAGCTATTCTGAATTTCTTACATCGCATATATTTAAGTAGGCTTTAATAGAAGAGATATGTGGATCACTATTAAAAACATATTTTAAAATCACTTTGCCCATGTTCAGTATCCAAAACCGATCCTTCCATTTGACTGCTCTTCTGAGGTGTACTATAAAGGTACCAGAAATAAATTCCCACTGATATAACCTAGCCCATGGAAACAAAAACCCAATTCTGTCACCAGCATAATAACTAGGACAACCAGAATGCAAGAACAACCAGGAATTGTCTTTGTTCCATCACAATTACAGTGATAAAAATATTTATGCTGAAGGAATAGCTGCTGACACTGAGAGAAGTGGAAAGTACAGTTTAAAGCTGATGAAAATAGAAGCTGTGAGCTTTCACAGACCGTAGCTTATCTGAAGATATGAGCCAGAGCACCTACCCAGTCAGTACTAATGAACACTATAATCACTGTAATCAAACAAACAAAGCAAGTGCACATTAGGAGAGATTGAACTATTATTCAGAAAGTCTCACTAGATCTCTACATGGGTAGTTTTATTTGTAAATGGTTAATAAAGTTAGAATTGCTTTTTTATAAATGGTTTTGCTTTTTTGGAATAATATCGTTTTGGTCAAAGCTCGCTTCATAGCTTAATCATCTCTCTGTTAAATACATTTATGAAATAAAATGCAGAAAGTCTTGCATGGTTATTCAGAACTTAAACTTGTTTTGTAACCCTAAGCTTTTTTTTGGTTATTGTTAATTGTTATTGTTATTGTAATTGCTGCTGCTGCTGTGCTGTCTTTCAAATCTACAGTCCTTCCATTTTTTTCCCTAGAGATACACCTCCCTTAATGAAGCATCTTGAATAAGAGGGATGAATGGCTGGGGTTGTGAGGCCATATCTAATTCTAATAACTAGCCAATATGCATGCTACTAAACCTAAGCATTCCTCATATAAAGCCATACAATGATTAGGAGCTTAAATCCAAGCACTGTTCTAGACAATCTGATGAGCAATAGAAATCTAATTCATTCAGTTCAAGCTAGTATATAGCCCACCAGTTGACTTTGCTGTACTCCTTTTTCCTGGGCACTACTTTAAAGCCTATCATAGCTCCTGGTTTTCATTCCTTTAACTGAACTGTGATACAAAAACATAAAGATAAAAAGTAATGAGTATGACTACAAAAGTATGTAGGCTAGCCAAAAGCAACCAACCCTGCCCCCACTTGCTTCCTTCCTTCACCTTAAAGGCAATGTATCACTAGGTCGTTTTACATGGAGCGTACTGGTGTAATTAATTCTACCCTTGCCAACATTAAAATAATGACAATGAAATACTAAATCAAACAATTGTCTGCTAGTGGAAGTTTTAAATTTTATGTGGCTTTGGCTCTATAATCTGCTCCATTCCAGAGACAGCCACATCTTTTACCCATTGCCAGACTGTGAGACCTGTGGTAAAGGTCACAGGAAATGAGTTTGGCTATATAGAGTGCTTGGTCCCTAGGACTGTCTTCCAACTCTGGCAACACGAATACTGTCATCATCAATATTTCCAGCACTGATCTTACAATATTTCAGTCTGGTATTACCCACAACAAGTTCCTTGGACCAGTAAAGTCTGTGAATGAGAAGCCTATCAGCAAATTCCAGCCCAGAATGGCATCTCAATCCTCTAGGAGCAAGACTACATCAATATTAAATGGGCTGTTGCTGTTTCCAAATATTTTATATAGTCTCCTGGCATCTTCACCACCTTAGAGAAAGCTGTGGCTCGTTTAAAGAATGGAATCAAAAGATTTATCATCTCTGCCATTTCTGCTGATATCCTGATGTCAGTAATTTTTACAGATCATGAGAATAAACTCTTAAGATTGCCAACATGCCTCTTTAACTATCAACTGCTTAGGCATCATGGGAAATGTCATCATGACAATTTTGGTATTATTGAGGGACTCTTGACCACAGTCCTACCCTTCACTGGCACCTTGAAAAGTGTGGATAGCCCTGATGACAGGGACTACCCAGAACATGATCACTGAATCCACTGGCCTGGATATTGCTTTAGCAAGATCATTCAAGAACTGAATGGGAAACTCCCAAAATTTCTGTCATGGATCTCACCTGATACATGAAGAAAGCTGCCAAGTATGACTATATCAAGAAGGTGGAGAAACAAGAACCACAGAGCTCGCTCTCTAAGGGACATTCTCAGCTATAACGAGGACCAGGTTGTCTCCAGAAATTTTAACAGTGACACTTACTCTTCCATCTTTGATACTGGGGCAAGAATTGCCCTCTAAGACTACATAGTCAAGTTGCTTTCTGTGCATGACAATGAATTTAGCTAAAGCAACAGTGCAGTAGACTTCACAATTCAAATGGTATTCATGGAGTAAAAAGCCTTGGACCACTTACCCCCAAAAAAAGCATGAGAGAAAGAGAGGAGTGCTATGCTTCAAAAAGGACCATGACCCAAGCTAAGCACCTAATGTACTAAACATATCCCCTCACAGTTTCCCAAGAGAGACAGAAGAAAAGGAGAGGAGGGAGAGAAAGAAGAGGAGGAAGAGAAAGAGGAGGAAGAGGAGGAGGAAGAAAAAGAGGAATAGGAAGAATGAGGAGGAGGAAGAAGTGATGATAGTGAAGGAGGAAGAGGAGGAGTTTTTTTTTGGTGAAGCCAGTAGGCTCATAGGAAGTGGTATTATTGGAAAAGACTAAGACACGTGGCCTTATTAGAATATGTGAGATATTGCTCAAGTATGTGCATTACTAGTGCTGGGCTTTGAGGCATTTAAAGCTCAGGCTGGCCCAGTAACTCACTTCCCTTTTTGCTGCCTGCCATTCCAGATATATAATTCTTGGCTCCTTTTCCAGCACCATATCTACCTGTGTACCACCATGCTTCAACCATGATGACAATTTACCAAACCACTTAACTGTAAGCCATCCCCAATCAAATGATTTCCTTTATAGGAGTTGCTGTGGTTATATCATCTCTTCAAAATAATAAACTATATGACTAGACCTATTCTCTATTACCATCAATAAAGTTTACTGTATCCATAAAAATCATATATGCATTTCTAATGCTTTCAAAGAAAAAATATCAACTAAAAATCTATCTTCACTAACTTCTCAAATACATTGTATACTATAGTATACCCCAGAACATTCAATAATCTTTTGTGCTGGCTGGCTCTTCATATTTATGTAAAGGCAACTTAGTGATTGAACTCAACGTACAGACTTCCCTTAAAATAATAGACAATGATGTCTTTGATTCTCTAAGTTGTCTATGCCTTCCCATCCTGAAAATATCCCAATCTCATTTGATTCTATAAATGACTGCAAGATTTTAGTAATGTGTGTTCAGAACCCATGCCTTTCATAAATCCATTTGCATAAGATTCAAATGAGATGCTAATAAACATTTGAATCCTTGGGTCTAGACTAGCATTCATTGAATCAAACTCTAGCTATAGAGCCGTAGACATGCACTCTCAGATATATTTTCTAAGCACTGTAGTACCACAGGCGTTAACACAGACAAGGCATCTGAACTTCTGGATCACAGAGAAATGAAAGAGCACAGTGAGAGAAAAGAAGTGTCAGGCAGAGGAAAGACGCTCACAGACAGAGGGGGGAAAAAAAAACAATAGGAGAAAATCTAGGAATTACAGTTTCAAAGGGCTAAAGAAGAACAGAAATGGCATACATAAGGTTACCAGATAACAGATACATTTCTGGTACTCAAGTGTATATTTTCTCAGTGGTTGATGTGCAATCTAGCACTCTACATGCTATCTCTCTGTAGCCCAGGCATCATGAGACATTTCTAATCCTAGCATTAAAAATGCAGAGACAGGACGGTTTTGAATTTGGATCTAGCATAAACAGCAAAATAAAGGCCAATTTTAAAAGGCTATGTTACAACACATTTTGCTATTTTATAATACATAGATATGCAAATAACTAAAACAGCACTACCACTGTAGGTTGATATGTTCTCTAAACAAACGAACAAACAAACAAACAAACAAACAAAACGCTTCCAATTTTCTTGCAGCTGCTTGACAAAGAATGGTAAGCAGACAGTCCGGGAGCATCTCCACCTTGCAGACAAGAGAATAGAAGCTTCTTGGACTTTAGCAAGTTTTCCAACCTTTCATGGTCCCAACTGTGAAGCCATGAGTTCAACACTGAGCTGCTCTTTCTAAATTCAGGTATGCTTCTATTTATGCCTCCCTGAAATTTGTTTTAAACAAGACAAAACAAAAGAAAACATAAAACCCTTGTCAGTTAAACGATTGACTGTTTTCCTACTTCTTGGATTCAAAGGATTCATTCCTGTAGGATCTCACCCTGAACTTGATGTTAACCTACATCAGAGTCTCTTCTATCACACCTGAAAGCACAGTGACACACATTAGATCAGCTCAGTGGATCCTGTACAAGAGCTGGTGGAAGGTGTAGTCTGTGCACAAACCCAGCAGTTACGGCTGTATTGTCAAGAACCAGCAGCACTTCTCACATTATCAGTTTCAGGTCGATAATTTAATGTGATGGGTGTGAGGCACCAGCTACACATCTCTCCATCATGAAACAATAATTGTGATCCTATATTCTTCACCAGGAATATCAAGGTCATTGTCTGGATCTAAATCTACACAGGAGCTTCCCTCAATAGATGTCATGAAAGATAAGCACCAAGCTGACATGCTCTAACAGAAGTATCACCTGCTATCAGAGCCACTGTGACAGCTGCATGACAAGACAATGCAAGCCAATTCATCAGGACTCTCAGCCAAAGTGCAGCCCTAATAGATATGAAGAGCATATGCCTCCCTGCCACACAAAGGGTGTTTATTACTATAGGGCTGTTTGTACAATGTTTGTATAATCCAATTAATCACTGTTGATAGTCATTCTTTTTAATTGACAAAAACAAGAGCTGCCAACTTTATTGAATGATTGCATTTATTGTCATAGTGTGAACTTGGAATGACTATGAGGCACACATAATCATTCCTGGATACAAACAGCGTACACTACTCCTTGGCTTTGATATATGATATATGTTTCCTTGGTCTTACCATCTTCTGCTTCTAAAACCTGATTGGTATTTTAAAGAAAGACTCAAATTGGGCAGAAACTGGGGGAACCTGTAGCACTTATCCCATTCTAAGCAGCAGTCAGTCTACAGCATTTGCTGACTGCTACCACAAGGAGATATATGCTCAGATTTATCAGAGGATCAACAAGACGTAATTTTTTTTCGTTCTTTCCTTTCTTTTTGTTTAACTTCTAACTTTTAAATATCTGGTTCCCCTAAAAGTAGAACTTAACAATACAAACTTTCTGGCAACTCATTTCAGAAGTTACTCTGGAAGAAAAAAAAAAGGAATTAAAACCAACTAAGAGATGCTGGCTATGTCCTTGATCTCCAGATTCTTCCTTTTGGGTAAAGCAACCCAGGAGCAGGCATCCCCACCCCCAGTACCTGTCTCCTATTGCTTTAACAGGTGTTCCTCTGGATAATATTTCCTGTGCGCTTCGTAACTGAACAAGCCAAAGCATTGGGTTGGCTGCATTATGGGAAAGCTCTGAACAGAAAAGCAATGCTTCCTGAGGTGGAATGTCATTGTGACTTATGGAATCTCGTTGCCACTGAGGGCAAAGGTCACTGAAAGGATTGAATGATACAGTAGCTGACTAATAGCATGTAATAAAGATGGGAATAATTAGGAACCAGCCTGATTTGGCTCACAAATTTCTCTGCTTTGTCTGGACAAAAGGCTGACTGCCCTACAGGGAAGTGCAGCATCCCCACAATAATGCAGCCTTTATACCACTGAACTGAACCAACCATGTGTCTGGGATCCTACAGGCAATATGCACATTGAAGACATGTTCTTTAACGGCATGGCTCTCCATTGCACCTGACTTAAGGTAAACAGTTTAAAAAAATTAAATGACATGCTCAAGAGAAAGGCCCATGACTGTTTGTGGAACTAAGTCAATAATCATTAGAATAATGATTCAAAGATAGACACACACACACACTGTAATTTGAATGTGAAATGTCTTTCATAGGCTCATCTGCTTAAACACTGAGTCTCCAGCTAGTGGTGTAGTTTAGAAAGGTTGTAGATCCTTTGCGAGGTGGAATAAGTGGGTCACTAGAGAGCCTTGAGGCTTTATTGTCTGGCCCACTTCCTGTTCACACTCTTCTCCCTGAAGCATCACAATGGGAACTACCAGTTTCTTGTGCCTGCTGCCAAGACATCCCTCCTCTTTACAGCTTTGCCTTCCCCACCAAGATGTACTGTACTGATGTAGCCTTCAAGAAATGTAATGACAAATAATCCTTCCTAGGAGTCTTAGGTTGCTTTTGTCAGGGTGCTTTATCAAAAGAATGAAAGTAACTAAGACTTTAGTTATTATATGGTTAGTTATATATTATATTACATTGTATCATTTTACATAAGAGACACTTGATTTTTGTAGTAGAGTTTTGCCCTGTAACCTGTCCTTGAATAGTGATTCTTCTTTCTAAGACTTGAGCATCCTGGAATTAGAAGCACTTACTACAATGTCTGCTCAAAACATAATTTCCACTAGCACCCTGTTAGCTACAACTAAAAAGCAAACTCTTATCGGGAGACAGAGTCCAAAGGTAGACTAGAAACAATTATTTCTGTGTTTTTTTTTGTTGTTGTTGTTGTTGTTATGTGGTTGGTGTTGGGTTGTGTTGTTTTGGTTTGGTTTTAGAGGTTTTGCTTTGTTTTGTTGAGGTCAAAATCTCACTGTATAGATCTCACTGGCTGGAACTCTCTGTGTTGGACAGACTGGCATTGACCTTCCGGACCTTCTCATGCCTCTGCTTCCCAAGTGTTGGTGTTAAAGGTATGAGCCACCACTCCAGGCAGAAGCATCACTTCTCACCTCCTGAAAGAGCCTTCTTATTCCAAGACATGAATCAGAGATAAAGATAAAATATGTTTCCTGAAGAGGGGCATATATTGCCTCAATTATAAAAAAAATAATTATAAAATGGAAATTTTTAGCACCCAGCTCATGTAGCTCACAACAGTCAAAAACTTCAGTCCAAGAGATGTGATGCTTTCGTCTCGCATCTACAGGAACCACAATATATGTAATGCATTTGTATGTGTATATATGTTTGTATGTCTACATATAGATGTATATGCATGTTTATATATTTACATGTACCTATCCATAAAATAGTTTAATAATTACAAATTTAAAAATATCCATGCATTTTATGGTGATAAGTAGAGAAATTACATTGCGTACACAAAATAAAGCAATGGTAATTCAGTTTCAACATGTACAACTACTGAAGCTGAATGTTGTGGGGTTTTTTATATGCAAACTCTGTGTCCTAGTTTCATTTATGTTGCTATGTTAAAAATATTCTGACAAAAAGAAACTTAGAGAAGAAGAGGGCCTATTTCAGCTCACAGTTCCTAGTCATGTTTATTACCATAAGGAAACTAAAAACAAGTAGGCACATTACACCACAGTCAGAAACACAGAAAAATTAATGTATGTACACTTCAGCACCGGAATCCATACAGTAGAAGAAAAGATTCATGCAGGTATTCTCAGACTTTTGCCACAGCATACCTAAACTAATGCAGACATACACACAAATAAGATTGTAAATAAACAAATAAGCAATTAAGACAATCTAATCTCTAATAGATTATATGGCCCAATAGATCAAGAAGAGCAAGAGGCAAGGGGTGACTTCTATTTTGATTTTCACAGATTTCAGTTCTCTTACTCATGACATGCCCTAAGAAAATGGTACGCACACTGCATAGCTATGAAGTAGCAGGAAGGCCACACCTAATGAAAACCTATGGATGGAACAGGGTGAGCCTCAAAGGGATTGTAACAAAAGATCTCCACTGTGGTTAATTCTGGGCCAGGCTCTGACCTGGAGAGATGAATAATTGGTACCATCATTAAGTCTGCAGATGAGAACAGTTTAAAGTCAAAACTGGGAAAAGGAAGGTGGGAGGCCGGGGGGGGGGGAGCTACTAGACATTGAGGAATATAGGATTCAAATCTGGAATGGCCTTGAACACTTGAAGAAGCAAAGGACAGAATGCATTTCTCTATTCTTTTTCTTCCACAGGATGGGAAACATGTTCCTTTCAGCCAGAGATTGCACTTACACATGTGGTAAACATACATGAGATGCTGGGCTGAGTTCTACAGACACATACTTACGAAATAAAGTCCCAACCTGTAATTTTACAGAAAGAATTACTTTATTGAAGAAAAAAAAATATAGGAAACTGACAGCCTTAAGTGTCCGGCCTTCTCTGATTCTGTTGTACTTTTCTTCCCGCTCCTAGTCTGAGTTAATTACACCTCTCGAGTGTTTTCCTTCTTCCTGTGTCACAGAACACTGGAGTGTAATCAGACTTTTACTTGTCTCCCTCTAAATTGCTAATCTCTAAAAGAGCACAGGCCATGGATCATGCATCTTTGCCTCCGCAGAGCACAGCACCCGACACACACACACAATGGATGTTCAATAGATACTTATTGATTTACAACTGAAAACACATTGTGCACATGTAAAGTGGACTTTAGGCATCTATTAAAAGAATCTGGGGTGCTATCTTGAAGCACAGGATAGAATTTATGTCACCCAATAGCCACAGAGGTATGGTTAAAAAGTCATAATAGTAAGGCTGGAGCAATGACTCAGTGGTTAAGAGCACTGGCTATACATGCACAGGGCCTTGGTTTCTTTCCCAGTACCTACGTGGCAGCTTATGATTACCTGTAACTTCAGTTTTAGGAACATCAATGCCCCCTTCTGACCTCTATCTGGCACCAGGCACACATGAGCACACAAACATCCAAGTAGGCAAAAAGATCCTACATATATAAATGAACAAAATCTTTTAAATTTTTCCTTTAAAAACAAAACAAAGCAAAACATCCTAGTGCTCCGGAGGGAGAGTCAGGTGGACCACAAATTCAAGCTATCCTGGATTCCACAGTGATGTCCAAAGCAACTGGAGCTACATAATGAGACTGTGCTTCAAAAAGTACAAGTAAAATCATGTTGTGAGGAACATCTATCCACACAAGCTACCTTTCCATGCAGGCTCATGGAGAGCCACTGTGGGGAATGAGAGGGCAGATGACAGGAAGAATCTCTTGAGAAAGAACTTCTCTGAGAGCCAAGACAAGGTGCTTGGAAGTAAGGAGTGGGGAAGCACATGCTCAGGAAGCAGGGGAAAGCTGCCAGCCTGAAGCCGATAGAACAATTAAGTTCCATAGAACGTGTGAATAAGGGGGGTCAAAGAAAGGACAGAAACAAACAAGCAAGCAAACAAACAAGCAAACAAAAATCCCAAATACTTAGAGAGAAAACCCTAGCAGACCAATGCAAGTCAAAATATATTGAAACTGTAAGCACACAGAGAACACAGCAATCCCAAGGCTGAGACACAGCACAAGGTGAAGTTGAAGAAAACAAAAACAAAACAACCCTGGCATGGTTGGTATTAGAAAAGAAATCTCTCACTGGAGGAATGCTGTCTATGCAGACATGCAGAGCACACACATGGTCAAAGCACAGGTTGCACATCTACTAAGGGATGCAAATGCCTACAGACATGACAAAGGACAAATAGAAGCCCTTCATTTTGTGCAGGGGCATCCATAACAGAACCTGAGGTTCTATTTATAAGCGCATCCATGTTACCTGGGGAGAGGCTCATTCCAACACATAATACATCAGAAAACATTTGAAATTTGACTCTTAGTCCACTCTTTCCTCTTAAGTACTATCAAATCTTGTTTAGCTTTCTT
Organism: Mus minutoides; assembly: GCA_902729485.2. Lineage (NCBI taxonomy): Eukaryota > Metazoa > Chordata > Mammalia > Rodentia > Muridae > Mus > Mus minutoides. The sequence continues at coordinate 12,706 of LR750871.1, forward strand.
ATAGCTCCAACGCTGGGAGTGGATGAGTCTTCTCATTTTCCATATTTTATAACGATAGCAATACCTCTCCTGGGCATATACCCAGAAGATGTTCCAACTGGTAAAAAGGACACATGCTCCACTATGTTCATAGCAGCCTTATTTATAATAGCCATAAGCTGGAAAGAACCCAGATGTCCCTCAACAGAGGAATGGATACAGAAAATGTGATACATTTACACAATGGAGTACTATTCTGCTATTAAAAAAATGAATTTATGAAATTCTTGGGAAAATGGATGTATCTGGAGGACATAATCCTTAGTCAGGTAACCCAGTCACAAAAGAAGTCATTGGATATGTGGTCACTGATAAATGGATATTAGCCCAGAAACTTAGAATACCCAAGATACAATTTGCAAAACACAAGAAAATCAAGAAGGAAGACCAGCACGTGGATACTTCATTCCTCCTTTGAATAGGAAACAAAATACCCATGAAAGGAGTTACAGAGACAAAGTTTAGAGCTAAGATGAAAGGATGGACCACACAGAGACTAACCCACCAGGAGATCCATCCCATAATCAGTCACTAAACTCAGACACTATTGCATAGGACAGCAAGTGTTTACTGAAGGGACCCTGATATAGCTGCCTCATACAGAAGTGGATGCTCACAGTCATCTATAAGATGGAGCACGGGGCCCACATTGGAAAAGCTAGAGATAGAACCCCAGAAGCTGAAGGGGTCTGCAACCCTAGAAGAGGAACAACAATATAAACTAACCAGAACCCCCAGAACTTGTGTCTCTAGCTCCATAAGTAGCAGAAGATGGCCTAGTCGGCCATCATTGGGAGGAGAGGCCCCTTGGTATTGCAATCTTTATATTCTACAATACAGGGGAACGCCAGGGACAAGAAGTGGGAGTGGGTGGGCAGGGGAACAGGGCGGTGGGAGGGGGGAAGGAACTTTCGGGATAGCATTTGAAATGTAAATTAAGAAAATATCTAATAAAAAAATAAAAAATTAAAAAAAAAAAAAAACTGGCAGTTTGGCCGGGCATGGTGGCACACTCCTTTGATCCCAGCACTCAGGAGGCAGAGGCAGGCAGATTTCTGAGTTCGAGGCCAGCCTGGTCTACAAAGTGAGTTCCAGGACATCCGGGGCTATACAGAGAAACCCTGTCTCGAAAAACAAAACAAAACAAAACAAAACAAAACAAAACACACCTGGCAGTTTGATTTCATTCCCACTTCATTTTTCTTTTGAGGAGGGGGAAATAGAGGATGGGGACAGAGCAGGAGTCTAGGAACTGGCTTCATAAGCTCGGCATCAGATGCATTCCCTAAGTCATATCTCAGCTGTGGCTATGACATAATCACCACAACTGCACACCACCAAAATCATAAGACATACCAAGACAATCTGCAAATTCCTGAATATATACGATGAGAGTTGAAGTGAACTTGACTCAAAGCATAATTTGAGATTTCCAATAGCCTGTTTAAAAGGCGGGATCATTTCAGATAACTCAAATTAAGCAAAACCAAACAAAACCTTGGTTTAGAAATTATAAGTAAGCATCTAGAAAATGAATTCAAAACACTATTCTGTAAAGACATCACTCCAATATAATTTCATCATGTTATTATGTATGAATGTTGTTACCAATCATGGGATCCAAAAGTTAGAAACTGTGTGTCACATTCCCTTAAAAATGCATATCAATATAAAGTCATTTTTTTCTTCTTATGTTGTCTACAAAATTACACCTTGACAACTTTGAAGTTATGTTTTTTTAAAGTCAGCAGGTTAAATTTGAAGCATCTGATACCAAGGTCCTCAACCAATGAGTAAAAAGGAAAAATTGAAAACATGTGGCTGATTGGAAAAGTAGGCAGGGTAGGCCTGACTGCTGTTATTATTGAAGGCATAAGTGAAATAAACATTAGGTCATTTTAAGCTCTGGAAAACAGCCTATGGTGGTACTTGACTGATTTGATGTGTTTCTGTACACAGTTACTGTGATAATGGAGCAGATATTTACCCTATAACAAAGCAAAGTGCAAATATAAGCCTTGGGGTTTACAGTAATTCCAGAATACCAAACTACCAGGAAGGGTTTTAAATGAAGTCCCTGCTGATTTATTTACTGGTGAAAACCCTTTTGTCTCCTAAAAACAGCAACATCACACACAAAACAAATTATTGATAAATTGAAGAATTTCAAACAAAGATAAACAGGAAATTAAAAATCGGTAGCAGGCATTAGCTTTAGCAAGTGCGATGAACAGAATTTGGTTCTTGGTCTGGGTCCAGTTTCCTCTGTGCATTTCCAAACATAAAGAGCTCCTGTGTGAGGTTCCTATTCTGCCAGAATCCCGAAGAACAGAACTAGCTCAGCCATGGGACCATGAGAGGAGCCAAGCAGTCTTGATTGCTTAACGTAATCTATAAACACAAGACACCAGGTTGACCCTCAAAGTGATCTCTTTCCCTTCACACAAGGATGGCAGGCCAGCGATACTGTTATGGGTTACAAAACAGCATTTAGAAAAGGTTCCTAAAGGAATTCTTTCTTCCTTTCAACCATGTTGCTATGGTAACCACACCAATCAAATGCCTTCACAAAAGCTTTTGTGTCAAGTTCTGTTAGCAAACTCATATAGAAAGTGTAACTTGCACCCAAATACTAACCAGGCCCGACCTTGATTAGCTTCCAAGACCAAGCACATTCAGGGTGGTACTGGCTACAGGACACTCAACAGAAAGGAAGACAAGGGGAAGAAAGGGTCCCCAGACCTAGCAGTTCTCAAGAAACAGGATGCCAAAAATGTGGTGAATCCCCTATTTGAGAGAAGTCCTAAGTCCTTCAGCACTGGACAAGACATGTAGCCCAAATGAAATCTCACTACTTCAAACAGTCCCGCTACACTGGTCAACAGTGGCAAAGGGTTCTATAAGAGACTCAAAGCACCTTCTGCTATTAACCAATTCACTCAGGCCCTGGATAAACATCGGCTACCAAGGTGAGTAAACCTTTCCACAAGACCAGGCCAGAGACAAAGCAGAAGAAGCAAGGGCTGCTGGCCAGTGCTAAGTTGTTGGCAAAGGGGGACGTCCAACTTAGATGCTATTAAAATGGTGATCTTCTTGCCTATTCTTTATCAAAAGACAGGAATACTCTACTGCATCATCACAGGGAAGGTCGGGCTGGAATGACTAGTCCACAAGATGATATACCACTTTTGCCTCACACTAGTTAACTAGGAAGACAAATGGGGCTCTGGCTAGAGTGGTAGAAGCTATAAGGATGATGACAAGGATATGATCTGTTGCCACTAGGGAGGCAATGTGCTCCTTCAAAAACCAAACAGTCCAAAAACAATGGTTCAAATTGCAAAGCTGGGAAAGGCCAAGGTCAAAGAACTCACCACTAAACTGGGTTAAGTATACACTGCTATATTTTCTGTACATGAATAAAATATTGCTATCAGCCAGGCACACACCTTTAATCCCAGCACTCGGGAAGCAGAGGCAGGCGGATTTTTTGAGTTTGAGGCCAGCCTGGTCTACAGAGTGAGTTTCAGGCCAGCCAGGGCTACACAGAGAAATCCTGTCTCGAAAAAACAAAAAAAACCCAAACCAAAACAAAACAAAAATATGCTCTCAAGAGAGAGAGGTGGTGGAGTAGGGTGGGGAATTCATACTATATTTCCTACCTTATTAGAAATAGACAGAAGATACTTCAATACAAGTAGAGGAATTTTCTTTTAGTACTAGGTATACTAACATCTTAAATTATTTAAGTTCGGTCTTTTTCCATAAAAGACTCCAGAACACTCTTTGAAAAGAAAAAAAAAGAAGAAGAAAAAGGAATGGGTCTGCCAGAAGGACTCTGGGTGGCAGAGCAGTCCTTGCCTTCCTGTACTTTGTTGTGACTTCTTCCAAACATGTGCTACACACACATCAGTCCTGCAGGTCTAACCCTCATGCAGAGCACACTGACACACACATTAGTGCTGCAGGTCTAACCCTCATGCAGAGCACACTAACACATGCATTAGTATTGCAGATCTAACTCATGCAGAGCACACTAACACACACATTATTGCTGCAAGTCTAACTCTCCTAAAGAGGGTCCTAGCCTTTGACATCAACATGAGCACACAAGGTGGGTAGACAAAAAAGGAATTTATTTCTTACAGTGTATTTTCCCTCTGTAAGGCCCCATGAACATATTATTGATTATAGTCATAAACAGGAGGACTGTTTTATGTTGACGACATGGTTTAACATTAGTTTTCTTCCACTTCTATAACTCTTTACTTTCTGTTGAATGCACTTTTAAAAGCAAAACAAAAATTACTACTGGAAATGGCGGTTCATGCCTAGAGGTTTAGCACATAAAAGAGTTGCTGTGAAGTGAAGGCTAGCCTGGGCTACATGGAGATGCAAGGCTGGGGAGGGCTACATAATAATGCCCTATCTCCAACCCAGACCAAAACCAAAAAGAGATATTGAGTGACTTAATAAACTTCAATAATTTCCTTAAGAGCCAAGAGACTTTTTATAAGAAAACAATAGTTTACTTTGTAGAATAAACTTTTCACATTCTTATCTTTAATTTTGCTCAGAAGTACCCCCCAAAATTAAGAAATTCTATAGTCTTATAAGTCCTCCAAATTCTGCTATATATACATATATATGTATATACATATAATATATATATATATATATAATTGTTAAAGTACTTTATTGCTAAAATCTAAAATATAGACTATATCTATATATCTATATATATATTTCTTCTTTATTGTTGTAGAATGAAGTAATTCTTAAAACAATAGGCAAACCTTTTATGAAAAGGGCACTTAATGGTTTTAATCTGCCTAATAACTACCCTAAATTGAAAACAAGTATTATCTTTTTCCTAGAATGAGCAGAATTTTGAGGTTTTTTATGAAAAGAATATACATCAAAACATTTGATAATTATGACCAGAATGAAACTAATATGATAAACTGGAACCAATTACAACTAAAGTTAATTGTTCAGACACTTTAAAAGAAAAATATCATCAGCACCATTAAACATCAACTTTTTCCAACACTATGCTCCTGAACTGATTGTTTATGTGTAACTTGACTTGAGAAACTTTATGTGGTTTAATGTATACATAGTTAAATAGAAACTCATGAACATATTGTCTTCATGTGATCTGAGCTGTGCACAGCTTAACAGGAACGTAGGACATTACAGCTAGAATTAAACTGTAACTGCAAGGAAAAGAATGGGGACACAGCTCAGTGGTATAGAACTTCCCTAGCATGTGCTGGGCCTTAGTGTGATTCCTATGTGTCAAGCAATAAATAAGGAAATTATAATTAAGAAAATCTGAAACAATAAATGAATCAACATTCATTACCTGTTGTAATTTCAAGGGTTTCACTTCATGAAGCTAGTGCCAACCTAAACTATGGACACTGACATTTTAATTAACTTTAACTGAAAACAAATTTAAATGCCTAAACTTAAATAGTGCTATTATCTTGCATTTGTATATGACATCAGAAATTTGGAAATTTGCCTTGGCGCCTTTCTGCTTCATAATATTTGTTTTTCTTCACAATTCTGGTAGATACTGGTGGAAAAGAAATAGAGTTTAAATTAGTTTAACAATGTGGAATACCAATGCTTCCTCTTACAATAGTAATTATAACATCAAATTTTATTAACCACCAACTAATTGGCCTATTTTTCTTTACTGTTAACATATTATCAGGGCAGACAAACAAAGAATGTCTTCAGTTGTCACAGTGATTCTGAGATGTAACTATACTCGTTTCACAGTCTAATACACATAAGTTCAGTAAGGTTAAATGGCCTGTCAAAGTCGAACAGTGAGAACCACTAGCTAGAACCCCCAGTCAGCTCCAGTAGACCAGCACATTTCTCTTTATGCCAAGAACAAATCAAACACCCAGATATGTTTCCTACAGATCACTGCTTCTCCTTCAGGACATGCCATTGCTAACACAGTTACTTCTCACAGTTATAAAATTTGAGACTAACTGTTGATTTGGCTTTGTAATTGTAACTTTGCCTTTGGGGGACACTTTAAACATGTTCATTACAAAACACTCATTTGGAGAAGCTAGAGAAAGTACCCAAGGAGCTGAAGGGGTCTGCAACCCTATAAGAGAAATAACAATATGAACTAACCAGAACCCCCAGAGCTCCTGTCTCTAGCTGCATATGTAGCAGAAGATGGCCTAGTCAGCCATCATTGGGAAGAGAGGCCCCTTGGTATTGCAAACTTTATATGCCCCAATAAAGGGAACCGCCAGGGCCAAGAAGTGGGAGTGGGTTGGTAGGGGAGGAGGAGCGGTGGGAGGTATACGGAACTTTCAGGATAGCATTTGAAATGTAAATTAAGAAAATATCTAATAAAAAAAAAACACACATTTGCCCTTACAGCACATTCCTGAGGGGTTCCTCTGTTGTCCTTTAGAAGACAGTTAAAGCAAGAAATCAAAGAAGGTAGTCTATTTGTTTCGATGCCTGACTGCTTAGTTAAATACAAAATATCATGGAACCAGAAGGTGGCACAAATGCTAAGAAAGGATGTTCTAACAAGAGCTGACTTTGCAAAGAGAAGAAACAAAGGATTAATTCTTAACCTTGATAAGATGAAAGGAAATCACTAGAGGAGACAATATGTACAGCACCTGCGCTTAATGCTCAGTAAAGATAGTGTCTATGCGTCAACATGTTACTCCTTTGACTATGGATAAACTGAAATATAAAATATAGAAAGGTTCTTCCAGCACATTTTCTTTCTTTCAGTTTTATATGAATAAATTAATTTCAGTCTTACATGATTCTCTAATATAAAAGCTCATTGAAAATGTGGTATACATTTTAATCTATTACATTATATTTGACTATTTCAGTAAAATTATCTGGGAAAGACTTAAAGCCACAATCCCTTTGTGATCCAGCACTGTGAACTTTCCGATAGGTAGAATTACCAGATAATTCTCTCAGCTGCCACATAATCAGGGAGCAAAAGCAAAAAGAGGGCTCACTCCTGGGTTTCCCTGTGTCTTGTTCTGACTACGCAATTATACACGCTAAAACCAGGCTATAAAGGAAGTGTGACCTCCCGTGATAGTTGAGTTGAGTGCTTTTGTTTCAAGATGTTTAAAGTCTCATTTCCCACCAGACAAAGATGTTCACAGGCAACATATTAGACAGGATACTGTCTCATCCTCACTCAGTAAGGGTAGTGAAAAAAACAAGAGCAAAAGACAACAAATATTCCCATATGTGTGCCTTTTAAATGAATCTAATTATTTTAAGCGTATAATTAAAAACATTCAAATTGTACAAGATAAATCCCTATAATTTTTGGACAATTTAGAAAGGAAAGTCAAAGCCTGGTGAACATGACTTAATTCCTAGCAGGGGCAGGAGTATTAGGAGTTCAAAGCAAGCAATGACTACAGAGGCAGTTCAAGGTTAGCCTAGACTAATGAGAACTTCTCACAAAAAGACAAAAATCTAAAAAAAAAACAACCACAAAATGAAACCAAAGTAAAAACAAATTAAACACATTTATTTGTGTGTGCTTACAGATTTATTTCTTTTATGTATGAGTACACTATAGCTGTCTTCAGACACACCAGAAGAGGGCATTGGATCCCATTACAGATGACTGTGAGCCACCAGGTGATTGCTGGGAATTGAACGCAGGACCTCTGGAAGAGAGCAGTCAGTGCTCTTAACCACTAAGGCATCTCTCCCGCCCTATTTGTGTGTGTTTAGTATAAGCACTTGCAGTATACATGCCATTACCATTTATATTCAAATATGAAAAGTGAGGATTTGTGTTAGTGTTCTGCTGCTGAAGTAGACACTATGAACATGGCAACTTCTTTACAAGAAATATTTAATTGGAGGTTTTCTTACAGTTTCAAAGGTATAGTTCATTACTAGCATGGTGAGGAGCACTGCTGAATGCAGGTCAGATGGTACTGGGGAAGGAACTGAGAGTTCTACATAGGGATCCATTGACTACAGGAAGAGAGAAACACTGGGCCTGGCTTGAGGTTTTGATACCCCACAGCCCACCTCCAGTGAAAAACTTCCTCCTACAAAGCCACACCTCTTAATTCCTCTTAAGTAGTGCCACTCCCTAATGACCAAGCATTCAAATCTATGAACCTACAGGTTCTTATTCAAACTACCACAGGATTGGTGTACATTACTCATTTTTCCCGATTTCTAGCTACAATTCCACCTTAGTAAGCAACTTATCTCTTCAATCTGTCTTTTAAAATTCATCATTTAAGATGAAGAAGTGAGGAAAATATAATCCCTGCCCCACCAGCTTTTGCACTTTTCTTGTACTAGGAATTATATCTTGGGTCTCGACATGGTGGCCAAGCATCCAAACATTCTGCCACACATAAATACACACACACACACACACACACACACACACACACACACACATCATACATATGCCATATATACATATGCATATATACATATAAAACCTCCAATTATATGTATATTAACCTCCAATTAAATATTTCTTGTAAAGAAGTTGCCATGTTCATAGTGTCTACTTCAGCAGCAGAACACTAACACAAATCCTCACTTTTCATATTTGAATATAAATGGTAATGGCATGTATACTGCAAGTGCTTATACTAAACACACACAAATATATCACCACTTTTAATCCTCCCTCAGAAATTAAAATACCTAGCGTAACATATTGTCCATCAGAAAGCTCAATTGATAGATTGATAGATAGACCCAGTCATTTTTCGACCTTACCTTTGAGGCATTGCTTATCAGACTTCTGAGGCTAACTTTGAACTCACTCTTCAAACTAGGAATGCCCTGACCTTACCATCTTCCTCAGTCTGCATCCCAAGTAGCTTATATCACCAATCCTGGCTTCCTCACCTGTTTCTTATTTGAAGGAAGTACTGAAGATATTTCTATTTACCTTCCTGATGTTAAAATGCACATGCTCTGCATTCCTAGATACATTCATGTCTCTGTATATTTTATCTCTGGGTCCAACCAAATGTCCAGGATCAGAACCCACAGAAGTCCTTGGTGATAGTCAACTTTTTAACTATCAACTTAATTGGATTTGTATACATATGGAAATATACTTATGTATAAGTCTAAAGAAGGAGGGCCCATCCTTAAAGGAGGATGACCATCCCTTAAGCCAGGATGCTGGATTGAACAAAAAGAAGAAACACAGCTCGGTGCACATATTATCATCCCCTGGTATTTGAATCTAGATGCAATCTGACCAGGTGCCTCACACTTCTACCATAATACCTTCCCTTGCATGCCACACCCTCAAACTGTGAGCTCAAATACATCTATCTTTTCTTAAGTTTCTTTTGTAGGATATTTTGTCACAGCAGTAAGAAAAATAACAATGATACTACGCTGTTTTTCACTGACCCTTTAAATTCAGCCAACAGGTCAGGGTCTTTTCTCACCCTTACTCAATTTAACTACTTTTCTGCCTCAGAAATGTTAAGCTGCCACCTGCTAATGCAAAGGGAGAATGCCATCAGAAAACTAAAATTCTGGGTATCTCTCCTATACAAATACAGTTAGCTACACACAAGTGTTGGTAATTTTTAAAGAAAGGGTGACATCAGCCCCTTTTCCTTTTATTCCTTCCTTTGATCTCTCAACCCCATTTTTTCCTGAACCTAAAATGAACAGGTTGACATGATGTGAGGGAGTGAACTAAGAGAATTACCTGGCTGTCGCTCACTGGTAGCTAACTACCAGTGTTTCCTAGTTCTGCCACCCAACACACCAATGTGTGAAACATGCATGCATGTGTGTGTGTGTGTGTGTGTGTGTGTGTGTGTGTGTGTGTGTGTGTTTATCCCCATAGTTTTACAGACACTTATGCTAGCCATTGACACTGCTACTCCAAATTCTATCATAATCTCTGTAACTAGCATAGACTTTTACATCCCCTGGGACTGTGTCACGGTCTGCTCCTTTCTGTGGATAGCATCCCAAATGGCTGTTCCATTTCTTTTCTTCACCACAAAACTCACAGTGGAGGGAAATCTCCGCATGTACCTCTTCTGTCTTCCATCTCCCCTCTTGGGATGAAGAGCTAACCTGCCTCTCTTTTGATTCTTTTAGATTTTCTATACAGAAACAAGACCACTAAGCCTTTTTGTACTTCAACCTTCAGTTAATATGGAAAACACTAAGGGGAAGCACAATTTCTTTCTTTTTTTTTTTTTTATTAGATATTTTCTTTATTTACATTTCAAATGTTATCCCCTTTCTGGGTTTCCACAACCACGCCCTGGAGTCCCCCGTCCCACCTCCCCTTCCCCTGCTTCTATGAGGGTGTTCCCCCACGACCAAAGGCAACTTCTAAGGAAATGCTTTGTTTCAACAAACAACTCTCAAGTCATACTCCATCCCTGATGTAAGTGTGGGCAGGAACCTGGAAGCAGGAACCAGAGACCATGGAGGAACACTGTTACTGGCTGGCTTCCCATGACCTTTCCAACTGTCTTTCTTATACACTCTAGGACCAACTGACCAGGGGTGGCACTAGCCACAATGCTGTGGGCCCTTCCATTTCCATTACTAATTAAGAAAATGCTCCATGGATTTGTCTACTGTCCAATCATATGAAGACATTTTCACCATTCTCAAATATCTCTAGCTGTGTCAAGATAACAAAAAAGTAGAGCCGACAGAGGTCACCTGTTAAAGGCCCCCGCCCTGTGAGTAAGTCAGGACTATGGATGGCCTCTTACAGAGGAGAGCTCAGCCACATGATTTCTCTTTGAGAATCCTGTCCTTCAACTGCATCACTAAAACTATTTCCCAGGATTTCTAGGCAGAGGGCTGGGAGTGGGCATGTAACATTCAGTGGCAGACCACGTTCAGTCTCAGTCTAAGGTAAGATACTCAGCATCCTCCTACTCCCAATAAAGAAAGAAAATTATGCCTGTGCCATGGTCAGTTGCTAGATGCAAAGTTCTTGAAAAAAATGTTCTTAGATATTGGTGTTATTAAGATCTGATTACATTTGTATTGGTATTTTGTGGTTTGTTTTTTGTTTTTTATTTTTTTGTTTGCTTGTTTGGTTTAGTTTGTTTTGTTGACTTTTTGAGGCATGGTCTCCTGTAACACCAAAACTACATGGACTCAAACTCTCACTTTATAGCTGATGCTGTTCCTGAATTCCTAGTCCTCCCCAAGTAATGGGAGACTGGTGGGTACCTCCATGTACTCTTTGGAGATGTATGCTTATTATGATTAACCCATTAATAGAGTGGATTCCTTATAGATATATTAGATATTCAACAACCAATATTCTGGAATACTTAGGAGTATTAGAGAACAAATGTTCTCATCAGTAGGACTAGAATTAAATTAGTTTCTTTCGCAAACAATAGCTCATTAGTGTTAACAAATCATATAAATGTGCTATTCTCAAATCTGTGCTATCTTTCAACAATTTAGGAAATAAAATTTTGGTATCTGGAGGACATCATCCTGAGTGAGGTAACCCAATCACAAAAGAAGTCACTTGATATGCACTCACTGATAAGTGGATATTAGCCCAGAAACCTATAATACCCAAGATACAACTCCCAAAACACAAGAAAATCAAGAAGGAAGACCAACATGTGGATACTTCATTCCTCCCTAGAATAGGGACTAAAATATCCAAGGGAGGAATTGCAGAGACAAAGTTTGGAGCTAAGACGAAAGGATGGACTATCCAGAGACTAACCTACCCGGGGATGCATCCCATAATCAGCCACCAAACACAGACACTATTGCATATGCTAGCAAGATTTTGCTGAAGGGACCCTGATATAGCTGTCTCCTGTGAAGCTTTGCCAGTGCCTGGCAAATACAGAAGTGGATGCTCACAGTCATCTATAGGATGGAACATAGGGACCCCAATGGAAAAGCTAGAGAAAGTACCCAAGAACTGATGGGGTCTGCAACCCTATAGGTGGAACAACAATATGAACTAATCAGTACCCCCAGAGCTCGTGTCTCTAGCTGCATATGTTGCAGAAGATGGCCTAGTCGGCCATCATTGGGAAGAGAGGCCCCTTGGTCTAGCAAACTTTATATGCCCCAGTACAGGGGAATGCCAGGTCCAAGAAGTGGGAGTGGGTGGGTAGGGGTACAGGGTGAGAGGGGGGAGGGTATAGGGGACTTTCAGGATAGCATTTGAAATGTAAATGAAGAAAATATCTTTTAAAAAAAAAAGAAAGAAAATTTTGAAGTAGGCAAGCATCATCAAGTGTTCTATGGCCACAAATCATGACAGGACTCCCTGCCTGCCATTTCACTGGCAAACCCAACATCACTATTACAGTAGTAAACAAATTTTTATAGGTTTTGTTTTGTGTTGTGCTTACTTGGTATTCTGGCTTCTACTTTCCTCCTGTTTCTTACAGTTCACCAAAAGAGCCATTGACAGTTGCCAGCGATAGTACATCTGTTTTCTTTGACTTTTGCCCCTGAAACATTTAGCCAAGCCCTGGCAGTGTTTACCTTAGCAAAACCAGTACCCTTATTGGGAACAGCAAAAGAAAATTATACTAAGTACTACCATATCATTTTTCAGACTCCATTTAATCATAGAGAAAAACTAAATTCAAGGTCCCATACTCTAGGGGAGCTTGGGACTTCCCTATTGAACACCTTCTGTTATAAACAGTGAGTGGTCTGAGTGCACACATCTCAGGGACAATTTGCAAGGAGACAGCTGTCTGAGTTGAGCCATCCCAAGGACAACTTCTCCATTCTGTTGGCAGGGTCAAACAAGTTCACGTTTCCGGGCCTAGGAACAAACACCTATCCCACTTCTCCAAATATTTTCTTAATTGTCTGTTAACCAGTAAAAAATATATAAATTGCTGTTACCTAAACCAAAGTCCATAAGTTGTAAAACTAGATAATCAATTGTCTTTTATTCCTTAATTACTGCATGCAGCTGACCTCCCCCTTTGTTTTCTTATTACTCTGCACTCCAGACCAAATGTCTAGGAGAATTAATTAAGGACCTTGAAGCCAGATGTCCTGGATGTGGCCCAGTCTCCAATGGGTACTCCCTTGCTTAGCCCATAATGTCAAAATCCAAATGGATAACACTTCAGCTCCCCCCCTGCCCCCCAGCTCCACACTCACTTTGTGTTCCCATCCTTTAAAACTGTTCAATCTCCCTTCAGGAACTCAGTTGAGATCTCAAGCTGGCCAAATCCCTAAGGGCTCAGAAAATAAATCTTTCGTTTTTTTTTAAGCTTGCAGATCTGAAGTGAAATATTCTCAGCTTCCACCCCAAACCCAACACCCTAACTGATTTGAAAGCAGACATAGTTGGGGAAAGAAAAGGCTATAAGAACTGGGAATAAAATGCTAAAGGGCCAGGCAGTGTAAGCATATGTTCTGACAGAGAAAATGGACATTCAATTGCTCAAAGCCAGGCACTTGCTACAATTTGAAAATTTGCCCAGTGAGAGTAGAACCGCCGCCTTTATACCTTGGCAGGTTAAGAACACAGTGACTGATGGCTGAGTGCTGGCTGATGTTAAAATGCTAGGATATGGAAAGAGAAGCACAAAGATTTACTGAGCTAAAAATCATTAAGGAAAGCATACAAGTGCTTATAAATCCAGTCCACAGAACACGGCATATTATAGAGGACCTATTTGTCTGTTAATAATATATCCTCTGGGGTAGAGGCATGACTTTTTCATTCTTAAAACCGCTAAAAGGAAATGGAATAGCCAAGCCAGCAATGTGTTCAGGGTCCCCAGCTTGAACTCAGATCTGGATTCTAGTTCTGTCAAAACTCAATATTTCCATCCCCCTAATCATTGTGCCTGCTGCAGATGCTGGTTTTAAACTTAGGATACTTAACAGGCTAGAGAACGAAAAGGAATAAACGTTATTTCCAAATTGAACCCAGTATTTACATAGTCCTTATACTGTAATCGTCCTGGAAAATGCTTGTGAAAGTTAATGCTGGTTGTCTATTGGATAGGACCTAGAATTTGGAGACAGATATCCAGGCATACTTGTGAGAGATTACCTAGACGAGTTTAATTGGGGGTTGGTTGGGGGTGGGGGGCACACCCTAATGAGGAGAGCACCATCACCTTGCATCTTGAACTGAATAAAAGGAGAAAAGAAGCTAAGCCTCAATATTCCTTCTCCTCTCCTTGCTGCTTATAGATACGATGTGACCTGCTCACCTTCCTTCCCTGATGAACTCTGCCCTGAAATGAATCAATATAAACTCCCTGTGCCCTTAACTGGCTTTTGTCAGACCATTTCATCCCAGAAATGGGAAAAAGTATCTAAGATCCTTCCAGTTACTTCAGGTGTCTACAGGAAATATTTCTAGAGCCTCCCATTAGCCGCTGAACTAAGTCCAGATACTCTAGTACAATATTTGACACTGAGTATTGTTAAAGAAACTTGATTGCACATCACTCATGGACCCAGGCTCTTGCACTTGCACACAAAAGATCAGACTGAAAATCAAAACCGGAGTCAATCACAAAACGTGCCATGGAATTATGCTCCAAAGAGTAAAGATAACTTCCTGAACAGAGGAATTTTGCTCAGCAGGTATGATGTAGCAAATTCTTTCAAAAGGAAACATTCTACCTAAAGGAAATACTTTCAGATTACAGAAGTTCTAAAGGCTGCAAGGATTCAGAAAGTAAACAAGTCACAGGGCCCAGAAAGTGCTTGAAACTTTCCTTATATAATCAGAGAACCTCTTGAGGCAAGAAGACAGCTCCATCTATCAGGCTAAGTGACTGTCATGCAGAGCCCCAGTAATGCTTCTGGTGGCCATTTGCTTATGTAGCTGTCTAGAAGTCCCACGTACATCTGTATGTAATTCCCAACCCCCCCCCCAAAACCTCCGTGGTTCACTGTGGTGGGCTTTGCTGACACGGTCCATATGATCTCTCTACAGCTCCCTAAAGGGTGGGCAGACATTTGTTGACATTTCTCCGGAAACTGCGTCACACAACAGCATGTTAAATTTCCTTCCCAGCTCTTAGTCAACAGCTAACAATTCTGCCAGCCCACTCTCATCCTCACCCAACCAGGAAAGTAATTTTGAAAAATACTGGAAATATTTTTTGTTTTTGTTTTTGTTCTTTTCTTTCCTGTTTCTTCAGTGCAGAGAACCAATCTCCTCTACCCAGCTTTCTGGAGATGGAGGGACATGCAACCTGGGTGCTAAGAAGTGAATTCAGATCTGTAAATGGTCACCATAATTTGAGCCTTTGACAGTGATGCTCCCCTCTTGCTGTTAACAGGGTAACTCCCAAGAGCACCCCTGTGCCCTCCTCCTTATTAAAGTTTTACCCTCCTACACTGTCATAGTATTCTTCCTACTGCTTGATCATCTTTTCCTCAGAAATCACAAATGTTTATCTTTTGCCTGCCTGCTTAATACTTCCGGTATACAGCCTCTCATTCCCCCACTGACTTAGGACATTTTCACCTTTTCCAGCTGGTGCCTTCTATGCGCCAGTGAGTCGCTGATGTTTAGCTCCACAACCACCAGGACTTTGACCCACAGAATCTGCTAGCACACAACACTACCCTCCTACAACCACCGTCTTCTGATTTCACAACATTTTCCAGGCTACCAGCCCTTGAAGAAAGATAGCATTTCTAAACGAAAAACCCTAAATTTCCACCCTAAAATTTCCCCTAAGCCTCCCCTTCTTGTTCCCATAATCTAAAAAATTGGAAATACTATCCTTATAGCCACTACCCTAAATATAACCTCCCTATCTTACTTCCCCATCTATTCTTAATACAGAAGACAAAGTAATCTAAAACAAAATCCAATGTGCCACTCATCTGCCTCAAACCCCCTTCATGGTCTTCCATGGTGTGCTCAATAAAAAAGCCTCCTTAAAGAGGCCCACAAGCCCTGAGCCATCATCCCTCCTAATTGTCTCTCCCAATCTACTACTTTACATCCTTACTGACCTAGTTATCAGAGCTCTATTACCTCCTTCTTGTCCTAAGTGGATGCAAGTATCTTTTACACATAACCAGATAACTATTTCTTACCCTGTGTGCCTCAACTTAAATGCTGACTCAACAGAGAAATTTATAAACATGGGATTGATTCTAAGAGTTCAGACATAATTTTCTAACCATAAGTACTTTAAATTTTATATACATATATTATTCTTCTCGCCTGAATACCAGGTTCCCTAGTGGCATGGATACTATCCTCTTGATAACAGTGAACGCTTAGTGCCTAGGATGGTATCATATGTACATATATAAAACAGTCAGAATCCACAGCCTGATATGCCTTGGTCTCTGGTCACTAACCCAATACTCTCCTTCTGAGCATATCTCTAAAAGGATATGTTTATCAGGGATATTCAATAACCCTATTTATTCCTTTCATCCCAGACTACTCTTAGATCATGACTCACTTTTCGGATCAGACTTTGGTACATTTTTACTTTTTATCCACTTACATTCACTCAAGGTAGAATTGATTACATGTTTTGTGTTGTACTCCTATTAAATATCAGCACATTAGGGCAGTATACAAAGACAAGAAATTATGACACTATGTCAATGGAGAGAAACCCCTCATCCAAAACCTCTTACCAGGTGAATTCCAACATATTATCATTTCCTTTGGAGGCTGCTGACCTAGACAAAATTCTTTTTATACAAAGCTGGATGTTAAATGAACCATGCTTAAGGTATAAACCTATGTGACCTTCAAATATGACCTCATTCATTTTGTAGATAAACTAGGAATCTCAAAAACAAGGACTAACAGTAGTTTGCAGTATAACATATCTACACCTGCAACCTTGTGAATAAAACCCAAGGCATAGGTCCTGCCTATGATCTATTTTTGTTCCCTTAACAGGTGTCTTCAGAACAGCAGCTACATAGACACCCGATTCTGACCCTCTGTGGAGAAGCTCACACCCACACTTGAGTATGTCTCTCTCCTCCTTTGAGGACCTTTTGAGGATCTATCAGTGTCTGTTCTGAAATCTGCTGAGTAGATTTTGAGAAGCTCCAAGTCTTCTTCACACTAGGTGGTCTCAAATTCTTTTCTATAGCCAGTTCAAGGATCAACTTTATCTGTGTTGAGGTCTTTAAAAGATCAAGGGAAGTCTCTAGGCTTCTGCAGACAAAAAAAATAGGATGATTGTCTCTATTCCCACAGCTATTAACATAAGCAAGTTGCTTATCCAACATAAAAAGAGTCAGAAATCTCCACTTCATATTTCAATCCCTCCAAACTGAGTGAATAAATGACTGTGTCTATTAATGAATAGTATTCAAGGACTTTGTATTTTCTTCCACAAAATCAGAAATAATTTCCTATTTTTCCCTAGACCCTAGAACATAAATCTGCTCATCATTTACATTTCAAAGAAGATTATGCCTGAAACCTATAGGATATATATCAAATCCCATCACTCAAAGATTTATTACTTGCTAGACGTTATTAAAATTTCTGAATTAAACTAAACATGGATCCAATCCAATTAATCCATGGCTAAATGGACTTGAATAGAATCCCTTTAAAATAATAGGCCTGAAATTATGTGGAAGAGCATCTTCTCGAGATATCACATTTTCATAATTATTAGTACAATATCCCAAAGCACATTTAGTTAGCACTTAGCACCATCATCAAAAATAATGATAATTTATTCAATATGCTGGACACAGTGTGACCTATTTCACTAGAACATTTATTACTGCAAAGGAATGTAAATTCCACGAAGGCCTTTTAGTTACACAATCCACAAATGAAGAGCCGATTCAATGATCATGGAGCACACTAGCCTGCCACCCTGATCTTGGATTTCTATCTCCTAAACCTGTGTGAAATAATGTTGTTTAAACCTTCCAGTCTACATTACTGTGTTACAGCATCATGATTACATTAGGACAGCAGATTTGGTAGCAATACTTTAGGAGACTTGGCTACTCGAATTATTGTGTAATATACAGAACTGTTCAAAATGAATACTAAGATCAGTTGCAGACCAGTTATCATAAATTAGAAGCTTAGTGAGATTTTTATTGCTTCTGTACTCCTAAAACTGAGGAAGATTCCATTACCTGTGTGAGCAAACTCTCACAGAGGTTATCCAATCGTGTGTGTGTGTGTGTGTGTGTGTGTGTGTGTGTGTATCACATATGTATATACATGTTACCATAATAAATTTATGATAATGAATTTGGCAAGGGGCCATGGAAAGAGCTAGAGGAGAAGGCTGATCACACACAACAGGTATAGAGAAGCTGGAGAGAGAGGAAGCGGCAGCAGAAGGAAAGGAGCAGGGGTGCGATAGATGCAGTGCTCGTGTGTGAACTTCACAAAAATCAAATTATGTAAATATATACATATGTATGTATATATTCAAAACATATAGGCCATGTTCCATTTGGATTCATGGTAAAACTTCGAACCATTCCAACAGGGTAAAATATCTATCATTAAAATTTGTGAAATTCTGTCCCTAAGTAAACCCTAACTACTCAAGCCATATTTTAAAATAATTCATAATGTGTTCATGACTTCTCAGAAACCGTGGAATATCCTATAAAATGTAATATGGACAAAACAAATGATTCCTAGAACCATTCTTCATATTCTACCAACAACATGTGTACGGCTTTCATTTCCTGTCAAGAGCTTACCGCATGAAAAAGCTCCCTATGTGCACATGCAAATTATTTTTCAGTTTTTAATCCTGAAGTACAACTCAGAGATTTATAAGTATAGGGGCATCAGTTATCAAATACACATGTCTATATAACAACATCCTTCTCAGGCTATGGAACATGCCTTTGGATATAAAAGCTTCAAGTCCTTCCCATCACGCTCCTTCCCCTTCCCTATTTCATTCTATCTTGGGCCTGAATACTCATTGCACAGGAAACCTCCCTTCCAGTTATTAGTCAGGGGACTCTCATGACCCCCCAAAAGGCATAGATTATTGTCATTGCCCTCCCAGAAATAGAAGGTAATAACTTATTACTGAAGACACCACACACTCAGGACACAGGTTTTGGAGGAATTGAGCTGGATCTGACCTGGAAGTCTCCTCACTGAGAAATAATTCTCTGATAGTATCAGAAGAAACCATAGAAGCTGCTAATGAAAAAAATCAATAATCCTATCCAGGTATAATGCAAATGAACCACAACAATAGCCAGCATGGTAAAATATTTAGGTCACAGTAGTAGCAACTTATATCATGGGGTAACCAACAACCAGGAAGCACTCAATAGGAGAAAATGCATGCCTAGCACTATACACTTAGCTAACTACCCATGGCCAGTAAGGTCTTGGAACTTAGCAAACCCATTACTGTCACTTGTCCAAACCAATATAATTCCTAAGTGCATTCTACAAATCCTTCTATGCACAGCTAAGCTTGGCTCTCACCCCTCATCAGTAAATCTTTTTTTTTTTTTTTGCAGCAGACAGAGATCCTTACAGAAGTCACATCTGGCCAAAATGCAAAGACTGCAGGATGCCCATCTTCAATGAAACATCTACAATATAAGACCTTCAACAGAGACTCGGGGAACATCTTTGTAGAGGAGGCAGAAAGATGGTAAGAAACAGAGGACCAAGACATCTGTTGTAAGATTATCTCTTCTAAGAAATAGATAATTAAAAGAAAAAAGAAAACAAAACAAAAAAAAAAAAGAGGAGGAAAAAGAAAACAGAAGGGGAGGCTGGACCTGGATAGAGTTGGAAGAACGAGTAAAGGATGAAAATGATCAAGATACCCTGTATGAAATGCTCCAAACATTAATACAAATTGTATATATTTTAAAGAGACTCTCAGATAGGTATACTGCTTATGTTTACCTTACACTGCTTTTTATACCATTCTATTATAGCACATATATTAGCTATTAAAATTTTTAATACATCCCTTAATAATATCTCTTAATAATTATCTCTCCTTTTTTTTTTTTTGGTCAGATGATCAAGCACAGCGGAACAAATGAGTAACCCTCCCAAGTTCTCAGGGCCAAGAGAGGAGCGCTGTACTGTGGACCTCAGAACTTTGACTCTTGTAAGCACACTTTGAACCACTTTGTTTCACTTCCATTCAAAACTGCTGTGTAGTGTAAATCTATAAGTTTATTTTCAACTATACTGCTCAAAGGTTTAAAAAAACAACAAGGGATGAAGATGAAAGAGTTTTAGAGAGATACTGATAGAAACTCCCGCCATCTTCAGAAAAATGCACTGAGACAATAGTGAATCAAGAAATCAGAATGTGAGATAAGCTAATGAAAAATATATGGCAACATACACAAGACCAAGAAGACACAGTACAAGAAGACACATACTTGGAACATGTGGGACCTGACTAATTCAGCTCTTACATGCTACCGGTAAAAAACAAAAAAAAAGTGTGCTTGCAGATTTTACATGTTTTGTTGAAGTTTCTAGTGGCAAAAAAATATCTCTAGCATGTATGTCTGCAGTTTGATAATAAAGAAAAGTAATTTTTACTGAAATTTTAATGTGTTCCAAGCATTGAGCTCAAATATTAGAATATGCTAACTAAACTTCACAAAAACTTAGGATAGAGATAGGACCTATTTGGATTGAATTAATGGCCCTAACTTGAAAAGATCCTATTCTTCTACACGAAACCTGTGCTGAAGTTCAATGCTATATTTGTAGAGAAAATGTGACACAACAATAGAAAACAGTATAATAAAATAGTGGATAAGATGGAGACACTTAGGGTTCTTTTTAACAGTGATAACCATAGACCAAAGATTTCTTTTAACTATGAAACCACTGTGCGGTCAGCCCCCATGTGTAGACAAGTTGAGTAGAAGGGCAATGGGCTTCAGCTATCACACCTTGAATACTGAAAGACATGCCACTTGATCAATAAAAATCTCATCAGATAGCCTTAAGACTAGGCTCCTCAGCTCCCCGTAAATAAGGTGTAAGCTGCCCAAATCAAGTTTTCTTGCTATTTTAAATTAGGTTTGGGGGAGAAACACATTTTTAGATGCATTTGACCTGTTCTGTGTACACAGCTTACATCCATTATCCAGTTTACAATCACATTTTGATAATGCACTGCACTGCATGCTTGAAAGAGAACTAGCCCTGTTGCAGTCCACATCCTTTCCAATTGTATTAACTGGCCCTGCCTGTGCTCCACAGTATACAGAATGTTCCCAATGAGGCATGAAGAGAAGGATAACTTAAAACCAAAGCCAGGGGCTCTACCTACACCACTCCACAAGAAAAAGGTGCCCTGGTACCTGCAGCTCAGCTGCTTGGTAAGATGGTGATCTGTGGGGTTGCTTCACTAAGCAGAATTTTTTACCTCTACAGTGTCATCATCTAGATCAGTGGTTCTTAACTTGTGAGTCCCCATCCCTGTGGGTGAGTCAAACTGCCCTTTCACAAGGGTTGCATACTAGACATTATACATATCAGATATTTACATTATGATTCATAACAGTAGCAATATTACAGTTACAAAGTAGGGACAAAAGAATTTTATGGTTACGGGGTCACCACTAACATGAAGAACCATATTAAAGGAGCCTAACATGACTGCTCTCTGAAAGAACCAACAGGCAGCTGAAAAAGTCAGATGCAGATATTTACACCCAACCAATGGACAGAAGTTGGTGCCCCTGTGTCTGAATTAGGGAAAAGCTAGAAGAAGCTGAGG
This sequence comes from Mus minutoides, assembly GCA_902729485.2. Lineage (NCBI taxonomy): Eukaryota > Metazoa > Chordata > Mammalia > Rodentia > Muridae > Mus > Mus minutoides. The sequence goes on from LR750871.1 coordinate 34,503, forward strand.
AAGAGGGCGACCCTGTAGGAAGACCAGCAATCTCAATTAACCTGGACCTCCAAGATCTCTCAGACACTGGATCACCAACCAGGCAGCATACACCAAATGATTTGAGGCCCCCAACACATATACAGCAGAGGACTGCTGGGGGTCTGGGTTCAGTCAGAGAAGATGCACCTAACCCTCAAGAGACTGGAGATCCCAGGGAGTGGGGAAGTCTGGTGGGGGTTGGGAGGAAGGTAGGAGATGTGGAACAGCCAGAGGGTGGACAGAGAGGGGGATAAAATGCGGGGTATAAAAAAAATTAAGTAAAAATTTTTAAACAGTAAGTAGAAGACAAAAAAGGACAAATAATAAAGAGCCATAGCACTAGGAAGGCTGAGAACCACCTCTAGATGCTAGACTACAGCAACAGTAGACAGCCAGAGAACACCAGCCTGCTTTTCTTCAAATAAGGAAGAAGGCAAGAGATGGGATAGAAGAAAGGAGGAAAAGAGGAAGAATGGGAGGGGTGGAAGGAGGAGGAATGGAGGGAGGAAAGGTTCCACAGAGCCAGTCTAATGGGCTCCAAGTCTGTTTGGAGGCAGGCAAACTCTGAGGTCTGGGGCTTGGTTCCTTTTTAAAACATGGCTTTTCTTTTGTTCTCTAAGTCCTTAAAAAGGAAGCAAGAATGAGAGTCGAGGCCATCTGTTGTAAACGCCTCACAGAGTTCCTAGAAATTGCCACCTGTCTCAGGTCTTCCATTTCTTCTCCTGATCAATAATGAATCCTAGGAGAATGTCTAGAAGGGTTAAATGCTAACTATGTTGGATAAAAAATTAAAAGACTTGCCTCCTCTGTGTCAAAGTACACTTGGCTGCCTTCCATTGCACCATTATGAAATTGCCCGAGGAATATATTATGTAAGCATGCTCTGTGACTGGACTAGAGATTACGGAGTCCACATACAATTAAGAAGAACACCCTCGTCGAAATCAGCAAATCTAGTCAGGAAGAGAAACGGCAAGGTGAGCAAAATTAAAGCTTGCTAAGCTTCCTCATAAACACACACTACATTCCTCTGAATGCCAAGTCCTTCTGAATCACACATATCATTGCTACCGACTCAGAAAAAAAAAAAAAAACCCACACATGCTCCGTCTCTCCCCAGCTCAGAATGAATCTTATCATTTGCGAAATGCTTGGCTATTCACTTCAACAGTGTTTCTTTTATGAGTCAGCTGTTGTAAATACTGCAAAACCTCACAGAAAGTTTCACTGGGTAAAAACCATTTACATATAACTAATCTGGCAAAAATGCCTTGCCAAATCATAGCGCTTCTACTTTTCCTTCAGTTGTTTTTTTTTTTCTTGACAGTTGGAAATGGGTACACATTGTAATTTGCCTGCATCTATTTTCTACGTTTGTAGTGTCCAGTAAAATCATTCAGACCGCATGACAGCTAAAAGGGCAATAAGGAAAAGTGCCTGCAATCTTCAGAGTCATAATGTGTATGGAATGTAAACTGTACAGGCCATTGTGTATGTGTCTATATCTACATCTATATCTATATCTGATCTATATCTAATCTATACATCTATATCTAATCTATACATCTATATCTATATCTATCTATAGATATATAGAGAGAGGAGAAGGGCTAGAGAGAAAGAGAGTAAGAAAGAGACTGGTAACCAGAAATCCAATGGTGAGTAAGGCCACAGTGGACTGTGAGGATATGAAAGGAATGTAGCTGAGTCTATAGACATGATATATGTCTCATTAGCATGTGGGTGGTGTTCCTTAAATTTATGATGTCACACTACAGGAGCACAAGACTTCTCAAGGAAGACTGCTTTAAATATGAAGTCTTTCAAGTGTATAACATTGTCACTGGAGAAGGCTGGATAGGCATTGTTTCTCTGAATTGGTGTATATTCATTTTATCTCTTGCTATCATATCTCTAGCTCTTTTATCTTTCTATATCTTCCCCATCTCTCTCCTTCTGTTTCCTCCTTTTTCTTATGAGGCTTCGTTTTTCATAAACCATACAATGATGCACACCACCACAAAACAGGAAATAATACATGAAATGAAATTAATGTAGCATTTTACTTCACTTTAGTACTCCCATAAATGTAACTTCTGTCCTGGTTAGTATTTTGTTGTTTTTGGTGGTGGTGGTGGTGGTGGTTATTGTTGTTGTTGCTGCTGTTGTTGTTAATGTAATATAACCTAGAATCATCTGTGTGGGGAATTGCAGGCTGGTCTCCAGTTGAGCTAAGGTCAGAACCCTGAGGTCATAATTCACCTTCATGACACAGTAGGCGTTCCCTCATGCTCCTGGAACTCTGGCTCCTGCCTAAGTTACCGCCCCTCCCAAATCCCCCACAAGAGAAGCAGGGTCAGTAGTCAAGTAGACAATGGCCCAAGCTTCTGATCTCTAGGCTAAACTCCTCCTCAATTACCTAGCAACAGTAAAGACCATAAAAAAGGGGTGTTCAACCTCACCTCGCTCTCTTACTCTCTTACTGCTTACTCTCTTGTCTCCTTCTCACCCTTTCTCTCCTCTCTCTTCTCTCCTCTCTTTTCTCTTTGTCCTCTCATCTCCTCTCTCCCTCTTACTCTCTTTCTCTCTAGCCTTTCTTCTCTCTCTCTTTCTACCTTGTTTCTCCCTGCATTTCTATAATAAAGCTCTTAAACCATAGAGAGTCTCTGCTCCATCAAGGCTGTGAGCACTCTTGCAGGTGTTGGGAACATCTTCCCTTATCCCTCTCGCATATAACCCCGGGGCTACAGGGTGTGGCCCTGGGGCCCCCAGGTCAGAGGCTGCCCCTTGTCCACACACCCCCACCCCCCGCCGAGTGGGTCAGAGGCTTGGATGTCCACCCAGCACTGAGTGGAAAGCCTCTGTCAGCCCTCCTGCATCTGCCTGCCCAGAGCATAGGAGGCGCTCTTGCTGGACGTGGGCTTCTTCCCCGGGGCCCTCTTTTTTACTTCCTAACACATCTTGGGGGGAAACATCCACTGAAGATTTGCCTCCCCTGGACCAGCATGTTTTGATGAGTTTTTGATGTGGACCCAGGCATAGGCATGTTTGGGATGTATAAGAAAGCCAGGTTAGTTGCTCACTAGCCACTGAGCCAAGAATAAGCCAAAAAGAAGCTGTTGTTGTCTATTCCTCCAATGGCTGGAATTCTTGCCACATGTTTTGTCAGTGATGAAGTGTGATATGGAAATGTACTGATATAAACAACTCCCCACACTGTTTCTGGCTAGAGTGTTCCTAAGGGCAACAGAGAGCAAACTAAGGCAGCATCCACCATTCATTGTCCACAGTATTCCATGATAGAGTAGACATTTTCTCTTTTCCATCATTTCCCATTCTTCGTTTGTACATACTATAACTGAGTTAGCATCTTCTCCATGTGCTCTAGAGAGTTAAGGGTTGGGGAAGCATGGTTGGTTCATTCCCAGGCCAAGTCAATGGAGGTAACCGCAAAACAAGAAAGGACAGGGTTTGAGGGACAAAACTGAAACTGTGTGGCTTTGTTCTTCTGCATTACTGGACAGGACATTACTGGACAGAAAGGCCTTTGTTAAAGCATAAACCTGGTATAACTGCCTCCAGTTCCTATTGGTTGGGGAGATGAGATTATAGTCATGGGAAATGATCTCAATTCAGGAGAATCTTAAGTTAATAACAAGTGCCATTCACAATATGAAATAGAATGAAAATTAATTCACCCTTAAACATATATTTCAAATATTTGTGTCTTCCACCTTAAAATAGTTCATCTAACAGTTTGATATTGTATAAAATTCTAGATACAATTCTCAACTAATGAAACAAACTTGAGACTTTTTGTCTTTCTTTTTTTTCTCTAAGGTTTTATGAAACACTTTTACCTCATACACATACACACACACAAATATGATCAACAACTCCTTCATTCTTAATGGCTTTAAGGGAAAGGTAACATGTATGGCCAAGATAAGTTTATCAACATTTAATAGATGGAACCTGCCTCACACAGTGTTCTCACACATGATAGGGCATATTATTACCTACATGCATTATCTCACTTAATGGTCCCAGGAACACTGGAAGAGAGGTAGACATTCCTACTGTTTCTGTTTTAGAGATCAAAAAGTTAAGAACAGATGGCTTGTTGGGTAAGAATATTCGAATCATCTGTAGGCATAATGACCTGAATCTGAATATCCAGCGCTTACATAAAAAGCTACCATTGCTGCTAGTGCCTACCTATATATAATCGCTGCACCAGAAGACAGACACGGCATCCTGAGACTCACCTGCCAGTAGCCCAAAATCCTAAGCATTCAGTTCAATAAAAGTCCCTGTCTTAGGCAATAAGGCAAAGAGCAAAGAGGAGGACACTTGATGCCCTGTTCTGGTTTGTAGTGTACACATGCACCTGCACACTCACAAACCACCAACACCCAAACCACCACAAGCACAAACACATCACACATCACACATCACAAACACACCCTCACCTAACATCTGCTTAAAACTAAAAACAGCTAAGGATCAAAGAGATTACACAGCTGGGAATCAAACGTTGATCCATCCAGAAAGCTAGGCAAAAAGACAGGAAACAGTGATTTCTAACATACCATTATGTCCTTCCTCTGGCTTTGAGCAAGATAAATATTTTCTCCTAAGATGCTAATATAAAAAAAAAAAAACTCGGGCAGAAAAAGAAAGGGAGCACAGAAGGGCTTTGTGTAGACAGCTTTGCTTTGTGGTCACTAATTACATGGGGTTAATTTGGAGCAAAGAAAACTCAGCTTGGCTGTACTAAGGAATCCAACTGCATGAATTCAGAGGCAGATTCGGACTTCTCAAGTTGTGTAAGCATCCAGGGTTAAAGTCACTATCTATGGAAGACAGTGATGAGGGCATATATTCAAGTGTACCCCAGAGCTTCAGCATAAGTGTCAACAAAGTAGACCAGGCCAAGAAGTAGGCAGAGGAACATAATGACCTTTCTTTCATATGCTTGGTTAACTATCACCAGCATGTATGGCACCAGCTGTAAGGTGATCACAGGGCAGAGGTGCATCTGGCTCCAGAGTAGCATGCAGACAGAGGAAGGGCTAGATTTAGAATGACAACCTCTAGAAGTCGAGCTAGGAAGGAAGTTTACTTTTCAAACTAATGAAAGAATAGAAGCTGGGCACTCTCCTGCAGAGAACTGGTGGACTGACAGCGTCCTCCATTCAGGTCCCTTCCCAAAGCACAGCCTGGACCATATCAGTAACACAGCAATGATTCAACACCATTTGCTTACCCTATGTCTTGCCACATTGTTTTCTGTGTCCTTGATGATGTGCTGTGCCCTGTTATATACTAAGTCTGAACCAAGGTATAAGCCCAAAGAAAACAACATGATCTCTACAGTGTACTTCATGTTTGGGGAACAGTAGCAACTACCTATTAGTTTCAGTAGGCATAAGCTTGAACACATGATCCTAATGTCATTTTCAGTTTTTAGAATTTTGAGTTTTAGGTACTTCTACATGCTCTATTCAAATTAGGAGATGGTTAAAATGATGAAAATACAACATCAAAGTAAGTGACCTTGAGACATGTAAATCAATTCAGGCATAACTACTGCTCAGAATGCAGAACTTGACGGTTTGGATCATTTAGTGGAACACGGACAGAGCACACTGAAAACTACCCTCTACTTCACAAAGAAAGAAAGCCGCTAGCACAGGGCTAAGACACCAGGAGCAGAGGCTCATTACTGGAAACCAACACTCTTCACACAATTTTCTTCTTTACAGTAGCTGATGAGTAACCAGTCATGGACTAAGTACACGATACAAATTCATCCTCAAAAATAGTAGCACTTTTTTGTCAATGCTCACGTTTGATATAGACATGTCTAAGAAATTGCCTTAAAGTCATTATTAAAAGCAAATATTTAAAAGAAGAGGTAAAAACAACACTAAGAAACTAAAGCAGATAAACACTGAATTTTTTTTCTCCAAAATAAAAAATAAATTGAGAGAATATTCTAGAACTGGAAAAAACAACTGAATTAATGAGGAGTCAGCATTCTCTGCTTAAAAAAAAAAAAAACTGTCGACAAAGAAAAGCAGCTTTTTCTTCTTTTATTTTGAAGTTGCAAATTAAAAGGGAAGTTTCATCATTATAGAATTTTTATAAAGATTCACAGATAATATACTCATTCCTAGAACATGAGTGAGTCCCATGACATTAAACAAAAACCTAAACATTATTTCCTACCCAAAACTTAAGGAGCCATATAGATAGGTTCATGTCACAGAATAACCAGGAAAGATTAGCACTGAGAAATAAAATAATTAATCGTAATAATAATTAAAAGAAAAAAAAAACACAGAAGGCAGAGGGCATGCTTTCAAAGGAGACTTTTTAAAAGGTATTTAACACATCAATGGGCAAGAAGTAAATGTTTAGAACCTTGCTTGTGGGTAAAAATGTCCATCTATTTAGAGCCTTGCCTTATACCACAGCCATATATCATAAATTATTTAAGTGCAATATTTTCAAACTAAGATTAGGAAGTTTGACACCATCCCTTAACCTCAGCTACTAGGGACATTGAGACAGGAGAACGTAGTCAAGACTACCCTGGGCTATGGAGTCAGACTTGGTTTCTCTCTGTGTCTCTCCCTCTCAGTCTGTCTCTGTCTCTCTCTCTCTTTCTCTCCCTCCCTAAACCATTCTCTTTGTATCTCAACCATTCCTCCTTCATTCCACACAAAAATGAGATATTACAATATGTTTCAACATATTTCATTTCTTTAATTATAAAATTAATATTTTTTTCCAAATTTAGCCCCTTATTATAGCTAATTCACTCAATTTTATACTCTTCTGTAAGAAAGGAACTGAAACTAAATTTTCAAAACAAAAATCTTTCCACATGGTGGCACAAGCCTTTACTTCCAGCACTAATGAGGCAGAAGTTAGGGGAAGCAAGGCCGGCCTCATTTACATAGAGAATCCAGGGTCAAGCAGGGTTACATAGTGAGATCCTGTCTCCAAACAAACAAACAACAATAAAAACAAAATACAAATTCCGAAAAGACCTTATACAAATCACTTAGTTTAGAAGTTTATATTATCTACTGATCGATGTGAATATGATTCTTGTTTGTGAATTTTTGATGTTTTAATTAAATCTTCTCAAGGAATAGTGCCTGGGTTTTTACTGTGGGTTTAAACACAATGGTGTCTTGAAATCACTTAATATTTTTAGGTACTTTACTCTCCAAATAAATTAAGAAAGATTTTAGTGAACAGTAATGCGTGAAACAAGGTCGAGAGGGACAAAATGCCATGGCATTCAGACAGAACTCTTAAAAGAGAGGAAACGGCATTCTAATTCTAAATGAAAAGGAGTAAAGGGGAAAGCCATCAACTGTGAGAGGTAAAGGGTAGGACAAATACAAATTCTACATGTTAAAAAACAAACAAACAACAACAACAACAACAAAAAAAAAAACAGTAAATGAGCTGGAGAGATGATGGTTTAGCAGTTAAGAGCACAAGCTGTTCTTCCAGAGGACTGTCATTAACTATAATCCCAGAGGACCTGGCGCTCTCTTCTTTCCTCTGCTTACATTGCACACACATGGTACACAAAAATATATAGCAATACACGGAACATAAAAATTTAAATTTTAATAAAGATTTAAAAATCATTAAGGCCAATAAACAGACTTAAAGTACATTTGTTATAAACACAACAGAGTTACTATGTCTAATATATAAAGAACAAGAACTAATAAATGAAATCCCCTCGGAAGAAAATAAAGAGACAGTCCATGTAATAGGAGCAGTTACTTAAAACATATAAAGGAGAAATTACCACTTTAGTAATTAAAGAAACCCAGATTTAAAAAGTAATATGCTTCTCTTTCTACTTGGACCTAATAGAGTGGCTTCCACAAGGAATGGTGGTAAGAAGATGAGCCATATGTTCTACCATCAATGTGGTGGTCACCAGAGAACACACTATTACCATCGATAAGCACATGCATCTTGAAGCAGGTTTAAAGACATGTTCCTTCTGGACTCAAAGAAATCAGATAATTTGCCATGAAGGAGAGGGGAACTCCAAATATGCCCACTGATATCAGGCCTAGAAAAGCCCACTCATTTATTGTATGTCCCTGTATGTTTGTCCATATTCACTAAACGGGTTTTATAGTTTGGTAATTCATGTCTCTGATATCACAGTTAAAACTTAACTGTCAATGGGCAAGAGAGCAAACAATGCGTGTCAAAGAAATTTATGAAACTGAAAAAAGGAACAATAAGGTAGCAGACCTGGCCTATTAAAGTTCACAAAACATAGATGTGATTTCCAAACTGAACAAACAGAAAATAAGCCAGTATCTTTAGTCTTCTCCAAGATCACAGTCATCATGTACATTTCCTCTGGGTCATAAGTTTGCAATTTGTTTCAAAAGATACAAACATGCAAATCATTTCTTTACACTGGCCTTAAAGAAACAGTACAAGCCAAGTGGCGCACATACTTCTAATCCTGGCAGCCAAGAGTCTGAAGCCAGATGAACTCAAATTTGACAGTCTGTGTTATATAATGAACTATCGCAAAAATGAAAAGCACAGAGACATAAGTGTAAATGAGTAAAGCAAGAGAGGAAGAGAGAGAGAGAGAGAGAGAGAGAGAGAGAGAGAATTATTTCCATGAAAATGTTGAGCAAAACTTTGTATTCATGATAGCAAGACACAAGGACAATGTATGTCCGGCAGGGAGAGTTAATGGTCAACAGAAAAAGCAACACATCCCATTAAGTAAAATACTAGACACTCATAGAGATGCAGTCATGAGGAAGAAGATGGCACACTAAAGGAAAATACTTATTCTAGATATTAATTGGCAAAGTACCAGATAGAAAATTCAGTATGATATCTCAAAGACCAGGTCAGAAAGGTGGTTTGGTTTTAGTTGAAAATATTATAAGGGACATTTTTTTCTTTTAGTTCTGAATTTTCTAAGAAAAGGTTCTGCCATGTTTCTGACTTTAAAGTACAAACAAGTCCAGGAAAGGTGACGATGGCTCTGGCTTTGTCACTGATGAGAAGGGTTCATCTTGAGTACTTCTTTGGCTCCTTCTTTTTCAAACCACTGTACTGTCGTCCCATCTTTTCTTCTATTGCCACTTTAAAAACACTCCCAATAGGTATTCAGTGTGTTTGTTTCCAGAGATCACTGAGAATGGGAATCAATGCTAAGGCTCAGTAATTTACTCAGTAACTCTCTATAGGTAACAACTTAATATACTGCTATGAGCTGGTGATATGGCTTAGTAATTCACCGGTTATCCATCATGTGGTAAGACCTGGGTTCCATTCCCAGCACCACGAAACATATAGACAAATATCATAATGAGACATAAACTGTGTCTTTCTGAAAAATAACCATGGCCAGCCTTACAACTGAAACTCAGACAATTAAAGAGGGAAATGATTCACTGCCCTTTTATTTAATGAGCTTAGCAACACTGTGTCAGGAAAGCCAGAAGTGTAGTCTATCCTTTGATCCAGCCTACCCCTTCTGCAGCACAGGAAACAGAGGTAAGAAAGAGCAGGGCCACATATGAATTGCTGGATCTCTATAATGGAAAGTCCTACAATCCTTCCTACAACATTAAGTTCAAGTTATTCATCATGCCCTGGAACATCATAAGCAATGCCTACATTATGATGGGGATGAGGAGATGGGCTATTAAATCTTTCTGGGGTGAAAATGTGTGGTCATTTTATATAGCTCATAATATTCTTGTAACCATAAAGATTTAGATCTGTAATTATAGGAAGGAGCCCGATTTCACTCCAATTACTAAGAAAGATGCTACACAATAAAAAGCCAAGACTTGAAAAATGAGAGTTTGTAAGGGGTGAATGTTCCCACATTCTGCTGGATTCACTGGTTGAAAACAGAACTCCTGGTTTAACACAGCAAAATCCCATCAGAGGCATTCTACCCATGTAAGAATCCTTTAAGCAAATAAACACATTTTTTTGTAACAGAGACACTATTTTTTTTGAATTAAATGTCTGGCAGAATAAAGTTAACTGTTCTGAGGCAACACAAGATTATTACAACACACACACACACACACACACACACACACACACACACACAGCCTTGAGTGAAAATAGCAGGCTTTGTTCTTGGGCTCAGCAGGTAATGCCAAGACCCTTGCCACCTAAGCCTGTGGACATGAGTTCAATCCCTGTGGGAGGAGAAAACTCAGACCTCCCAATACATACTGTGGCACATAAACAGATCATAATAAAGGAATAACTTTCACTAGTTTTCTCTTTTTTCTTTTTTTTAAACAGACTACCTCAACAAAAGCCTTTGTACATTGCTTAAGGTAAAATCACTGCTAAATACAGACTAATGATATCCATGATGAATCACCATTAAAACAATCCTCTCTGAAGACCATTTTGGTTTATCTTAATTAAAACTAAAAAAAAAAAACTGTTAGGTACATGCCTGAGAATTCTGAAATACCTTCTTCTCATTGGCTGCTACATAAATATGCCTTCTAAACAACATAAAACAAAATAACCTCTTGATAAACAGTAGGGATGAGAAGAAAAAAAAAAAAAAAAAAAAAAAAAAAAACCTCTACCTGCACTATGTAAGCTCAAGCAAAGCCCTTTCCTGTGGTCCTTTCCATTCTGAGGAGAGCCTCAAAAGCTCACAATGGTAAGAAAAAGGGAAAAGTATGTGAAGGATTCTCTTGGGTTCTGTGGCTAGGAGAAAGACTAAGTTAAAAGGTGATCTTCCAGGAGTTATAGTAAGCCATGGAGCTCATTCCCCTCCTCTCGGCTCTTCTATTTGATGGCTCTGCAGAAATCTGGAACTGAGCCTTTAAACCCTTGCCTAGGGAATCTTGGGATTGGAGAAGTAAGGGTTAAGCGACTAGTCTAGGTCCATTTCTCTCCCTGCTTCTCAATAGCCAACAGATTGTCAGGGGTGGAGCCTGGAAGTCACTTATCTACCCCCAGACTTCTTTCAGAAATTTCTAACAGGTTGTTCTGATATGTGCTTGTCAGCATTAATTACATGTGACACCGGATTGGCTTGATGGCTGACAACATTTAAAAGCACTATAATGAAGCAAAAGGGCACCAGGAAAGCTGCCAAGCAGAAGGCTCAGAGGGCTCACACACCTCCCTCCAGCCCAGCTCCTCCACCCCCAGATACAGCGGCTCCTCTCTGCAGGTGGGATTTAGGATGGCAAACCTATCCACTTTGTATAGGCCAGCCCAACCCGCTGTCCCATGAGAGGCAACCCTTTCTCTCACAGGGCTTCTTGTATGAATGTTAACCTATAAAATCATCATGCTGAGCCTCCTCTTTCAATTCCATTACCATTCCTTAATCCCACCCATATAGTTAGTTACAGACAGACAAAGATCACCTGGAAAGCTACAAAGAGGCTTCCCTGGAAATCTGAGAGATGTGAGCCTGGTGATGCTCAATCTGTTTCCTTATTAATTCTCCACAGAAGTCTACTTCTCCACATTAAGCTAGGACAAAATCAGAACTTGTACTCATTAGACAAAAAGCACAAAATCTGCTATCAACTCACTTTCCCCAAGAATAAATGTATTTCAGAACCACGCTATCTTTCACGCCCATCTGGCTGGTACATTTCTTGCTAATAAGATCACTGGGTACCCTAAGCATATAAAGGGTGGCCCTTTACTTTATGACACTGCAACCGTGAAAGGATCAAATGGTGCTTCAGAAGTCAAGTGGACCAGTGTTATCCAACAGGACTTCATGAAACAATGGAAACCTCTGCGCCAGGGCTCCTCTACATGGTCACTAGCTATGCGTGGGGTTTGGCCACTTGAAATGTAGCTAGCACAACTGAGCTCTTAATTACATTTAAATTTAATTAAGTAATAAGGAAACTTGGCTTCTTAAATTAGATAATTAGGAACAAGAAGATCTGTCTGCTGCTGCTTCCCATGAGTACCGATGAGAAGACGCTAGACTCTGGCAGATTCCTCCCAAGGCTGCAGTGAATGGGCCGGGGCTCTATGACTGTCAGAACAACAGGGATTGTGTTAATAAGGAGACTAGTCTGGGGCTCCAGGGAGTCAACTGGGGACTCTTGAGGTTTTGGCATCTTAGGTCCTTAGCAAAAATGTATGAAATTTGGTTTAATGTTCTTTTTATAATGTTTAGAAAATTTCCTATTTAGTATCTGAGAAGTGACCCTTACCATGACAAAACCCCAAGATGTTGCCCCCAAGGGCTCTGAGTCTTTACCTACACTTATGTGTGATGCTTCATTTTAGAGCATAAATATTCTAAAAGGGGGTGGGGAGACATGATTAGGAGGCCACTTATTTCTTGTATTCTTCCCATAAGAAACACCACATTGGTATGGGTATATAGATGAAAGACAACCTCTGCTTGTTGCATTGGTTATGTTTTGTTGTTGTTTTTTTTTTTTTTAAGTTAATGGCCAAGAACAGGAACATTACAACTTAAAAGCCCTACTGCACTTCTATGTGTTTAAAGAAGAATTTGAAATGTTTATCCAGTCAACAAAGGTAGCAGCAGATCTTACCACATTTGACTGAAGAAATGTTAATCACGGGAGCATTACTTTTAAGTAATGTACTTTTAAAAAAAATGTTTGGAAGCCATCCATTCTTCACTGTTTATTTTTAAAATTATGAACTGACTAGTATGTACACTAGTATACTTCTTAAATGGCCCTATCGTTTTACAAAAGTTACAAACTTAAAATAGCATTCAAGATGAGTCCAAGAAGATGCATATTTTAAACATTTCTCATAGAAACTAACCATCTGTACAATAAGCCATTGTCTATTCTACCAAAGTGATTTATTAAAGATAATGAAGCGTATGATTTAATAGCTGCCGCAAATCCTTTTTCAAATAGGATGGGCATAAATAATACAAAAAGATGGTCCAATAATAGGCAAGTCCTAACCTAAGATCTATGCTGTATACTGGGTCACAGGAAACCACACGTGCTCAGTTAACTGTGAAAGGAGTGAAAGCAGAGAGTGGCTATGTATATAGCCAAGATCAGGCTCCCCATTTCTTACTTTCTGAATCACCATGATCGTGATTTAGTGAAACCCTTTCCCCAACATACAGCACAGAGATCTCCAATTGGAGGTGAGGATATAGCAACTCAAGTTTTACACAACTCTATTAGTGCAAACCACAATGGGCAGTGTTTACAACCGTTTAGTATCTTGCACACTGCTGTGGGCAATTCATTAGAGGATGAATTCTCAATTGGAGTACAATAGAGTTCAAGAATTAAATAAGGTCTCAGAAATCTCTCCCATGTTGATGCATATCTGTACCCTCCCATGAGACCCCGTTCCAACCTATGTCATCCATTACCCACAATTTTGAAAAGTATGCATGGCCAGATGTCAAAAGCTATTGCTTTTAGCAATAGCAATAACATTCTATTCATTATTAATGTTCTAAAATGTATAACACCAAAGTTGCATACATTATTTGACTCTAACATGCAGAAATCACTTCCTATTTGCAGACTAGCTATCTCCGGTAGCAGCCCTGTCTTCCCACATCCTTATGGAATCAGTGTGGCAAATTTCTAACAAGAGGAAATACAAGCCATCTCACATGCCAGCTGTTTGGCATGAATAGACTGCCTGGCTCTGCCTTACAGTCATGACATTGCCATTCACTAATAAGCTGGAGCATCTAGCCTGTTTGCCAGACTACCCAGCCAGTCCATCTCAAATAAGACTGAATGCTACAAATCCTAGTGGTTCAAGTAACACCAAGCTTGAAAAAATGTCTGTGGTTCAAGATAAACAAGGGGCCTATGCAGTTCCTACTGCCCTCGCTCTTGTAAGCCTGGCTTGCCAGAACTGAGATCATTTTATTAGATGCCATTAGTCTCTGTTAGGACGGTCATTTGAATAACAACAGATTGGCAAGTATAAAACCAAGGCACCTGTTGTATATTTGGCAGCCTGGATGAAGCCCCTTAAAATGAAAACAAATAAGAGCTATAACCATGCCAAGCGATGGCTTTTGGTTCAATAATGACCATGTGTCAGAATTAAGTGCATCTGGGAATTCTTACCACAGCCAGATGTAAAGGCAGATTTGTCTTGTCTAGTGGCATATGACTGGATACACACAGTCTACTCAGATTTGGCTTTGTCATGGTTTAGTAACCAACTAGGTAAGTGAAACCTTTTCAAACAAAATAAATTAAATACTTCAAAGGGACCAACAATATCCTCATAAACTGGAGACCCTAAACATGTAAGATTTGGACCGTGAACTAACTCATCTCTGATTTTTCTGTATGCCTTGAAAAATGAATGAGAGAGCATTCAAGTGGGAACAGAGACTGATCAAGATTATAGAAGAGTCCCAAAGGGAGAGTGGGAACTGCAAAGACTTTGGCAAAGGTATAATATGTGTCTTTCGAAGTGAGTAAGGGGAAAGAAGAAATGGCTGTGGATGGTAAGGGAGCAAGAGAAAAGGGTTTGAAAGGACACCAAGAATCAGGTGGCTTTGTTTAAGTATTATTTCAAGGTTTTCAAACAGGGGAAACAGGAGCCAAATTCAAGTATGTTCTAGTTAATAATAAAAGTTCAATCCAAATCAGCTTAGCCAACTATTGCTTGAAATCAGGGACTGCATACTTTCATTATAAGAATTATTTTTAAACATCATTTATTAACTACAAAAATTAAATGTAGTGACACTTCCCTGTAATTCTAGCACTCAAGAGGTACAGGCGGGAGGCTCAAGAGGTCAAGGCCATCCTCAGCTGCTGAGCCAGTTAAAAACCAGCCTGGGATACAGGAGAGCCTGTCTCAAACAACAACAAAGATGCTACATAACTGTGAGGGAAAAAAAAATCTCAGCACATGTTACCCACACAAGGTGATAGTTTCTGAATATCAATACAAGCATTTTCTTGGGGTTTGTTAAAGGTCAAGCTGACTACAGAACCGAAAAGGCAGTCAAAGTTACATAGGAAGCTGCAGTTCAAGCAAAAAAGGATGCTAGTTCTGCGCAGACAGAAGAAGGCTAGAACGAGGCTAGTACTTATCCTAGAGCCACCAAGATAAACAGAGAAGATTCAAGAGAAAACAGTCTAAATTATGGACTTTAAAATCAAATGCTAAGTTCAGGCGTTCTTCTAAACTTTATTCATTTATGAGAAAATACATCAATTTCAGGTTGCATCTAGAAAACAAAGTCATATTCACATATATTTAGGCCACCATTGCTTAAAAGTAGTAACTAAGCATGCATATGACATTTGTTAAATTTGCTACTCTCTATTTCTAAGTACATCTTAAGTATTTTTATTTAAAGACATTTATTATGAACCAAAATATGGATGCATTCTCAGCAAAAAGAAAATAGTGCTGCTCCATCCTTCCTGGAGGTTATGGTTAATAGATTAATTTACAGAAAAGTGTGTGGATAAATAACCCAGTGTTCGCATGTGAGAAGCATTTTGGAAACCTGGACCCAAAGGACTTAAATGTTAAGACACAAAAAAGCTCATAAGAGAAAAAAAGCATTCTCCATGTGACTTTATGTACCATGTCTGATTTAAAACTTCAGGGTGCCCTGCTGTCAAGAAAACAAATAATTTTCCAAATCATGAAACAAATATAACATCCTGAATTTTATTCTTTAGAAAACCATAGTCAGAAATAGTTATCTGAAACATTATTCCACTCCCTACCCCAAAACAGTCCCAAATAAGCTCCTATAAAACAGGTTAAATGGAGAAAAAAATAATCAACTTGCCCATCTGTTATTGATAATAAAATTATCAAGAGAGCCGTAAAAGCAAATATTTTAGAAGCCCTTCTAATGGACGAAAGTTCCCAGATAAACGTGAAGTAGACCGGCTGCCAGCAAACGGAGCAGGTATGCGCCACCCCCTTGGCAGGGCTCCACCTCTTTGATGGGAGGCTGCTCTTCGGAGATTCCTGCTTGATTTATACTTCTCCTTATAAAACCGCTTTTGATTCCTAGTGGGTAGTATGAAAGTGCCAGGTTTTATTACTTTAAAATCATTTTTGGTACAGATCCTTCACCTAACCATATCCAGGACTGAGTCCAGAGCTCATCACTGCCTTGGAAACCTCACATAGCAAAGCTGGAAAGCAACAACAGCCAAAGGTCAACTGCCCAAACCCCTGTGGGGAAAATTGTTTCTCAATAGAAGAAGGAGGAGACTCTTCAGAATGGGCACAGAGACTCTACATATGCTTATATTTTTCATAAACTTGTGCCAAAGAAACTGAACTTGCTTGCTATGTGTGAGATATGTTTTTTAACTTTTTTTTTTTTTCACAAGAAAGAGGGGCTTAAGTGTGAAACAGATAGTTTAGTTGCTAACACTGCCTGACATAATTCTGGCCCTCAGATCCACCCATAATACCTTGAGCTCTCAATCTTGAGCTCATCCCTAAACAGTTTTTCTTCCTCTGAAACTGTAACATAGAAATACTAATTAATTAGCATTTAATATACATAATATTAGTTTAGGGATTAAATGTAATACTGAAAGGAAGGAACCAAACAGAAAGTCTAGCACCACAGTAAGTACTCAGTACATTTTATCAACTACCACTAACAGCAACTACCACTAACATGACCATGAAAACATGGCGATCACTATCATTAGTGATCAATACCAACAATACTAATGGGAATTTTCTCCAAAGAGGAATGCTGAATTTCACCTATCTCAAGAGTCTCGAGTTTTTTTTTTTTTTTTTTTTCAAGGGACTCAACCTAGGGCATCCACATAACTTAGGCTGCCACTTATATCTCCAGCGTATCATCATAGGTATATATTTACAGTGCTTCTCAACCTCCCTAATTCTGTGACCATTTATTACAGTTCCTCATGTTGTGGTGCCCCCCCCAATTAAAAAATTATTCAATTACCATTTCATCACTGTAATTCTGCTACTGTTATGAATGGTCATGTAAATATGCAATACACATGGCAATCTGATATGGGACCTTTATGAGGATTGCAACCCAGAGGTTGATCACCATTGGCTTATGACGAATTTATTCTTTACATTCATGATTTAAATTAAATACAACTCAAATTCAAATCCTTAGCTCCATTCAATCCAAAGAAAAAGACAGAGTAAGTGAGTTGGGCATTAGTTGGTTAGACAATACTTAGAAAGACTTCATTGGTCACAAGTTGATACAACAGACATGAAGGAAGGAGGGATTCTGGGAACCATATTGGAGAAGCAGAGAGTCCCAGAGCAGACACCTCCAAGATAGTTCAGGATCTGCTCTTGCTCAAAAACCAGGTCACCTTGGGGCTCTGAGTGAGAAAGAAGGCAGGGCATGCAAATTACATTCAGCCTGCAGAGGACTGTGTCAGCTGTTGATGGGGAGTTTGCACTTGATTGTATAGACAGGGAAAAAAGAAAATACCACATTTCAGAAAAGAAGAGAGAGAAAACACTAAGACAACATGGAAAGCTATTTATGGGCTGCTGAACATCCAAGCACATGGTAAAGTTAGAAAGGGAAAGGAAGCCATACAATAAAGAAATTCCAGGAATAGAACTACAGAACTGGATAACAAGAAGGGAAGAAGAAAGGTGCAAAGCATGACACCAAATTTCCTTCCGGAGGGCTAAATCAGATGAGGTGTGGTGTGAAGGAAAATGACTACAAATACTGTAGGGGAGATATTATTTAGGGTTCATTATTCAGAGCTCTCAATTCAGGAAAGCCTTTTATTGACAACAATCCATCCAGTGATAGAAATTTAGGGTAGGTATTTGACGAGTGCTATGAAATCTACTTTCAGGGTAATCTATGCAGAAACTGTTGGTTCTATGCTAACTTGACAGGAATATCCCAGGAGACAGCAGAGGAGGATCTGAGTAGATTAATCAATATTCAAAGAGTTTATAATAGAGATGGAAGGTAGGAGGCCTAAACATCACAGGAAAGGAGAATACATGAAGAGAAGAAAGCAAGAATCAAGAAAAGAGCTCAGAGCAGTACCCATCTGTAGGAGCCTCCCATAGAAGTTGTTTTCAACATTTTTTTTTCTTGTAGGGAACTACTATAATCCTCCAAGGAAAAATAAAAAAAGAATGATTACATGAACAGTAAGTAGATTTGGAGTATTTAAGGTATTTCTAGGTGATTATTCCCTGCTAGTCAAAAAATCATGAGAAAGATTAGATTAAGGTATCAAAACAGATCTGAAGAATCAGACTGAACCATCTCAACCAGAGAAGTATGAATTGGCAATGCCCCCCCCTTAAAAACTTTTAACGATATGTCAATTAAAATACAACATGGAGATATGTTTCCCAGGGAGTTGAGGGCCTATGTGTGAAAAAAAAAAAAAAAAGAAAGAAATGATTAGTGCCATTCAATATTTCGTTGTAGTGAACACCGGGAAGGATGGAAAATAATCTTATGCTAAACACTAAACAAATGTCCTTTGACCTATAATAGGGCACTGTGCCAGTATTTGATGTGGCTAGTCTCATTTCTTCCTGTGGAACTGTGCTGGTGGGTATTAGGGAAAGACAGAAGGCAGTAAGTAAATTCCTATCTTCCATCAACACATTTGACCTCAGAGCAAACCCCACAACTGGCTACAGGCACCACCATCCATCACTGCTCTTGAAACTGGATCTTTCAGGAAAAGACAGCTGCAGCGGGCAAGGGCTGAGCAGCTTTCTAACATGCAGTGCACTTTTTTTTTTTTTTCAAAGCACTTATTTTGGTTTCGTATTTTAATTAACTGCATTTCTAAGCATTTCTTTCCCCAAACTGCAGTTCCACATCAACAGCTATCCTTGGGAATCTATTAATTCATTCTTGACTTTTAAAGGAAATGCTCCCCCGTACATTCGAGGCAAAGTCATTTCTAGCTTTTAGTTTGAAAGCTTTTCTGAGATAGTGGTGTACTGAGGCATGCTAATACGCAGAGACTGCAATGAACACGCTGGGCAAGAAAGATTGTTCTAGGACCTGCAGCGATTACAACAAATACACACCAGAAAGCAGAGGAGGAGGGAAGAATACAGATACCTACCTACATCCAACAGATCTGAGTTTTAAATCAGTCAACAATTTAGAGCAAACCAATAATGATCCAGATAGCTATTTACCATAAAACATGTGCCTAGCATGAAGCATATTTACCACATGGCTAACACATATAGAGCTTATATAGTTTTTTTTTAACCTTAAAAAGTTAGAATTTTTTTATTACACAGCTGGATTGTCATCACTTGGATGGTTATTCTCTCTACCTTAGAGATGGTGAAACCGAGACTTTCAAGTAGTGCCTCCCTCCCCAGGCAGAATGTGATAGGACTGAGAGCCTGAGTTTTCCTTAGAGCAAACCTATTGCTATCCATCTTTTCAAAGGCTAGAGCAAAAATAAATAGATATAGATGTAGATAGATAGGTAGATAGTTAGATAGATGGATAGATAGATAGATAGATAGATAGAAAAAAGATGATAGATAGATAATAGATTAAAATAGAAGTGAGTTGCAATTACATAGGAGTCTCTTATACATTGCTATCCAATGCTTACAGTTGATCATTCTATTTATTTTAAAATACAATTTCCACAAATCTCTAAACAAATCCAAGAAACTTTTAAAAAAATACAATCAATTCCTCAACCTCAATTTCTTTCCTTAGCTACTGCTACATTAGCTCAAAGGTTGGCTTTTTTGTTGCTCTTTAAAGATGATTAAGATTTTGTAAATTCAATTAATTTCAAGAAGCTGATGGCTTTACGAATGTTAAAGCCAGTAAACAGCAACGTGAGAGGGCTATGAATCTCCTGACATTGTTATGTGAAGGTCAAACCTCAGCAAAGAGAAGCAGTCTTTCTGGTCAGTGAGCGCAAAGCACTATGACAAAGCCTAGGCTCAGACTGTGCTCTGCTATGGGACTCAGTTCTTTACACTGTGTTGTCAGTGCCACACAGCCATTGGGAGTGGAAAGCGGTGTTGGATGGCACCTTTCAGGTTGGGGGAGAGTATCACCTAAGTGGCTGGTCCATTACTGTCGGCTGGTCTGCCTGTATCCATGACCTAGCCCATATAGACAGAAAAAGCCGCCTTTGCTTTCCAAATGATTTTTGTCAATTTATTGCCTGTAACATAGAGAAATTTGACTTAGGGAACAGAAGATCATGGTTAAAGAGCCATGAAAGGCATTCCTTCAAAAAAATATTGATATAGACTGATTGATTAAGTATATCAGCATCAAACAGAACTAATTCAAATTGGCCAATGAATTATCTTGAGAGAGAAGACTGCAAGCGTCATCTCGGGTCCATTTTTCTTGAGTTGCTTTGAGAGGGGTGGCAATATGAATGAACAGAATTTTAAGTTACTTTAATGTCAAGTCTTAATGCCCAAGTCTTAAAAATACTTTCATTAATAAAATATTCATGGAAAGAAATGAAATCAGCTAGCTGCATAAAAACATCTGTGTGATTTGTTAAACAGGAAACAAGGGGCTAACAGTTTAAGGAAATTTCATGGTATGCGCCTGGTTAGAAAGCTGCCTCGTGTGCTCCAAACTCACGATTTTATCATGGCATTAATATTTAGGTTTCATTAAGTCAGAGACTGCTACAAAATATGAGCATTTGCTCTTTGACCTTGCCAAGATTTAAAACATGGAAAAAACAAACAAACAAAAAAAAAACCTCTCAATTTTTACACTGGATGCTATAATTTTATGGGATGAGCAATCAGTGAACGCAAGCCGTGTATTCTTTTAGCTGTCTTTCCTTAGAGCTTAACTGTGAAAAACTTAAATATACTTCTCCCTTTTTTTAAAAAAAGAAGGAAAATTTGGACACTTTCCTTGTTGAAATATACTCAAACCAAGGATGACATTTTCATAAGCATTACCAACTCCTGATTAGAAGCAAATGAGATTATCCATAGGGGATATCCCAAACAAACCCATCCTTTGGTAGAAATGTTACTGTAATACAAAGCCCACAGACACCTAGGCACGTGACGCCTGTTCAACAAAAGTCACTGGCAAATACTATCTAAGTAATCTCCTTCCACATGACCAAACTGCTTCAGTGAAGCATTATTACACAGGGATCCTCAGTCTCATAGTCTACAGAAAATAACTCCTCTCCTTGGTCTTTTTTGGCAAATAAGTAATAATATCAAACAGAAGGTTTTAAAGTACTGATTTGGCTTGAGGCCACAAACTACCTTTGTGCCACCACAATTAAACAACTTTCCTTAGCAACTTTCTGAGCAGTACATGGATTAAGCAAGAAAAAAAATAAATAAATGCACAAGGCAGCAAGAGATTACCAATAAATCTGGTTTAACACAATCTTCCTTACTCATATTGACCTTCTCAATTAAAAATGACTGTCCTTTATAAAAACGGGATTTATCAAATACACACTGAGTCCCCTGGAAAACTGAGCATTATTATCTTTATACTTAGCACTTTAGTATCTGGATTAGTAACTGCAAGTATGTTTTGTAGCCACCCTGTTAAGTATTCTACATCAAAGGTTAAGTTCTTTCAAAGAAACTTTTGGGTATAAGAACTAAGGGCCATTTGTATAGATGTCTAATAAGTCTAATGCTCTCAGGACACAAATAAGCTACAACTTTAGACTACCTACAAATACTGAAATTAGCAAGAGATGCTTTAAAAAAAAAACTTAAAGAATCGATAGTCCATAGGGTGGCATTTTTCATATAAGACAGTGTTGATAATTCCATATTTATCCTCTAAAATACAGAGTTGTTCAGTGCCATGATAGACCAAGTGAGTCTGAAGGAATCCAATATGGAAATATTTACAGTGTGTTCTACAAAGAATCACCCCTTTCAATTTGAAAAACTGAATATCAACAAAAGATCAGTGTAAGTAGACTTGACCTTACTGTCTAATGTCATCAGGATTGGCACAGCTGATCGATTTCAAATTTTTGAACCTGACACTAAAAATGTATACAGCATCCTCAGTCCATGTCACTCAAGTGCTCAGTGAACCCCACTTAGAGCTCCAGCATCTCCTTCCTCACAAACTTACACAGCACTTGTAAAAGCATTCTAATCACACTATTAATCTGTGTGTATAATTCCTTTAAAGCAACTCTGCTTCGTTTGTCTTCTAATCCTGTCTTGTGTAAGCAATAACCTTATCAGATCAATTAGGAAAAGTTATTTATGTTTTCTTTTCTTGTTTTATTTTACCATAAACTAAGAAACAGGCATTGTATAAGAATCTGCATAAGTAAATTGTTTTTTGTTTCAGAGTCTATATGAAAAATCACCCTAATACCAGAGTACCATAGGTTACCTAAATAAAATTCTTGAAATATCCTTTAATCAGCCTTCACAGCTAATGTCAGAGCATGGGTTGGGGATTTTCAAAAGGAAAAAGAAGAAAACTTACAGAACTGCCTACTTGAATTTTTCTTAAATGTCTTCTAGGAAGGGTTTGTGTAAGCCATAGCAGGGTGTCTCCTGAATATAAGAACAGTTATACAGGCCCCTAGTGGCTTAGCAAATAGCAGCAGTTGAGGAGAATCCAATTTTTAGTTCTAGACTTTGGGGTATTTTGGTTTTAAATGAGTGTCTATATTAAAAAGCTTGTTGAATAATGGCATGCAGTATTTTAAGCAGTTTTGTATCTATAATTACATACATACCCATATATATATATATATATATATATATATATATATATATATATATATATATATATGCATTTAGTTACTTTCATTAATTGTCCAACTTCACTGGCCAAGAATTTTTGCCATATAACTGCCACAAAAGGACAGTTGCCTCTTCACATGTCATCAGAAAGTATTATCTCATCCATCTGCCTTAAAATACATCTGAGGGCCACTTTTCCTATTTGAATCCCATTTCTATTGTATCACCATTACTAAGGGTTTTCTATTAAGTGCTCATCATTTTAAATTAGATAGGCATATCTAAATGACGTCTATGGTTGTAGAAATCTCAATGTGTTTCCCATAACAGTACCTATTTAAAAAATATTTACAATTAACAACACCCTTTAATTCTCCATCCCCTTGTGTCTTTCCTTCACAAAAGAAAATTCCAGGCAGGCACATTTACAGCTTTTAACAATTTTTAACTGGACACAATCTGACAGCTGAATTCATGAAACTGACCAGCTTGTCAATTTCACACTTTGAAAGTACAATAATAGCTGATAACATGCGGGTGAATTTAAAAAAATCTGTCACAGAATTGCTAGCTCCATTGAAAAGGACAGTACAGTACATAATTATGGAAGGCAGGAGGTAGGGGAAATTTTATTGTCCATTTAGGAGATCTGTTTCAAGAATCTGGATAGAGAGCATAGAAAATATGCTCACTCTTCGGTACAATATCTGTGGGGCCATATAGGAGATCTGTTCAATGGAGGATAGTGTCTACTAAGCTTTTCCATGAACATCAACAGTGCTTTCACAATTGGGATCATTTAAAGATTCGTTTAAATCAGAATGTTTTGGGTTTGGGCATATCATCCTGGATATGCATCAAGTTGAGACCTTAGTGTGTGCACTCTGAGACAGAGAAATAGGCACACCATCAGAAGTACCTCTGATTGAAGGGAGTCAGCGTAGTTGTGCTACAGACCGGCAAAAAGAATACACCAAAGTCCGCATTTGTAGCTAATTAGAACCTCAAATCTTTGAACGAAGCAGTTACTAGTTACTAAAGGGCTCAAAATGGGTGAGCTGCTGCCTCTCAATTCCCCAGCATTGACTATCTGAGCACGTAAAAGGGAAAAGATAAACAGTTTAGGAGCAAATACTGGGCCAGCGATCCCTCAGGAATTTTCCAGGGAATTTACGGTGCAGATTGTTGATGAGGCTGGGGGATATAACCCAGTCAAAGAAACCCAGGCAACAGGAGATGCTAGGCAAGTAGAGTAGTGGGAGGCGAACTGGAAACAACACAAGTGGGTTGTGATAGTCGGGGTTGTGAGGAATGGCACTACTACTTGTAATTTAAAACACACGATTAATGAAAACCAAGCTCATACTTACTGGGGGGAAAAACCCTAAGCGGAACAAAAACTGACTTCACTTGTTAAAGATTTAAAATAAAATCAACGTCACGGAGAAGAACCAGGGCAAGTTTTTGTTGTTGTTTTTAACATATCTATAGAAAAGCCTAAGACCAGTGTGTAGCAAAGCTAAGGATCTTTGGTTGGTAGCTTTCTTTTTGAATTGTTTCCTACTACTTCAACTCTTCATAATAAATTATGCGTTTCCTTCGCCTGGAGCGAGTGTGTGTGAGTACACCAGATTCCCCGCAGCAGAACTAGAGCTTCGACCGGGCCACAGAAAGCGCTCCAAACAATCCCCCTCCCGCAGGCAGCCGCGGACCCTCGAGTGTCTCCTATTTTTCCTCCTCTGCACGAGTTCAGAGCAGAGAATCCAAAATCGCCCTCGAGAACCGGCCGCTGCCTCCCGGGGCAGATCGCGGACCCCGGGCTGATCAGGGTCCGGAGCGGAGTCGCTCCGGGCACACGGGGGTCCCAGGCTCCAGAAGCCGGACGGCTTACCTGCTCACGTCGGCTCGGGGCAGCCGCCGCCCGCGCCGCTCCCAGCACCGCGCTCCAGCCCTCCGAGGCCGCGCCGCCTCCGGGCGGCCGCTCAGTCCCGCAGCCGCCGCCGCCCAGTCCGCGCGGCAGCCGCAAGTGGCGAGTCCGCGGGAGTCCCGGCCGTGCCGCCGAGCGCCCCGCCTCCCTTTGCCAGCGCCGTGTCCTCGGCCCTGGCGCCCGCCGCTCGCCGCCGCTCCCGCTCCTCCCGCTGTTCCACGCTCCTCCCGCTCCTCCACGCTGCTCCGCGCCCTCCTCCTCCTCCTCGCGCGCGGCTGCTCCGGCGCGCTGCTGGGGGGTCCGGCCGCGTCTCGCCTCCTCCCTCCGCCTCTCCCGTTTCCTCCTTCCTGCTGCTGCTGCCGCCGCTGCTGCTTTTAAAGCAGATTCTTTGGCCACAAATAGCAACTCGGCTGCCCCCCTCAGCGCCTCCCTCCGGTTCTTGTCTTCTTCCCCCCAAAAGTGAAGCGCGAGCGAGATAACCCGATACTGAGGCCCGCGGGGGTGAGGGGAGCGAGCAAGGGGTGCTCGCAGCTCGGGAGTAGGGTCCTGATTGCACCGGCCAGGGCCAGGACGGAGTGGCCAGCCCACACCTTGAACCTGGCGGGAACCTGGTGGTCACAGTTGCCGGCGAGGTGGCTCGGTTAGGGAAATGCAATGAGGGAGCTCAAGAAAGTAATTTTCTAGGCTTCTCTCTTTGTTTCCTTGTCTGGGTGATTTCTAAAATCCTCATAACTGCTGGAGATCCCACGGAATCGCTGTGCCCAACGTGTGGGGAGTGTGTGTGTGTGTGTGTGTGTGTGTGTGTGTGTGTGTGTGTGCCTTCTGCGCCCGAGTGTGAGTGTGGGTGCGTCCCGGGCGTGGAAAGCCAGTCCGCTGCGCCCGCTGGCGAACCTTCAATCCGGACCGCCGACTCACTGAGGGCCACAGAGCTGGAGTAAGGAGGGACAGGCTGGAGAGCTGGGCGAGGAGGCGCGTGTACACACACACACATACACACACACACACACAGAGCCCACAACACACACAAAACACAGCGCGTGCGCGCACACACAAGCACGAGGGAGGAGAGAGAGAGAGAGAGAGAGAGAGAGAGAGAGAGAGAGAGAGAGAGAGAGAAGTAGAGAAGAGGAGGGGAGGGGGCGGGGTGACGTCACTCCCCAATATCCATCCACCCAGCCAGAAAAGACCCTCTCAGATTCACTCAACTCATCCCGGTGCACACATATGCACACCCTGGCGCTTCCCGCTCTGCTTCCTGAAGCATAGGAGGAAGAAAGGCTGGTCGCGCCCTATTCAAAGCAGTTGAATAACACAAGGGACGTTCATTGATGAGACTGAGTTGTGTCTATCCCAGTTCACCTTGGCAGCCTCCTCCTCGGACTTTTTTAGGATCCTTACTTTGAAGGCAGAGAGGAAGGAAGGGAAGTAACCAAATCTTGGTATGAGAACTCTTAGGGTGCTTTCAGCTACTTGCTCTTATGTTAGCAAAGCACTGCTCTCTGGCTCTCTCGCCGAAAGACAACAAAAACCTCTCCAGACAGGCACCAGTTGTTGGACCAGGGTGGATAAGGTGCCTGGTGCGGATTGCTAGCTAAAAGACGTGCTATTTAACCTTCTTCCCTACTCATATGATGTCCAGCATGTGGGGGAAGTCAGCAGCTGGAAGCCTCCATTGGCAACCGGCCCATCAAAATTCATTAGGAACACCATGAGAAAGGTCAAGTGAAGTGAAGCCTGGGCCTTCAAGCCACCTCCACTGCTCATTCTGTGTTCAGGCCAGCCAATGCAAACAGCACTTACTCCTGCAGACTCCGAACAGTCTTGGAAGAAGCAAAGGTAAGCAGACCCCTTTAGAAGCAACCTAGTGGTCCAGTATCTAGCATCCTGACTGTCGTCTCTAGCAGCCTGCACTTTTGCTTCAATCCTCTGCATGCCGTGCACTTGAAATTACTGAATACTGAAGTCGGTATTCCTCTGCCCACTGTACACTGCAAAAACGAAGGCATATAATTTGGAAGGGGTCTTATGAGATATCGTTCTGTTTCTCAACATGTTGGGAGTAAAGAAACATCTTCGACCAACTCTTCCTTATTTTTTTTTTTACCTCCTTTTTCTCTTCTTTGAATGGTTAGCCTTACTATGAGAACCAGAAAGAAGTGCATTATTTGTGCGAGTTCCAGACCATGTTTAACCAAGTTTTGGATGGAACACGCTGAAAGCTTGGGCAGAGACTATGAACTGCTGTTACTCCTGCACTCAGCATTAATCTAGAAATCTGGGCTTAGTGATAAATCACTCTCCTCCAGTATATAAACTAGATTGTCTTTCTCGTTGCCACATCCTCCCTCCCTCAGGAACTAGTGGCACTACTTCTCTCATTCAGATGTTGGAAATACCTCTTCTGAGTACTAGAAAGGCAAGGTGCCTTCTGCCTCCACATCTGACCTTGCTGAGAAGAGCATAGCACTGAAGCCTGACTACTCTGGGTTCACAGTCTGGGAAGTACTCTCTTCCCCCACTAGGAGAAAGTTAGGCTAGCTACAGAATTCAATACTGGCTGTTGCCAAGGTGAGCAACATAGATCACAGTACAAATTAATGGCAAGCCCAACTTCCTCAGCACCAGCAGGTCCTGGATGAGTACCTATTATGGCCAAACATATTTTTTAAAAAAGAAATAGGTATCTGAGTGGCATGTCGTCTCTGCTGTTATTGTACAAAATAAACTTAGACATATGCAGGGTGCTGCTGCTGAGGAAGGCAAGGTAGAAGAAACAGACACATCCAAGTAGAAGTGGGAGTGTGATTCCCGCCAGGCACACACACAAGACCACAGTGGTAGCAAATGCACACAGCAGCTGCTGCTGCAGGATCTCATACAGCAAGCAGCTGGACTGCTTTGTCTTCTGGATGTTTTAACCAAAGAACATTAGAGGTGGGTGGGTTTCCTACTGGTCTTGTTTCTTCATTACAGACAAGGAAACTTTGTCCCTGAGACTATAAGGTTACACAAGGTGTCTAAGGCAGAGGTAAAATGCAAATTCAGGTGCCACTGCCCCCTTTCCCCTGATGCTAAAATATCCACAATCATCTTTAAGTTCTGGGTCAAGTAAACTGTTTTTCCAAGTCATCGCTGAACAACATGTGTACACTGTTTAGAAATGATAGCTATTTACACAAAAGAAAATGAGGAGATAGAGGTGCACCTGCTTAATTTCCTTCCAGCTCTGGCATTCTGTAAAGAATAGCATGCTGGAGTTTTGCTGTGATACACCGCCCCAGGAGTGCATAATTCAGCTAGGTAGGGTGACTATGAGTTTTGTTTTGAAGCCCAATCCAAAGCACTTTATTTCTAGAACTAATGGTGAGATTTCATTTTCATTTATCGGGAAACGTAGCAAAATTAAATTTAAAATAATCATATTGACAGTAACAGTAGCTGTTATTTTGTGGGGTGTCGTAGAAAAAAAGTCTTTTGTAGTCAAAACTGACCTTGAACTCTTGATCCTCCTGCCTCCTCTACCCTGGTACTGAGATTATAGAACTATGTACTGCACCCAGCTCCCATTGGTTTTCAAAAGGCACACGGTGACCTTTTGAGAGGTTCGTGAATATACTGGTTACATACAGTTGTTTGGTTTTTTTTTTTTTTTTTTTTCAATGAAAGAAAAGTAAGAAAGAATTACTGTGATCATGGAGCTAAGTCTAGAAGCCATGGCCTCATCTCCAACCAAAACCTTTGCCTTTCTGCCTGAATATTATTAGTTTCAGGGTTTAAGTGAGGAAATAGGATTAGATGAGGTACAAAATGTAGCCATTCCAAGAACTTGCAAGTAGCTAAGCTAGAATTTTGCACCTATATCTTTTCAAATCCAAACTGCTTTTGTTTCTGTAATGATGGAAAAATATAAACTAAAAGATACAATAAATTGCTGTTTATCATATTTTCCTTGAAAGGAGTGTATGGTTATTTTTTTTCTTTCTTTATGAAATCTAGTTAGAATGGAAAAGCACAGCATAGATCTGAATGGCATGTGTGTAGTTTCATAAGCACTGAAGCTAATATCAGAGCATTCCTACAGGTGCTAGGCTGTGTCTAACATTCTTTATTAACTTGTTGCTAAGAGCAGAAATGAAATAATAATGAATGGTTTTAATCCTCAAACATTCACCGCTACAAGTTAAAATGCTAGAGAGAAATTCCTAGATTGAATTCATGTAGCCACTCTCGGCTGCTTGTGTTCTGCTCTCCCAACCTGGAGACAGCATGAAGAAAAGCTGGAGAAACGTGAGACCCTACACCTAACACTACTTGGCTTAACCTGGAGACAGAAAATGCATTCACATACTTGCGGTTATAATTCTACCTACACTGCAGAGAAGAATGGAACCAGCATCTCATCTGAACAGTGCTGTGGATTCTACAACCAGTGCTGTGAGTATACATGGTTTGTTCCAATTCCTCAGCTCTGAAAGTTCAAATCCAGCACCAAGAAATGGCCGAAGAAGACCCTGGCCTTTCTCATCTACTATGGAAAGGGATGTGACGTGTCAGTAGGCTTTCAGCACATGGGAGGCAGGTAGGAATTTTGAGCAGTGCTGTGCATACATTCACAATCTCTGCATATGACATAAATGTACATCCCCCCTCCCAACCCGAGGCAACAACTAAAAACAAAAAATCCTATCATTAAATAAATAAATAAATAAATCAGGTCTCTCCTTGGCCAGCTCAATCGCCACATTTCACCCTCACCTGTACTGTGTAGAGGACATTATGCTGCAATGCAATTTTCCATGGGCTCAGCTACTGGGGATTACAGCATGCAACTGTGACAAATGGATATTCCCATTAAATTCCTTAGTAGAGTGGGGCATTCCATTAACCACTGGCGCTATCCCAACCCAAGTGAAACATTGGGTCATTTTTTTCATGTGAGCAATAAGTGAAGGGGGGAAAAACAAAGGATATACTCTAATTACTTTCCTAGTTTTTTTGTTGCATGCATTATGATAGTCGTATATTACAATTATTTATAATTATCATATGACAAGCTGTCAGCTGAAATTTAACAGGTGATTTGTCATGAAGCTCCATTAATGCATTCACTAAGTACTGGTTTTCAGTATTTCTTAACAGAAAAAAAATGTGTCAATTCTGCTTTTTAAAACTATGTAGTTTACATACTCAGAGGCCTCCCATCTTTAAATGACAGCAATTGCTTATTAAAATACCACTATTGGTGAGTCACAGTGATGTCCTCCTTTAGTCCCAGCACTCGAAAGGCAGCGGCAAGTGGATCTTTACAAATATAAGGCCAACATGGTCTTCATAGAAAGTCCCAGTCCAGTCAGGACAACATAGTGAGACAGGACTCCCCCAAAATAAAACTGAGGTAAACTCAAACTAGCACTATGGCTAACATGTATGGGTGCACAGCCACTAAGGCAAGGCATAAGCAAACTTTCACCAGGTTTTAGATGCTGAAGCTTTCCTTGGAAATAAAAAATTGCCTACTGTTCTCTTTTGTTCTAACTGTGTATAATTTTAATCCATCTTTTACATTTTATATGTTTTTACTTTAAAATGTGTTATGTGTGAGTGCACACTTTCAAGTATGTACCTCTGTGTGTATTAAATACATGCCACAGAACGCACAGAGAGATAGAAGGACATTCGGAGCCTGGGCATGAACTCAGCTTATCATGCTTGGAGGTGGGGAGGGGTCTTTTCCCACTAAGCTGGAGAGCCAGGCCCAGTTTAATAGTTTGAAATACATGTGCTTAGTGTATTTGCGGGAAGGGACACATGCATACCAGGCCATGTGTTGAGGTCAGAGGACTTCTTGATGGCAAAAGTTGGTCATTTCCTTCGACTAGGTGGATTTGGGAGCTCATAATCAGTTGGTCAATCTTGGAATTCAGTGCCCGAATTCATCTTGCTGGCCCCATTTTTAAAAAGACCTTTTTAATGGATGGATGAATGAGAAGATAGTAAGAGCAAGCATGTATTTACATGCTGTTTAGTATCATTGCCTTACTATAATGCAAAGGAAGGAATATTTTAAAGTACAGCAAAGATTAAGAAGTCAGTGAAGAGCTAGTAATTAATCACTGAATAGAGGGCATTCTACAGGGAGCCAGAGCTGATGAAGCTGATGGTGTAGGCTGTCTTTAGCTGACTGGCACAAGAACAGGACACACAATGAGACAGAATCCCAGACAGTTCCTGCAGGGAGAATCTTGGGAAGAAAGGAAGTCCTGATGCCAATATCTGAAGAATGTCAAACCCATAGCACATAACCTGGAAATGAAATTAAACTGCGTGCCATAATTTTATTATTGACCTCCTTGGCCAGCCAAAATCTGTGCTGCTTTAGAGAATGACAGAAAAGTACAAAAAGTACAGCAGGGCTAGCTTATGTTTCAGTTGCACCAGCCTGACTCTTATCTTTAAGCCAGTGACATGCAGCAGGCTGTTAATGACTGGCAATCAGCAACTTGGAGAGAGCTGAATCTCCTTAATGAAGGAATGTGCGTCAAGATTCAACAGAAAAAAAAATTAAAACCTAAAGCCCAGCTGCCTTTCAAAGCAAATAAGACACCCAATGACCAAGGTCACCAATAAAGTTCAGCTTTCTCATTTTTAGGAAGAAAAGACTATCAGAGACTTGAAATTATTTTTTAAATGTTTGTTCTCTCAAGGTTTCATAAAGTGACTTTCAGACACTCTGAAGCAAAACACCGTAAGTTGATCTCCATGCCATAAGAAGTGTGTCTATATGAAATTCCTGGCTCACGAATAATCAGAGACAAACAGTTCCTCCTATCCTGGGCCAGGGGCTCACAGTTTCCAGATCTTACTGGTCCTCGTGCGTGCAAGAACAGTTTCTAAGGGCATCACACCACTATTTTCTAACTGCTCCGATTTTCTTTCTGTGTTTTTCACATCTCCTACAGTGCTATAGACTTCAGTTACATCACATAATTTTGCTCATGTTCAGAGTTGGTGGCATAGTTTCTCAACTATTTGAAGAGATTTCTGTCTGATCAGAACGTAAAAAAGGTCTCCCAGTATAGTATGGCATGGATTTCATAAATATTTGAGAGAGAAAAGGAAGGGTGAAAATAGGAAAGGAGGAAATGAGAATAATTGAATGTCAGTAGTCCAGTTGAGGTAAAATATTACTTCCTTTATAAAGTTTCCCACACCAATTAAATAGAATGAATCCACCCTGTCCCTAAGCTCTTGTGTCTTCTTTTTCTTTTTCTTCCCAAACTTTATGCCCTTTGACTCTGTGTGTGAGCATCCTGTTAGGCCCTGAGTTCCTCCACATTCTTGATATCACCATGAACACCTGGAATCTAAGCATATCTCAAACAAATATGTATCGCATGAATCAGTGTGATGACATGTGCTTAAATCCCACTGTGGCTGGTGAGGTGCCACTTCATGATCTGCTCTTCCTCAGCCTGAAAGGCAATGTTACCTAGTTCGGTCATTTAAGTTTCACCAGTCCTGGCACGTACAGAACTGTCATAGGGAATAATAGAATCTTAACAGAACTGGATAGATTCATAGTTTCACAGAATCCTTGATGAGAGTAATTTTAGTTTTATATTTTCTTCTAAGATGTCAGAATTATTTATCAGTTGAGTAGGGGAAAGCTTTCATAACTCTAACTGGTACTGGCCTTTTTAATTTTTAACTGAGTACACTATTAGATAGAAATAGTTCTCTATACCTCACTATATTTGTAAACATTATTTCCTACCTGATCATATATCACCATGTCAAATTTCTTTTTGAAAACTCATTAGTCATAATTCTACAACTAGTAACACTAAACAAGCCCAGACAAGGGTGCAAAGGCAAACGCCATTCTTAGCTAGTTATCTAGCTGGTCTTCCCTTAAGGTCATGATTTATCTATTTGTTTCTCACCACTAAAGACCTATCTTTCCATTGCAAATGTCTTTACACATTTCTGGCTATAC
Organism: Mus minutoides; assembly: GCA_902729485.2. Classification (NCBI taxonomy): domain Eukaryota; kingdom Metazoa; phylum Chordata; class Mammalia; order Rodentia; family Muridae; genus Mus; species Mus minutoides. The sequence continues at coordinate 67,220 of LR750871.1, forward strand.
TATTGACAATTTTTTTGCATATTCTCTTCTCAATCTTTTCTTGGTTGTGCTCCAATCCAGGTCCCATTATGCTATCCTGTTAATTCAGATAAAACACGAGTTTGACTACCTAAGTCTACTACCCTGAGGAATTCTACGGTTCAGCTCCTGAAAGTGTTGTAGAACCATCCAATATCCTTAGGTGGAATGGTACCTGAACCCATTCTAAATTTCAAATCCTTACTACCAATGTCTTAGCCTCGAGTACTGTCTATCTGAAACTGTATTTTCTTTTTCCAACAGTTACACAATAAATTCATTACCGTCTCTAAGGAAACCTCTCACCTTATGCATTGTTTGACTTTCTGATTCAATTGCCCAAATATAAACTTCTTTTACAATCTTTAGCTACTGTAACTTGTTAAAAAAAAAAAAAAAAACATTCAACACCCCATTTCCCCAATACTCTTCTATGGCTAGATTTGTTTATATCCATCTACTTACTAGAATACTAAAGTCCAATAAATACAAACATGACCTGGATGGAGTCAGTGGGAATTTATGCCAACTGAAACCTAATCTTCTCTTGCAGAGCCACTGTGTTTAATCCTACCTTGAATGTTCTCATGCCAGGAGACTGTGCTGGGAAGAGAACAGAGGAATTTAAGGAATCTGAGTGAAAGCTAATGTGAGGACCAACAGACTGCCTTCACAGTTTAAGTTTGCATGGTGCTGGAGACTCAGGATCTCATGAAAGATAAGCAAGCAGCCAGCGAGCTGCACATTCCTAGGCTTGCCAGCTTCGTAGTCTTAATTCAGCTTGGAGAAGAACCAACATGGGACTCTCCACAGCATGGGGCCTGGAAAAGCACAGAAGCTCACCATGGGGAGCAGATGTGCTTCCCCCACAAAGGGACTCCAGGGGAAGACACCTCAGAGAGGGCTCTCCTGCTAAGTCACCAAACAAAATATTCCCTAAAAGAGATGGAGGTAAGAAGAGAGAAGGATTCTTGAATTATTTCTCACTTTTATCTCAGTGTTTACGCCCTGCCCACCAAAACAACTCCAAAGGAAACTTCATTTTAAGAGTCTCAGATTACCAAGCTGTTCAGCTTTGCCAGATCTAAAGGTTAAAAAGATACAAAAAATTAGGGCAAGCACGGAAAGCTGTTCTGGTTTCTCTGTGATGAATTCTTACCTGGACATTCAAGTCACACGCCCCTTTCACTAGCTGTCTTTATACTCCGTTCTCCCCCAGTCTCTATGTCTCTTCCACAGGCCAACTCCTATCCTCTTGTGTGCTCTCAGACTGAAAAACTATAACTGGTTCATTGGGTTAGTCCTTTGTGTGACCCTTACACAGAGGCAGAATATCCTAAGAGTGTTAATGGACCTTTGTAGAGGTGTACTTTTTGGAGTCTAGCACTTGCCTGGAGAACACACACACACACACACACACACACACACACACACACAGAGAGAGAGAGAGAGAGAGAGAGAGAGAGAGAGAGAGAGAGAGAGAGAGAAACTTGAGCCAGTTGTGGTGGCACAAACCTTTAATCCAAGTATATGGGGTGGGAAACATAAATAGGGGATCACTGTGAATTTTAGACCAGCCTGATCTACATAGAAAGTTCCAACCCAGCCAGAACACCAATACACTGTAGCTCAAACACAGATTTTTTTTTCAGTTTAATATGTTTTGAGATCTGGTCTTCAGGAAGCATAATTGTATTTATCACATCATGAGTTCAAATGTTTGTATTGCAAAATGCTAACGTGGTTATTTACAACCCTGCTATATATTACAATCTCTGAACCTTACTGTGACCACAACACCCTTGGAGCAGCTGAATTGGTTTTATGGGGCCAGGACTCTAGACTCTGCATTTTAAAAGCTTTCCAAGTGATCCAAATGGTTAGTTAAAGTGGCGACTATGCTTGCTTTGCTAACTCTAGGAAACATGATTCGGAAATTCTAGGCTAGCTAATCTCTGACATTTCTCTTTTCCCAGCTCTTGGAGTCTTTGTGAAGGAATTTTGATTTCATAAGTAAAAAGGAATGACTCCTTTACTGAATTCCATCTTTAAGTGGAAGCCCAAGTTTCACACTCTCCTGTGGTGTTTCTAGCATTTATTATTGCCTAGGTTTCAAGGGGGTCCATTCAGCTCCATGCTCCTTCATCAGACCTCCTTTATGGGTGAAGTATGTGAACTATGCATATCAAATCATGTTCTGATGTGTGTGTGTGGGCAAGGCACAGGTGACGAAACCCTTTTTTCCTAATATACTACAAACGCTATTTAATGACTTATTCTCTACTGTTTCATTAAAAGAGGACAGTTTGTCTTCACCGCAGCCTAAATTCCATTCCACCCAAACAAGTATGTGATTAAAATCTGAAAGGCGGCTTCTGGGGTTTGTGGGTGAAGCACTGGAGGAACTGAACCATCTTGCTCAGAAACACATTAGAACTACCCTCTCTACCTGCATATTATTTCCAGAGTTAAATTAGGAACAAAAATAACCGCTACTTCTGAAAAAGAAAGTGGTTGCTCCCGTTTTTTTGCCTCAAGGAATTCATTTTCTTGAGAAAGAAATATTCTTGGTAAACTCTAATAATAGAAACTATCAATACATATTGAACAGACATTTCCCTCCAGGAGTTCCTAGCAGATATGTGGATACAAGCTACTCTTTATTGGCCCAAAGTGAACATACTTGTGACATTTTCATGTCCACGAGGAAAGTTGAGAGACCAATCATTTTTTTAATGTTCCTTATAATTTTCTAAAAATACACATTTTATAGGCAACCCAGACTATTCGTTGCTCCAGAGTCCAAAATTTAGGGCTAGTTGCTGGGAGTCAATATTTTGGGTAAGCTTTTCAGGCAATTCTGAAAACTACCATGATAACACAATTCAGATTCATTGATTTGTTTAATTGTTCCTAGGATGATATCCCAGTACAAGGAGCAGAATCTGACATTCCCTAGAAAGCTACCTGCCTTTTACCAATCTCCTTTCACTGCCACTTCTGCCCCTGCTCCACTGTGCCTCTGCTTTCTTCTACTGCTTACACTGGTAGAAGGGGTCAGGTCATAGGTTTTACCTAAGCCTTTATAAGCTTTTGAATTCTGCCTTGCATGGCTAGCCTATTATAACGGCCTCCACTCTGATAGAAATGCCTAGTTCCTAGCACATTTGTGGGGACTTGGATCCTACCCACTTCCCTCCTGGCTATAACTAACATCCTAACAGCCTGCAGAGACCTCAGGGTCCTTCAGCAGGCAGCTGTAATTACATGAAATTTACTGGACATCCAAGTACAAACCCAGCAACCTGCCAGGACATTTCCATTCTAGCTGCTTCACTAGGGGAAAATCGTCGGCCATGAACTCTGTGGTGCTGTTTGCCTTTTCCCAACAGTTAAAAACAAAAAGAAAAACAAAAATAGGGCGGCAGCAAAGATAGGCTCTTAGCTTGCCCAGCATCATAGCTGCATTGGAAAACCAGTCTCATATATGACATGAAATTGTAAATAAACCCTGCAAAAGCCTTAGAATAAAACTACATTTCTCAAGGGAGGAGACAATGTTATTTCTACCCTTTAATGACTCCTGCTCCCCACAGAGCTTGCAAGAGGAAAGGGTCTTGATTTTGTGTCTGGAATGAAGCACGATTGATCAGAATTAAACCTGCAAAGGGTGGGTAGGGAACCTCAGGACGTAAAAGAAAAGAAAATGTATATCAGCTACACATCCCTTCCTGATTCCCATAGTTTCCAAATTCTTTTGGTTCACCACTCAGGCTTAGTAAGGTCTCAGTGGGTAGCAACTGCCCAGCTTTTCTGGGCACAGTTTCTGAGAATCTGTCTGTCACAGAAAGAGAGATTGCGGAGCCTGGCATTCTTTTTTGTGGGCAATAGAAATGGTTATGCCACAGACCTTAACACACACTCTTGGGAGTGTAATACCCTGTGATTTGCCACCACTTGAAAGGAACACTAAGGGTGGAGGAAAGGGACTATTCCTGTCACCTGACATCACTGGCCATGCTGACTGGCTCAGAACTTGACCTTCAGTCCTGATAGTGCCTAGTTGGAAAGGGGATTGGTATTGAGAAAACGACACAAAGCACTTTGCCATATCTTCGAACAGCCAAAGAGGTAAAAGGGCTTTATGCCTTTTTATTTCCTGCCTGCTAAGCAGATAAGCAAGGCATTATGTCATCCTGTTTGAGACCACTAGGTCTCCCACTTTTTCCTCTCTTATGCCCTTTAAACTATCTAAGCAGCCCACATGTTGCTAGGTGGGTAATTAAAATGTTGGTGATGCTCATGTCATTGCTTTTAATTTCATTTGTATACAAGGTACCATTGCTCTTCTTAAAAGCCCTGGGCACTTGCTCAAAATATACAACCCAAACAAATAAAATTGATAAGCAAGGCAAAGCGGCCAGCCCTGGGTGCATCTTTACTATTACACAAGCCGCCCCAAAAGCACACAGAGAAAGAACTTTCTCAGAGCTGAAAAGTGCAAGTTTTTATGTTAACACTGTCACCAAAGAAAGACGGGGCATAGAATCAGCAATTTAGCATTCAATGAGACAAATTTCACCTTGAATGAGTCCTTAGAAAAGAGAATATTTAGGAAGGAGCAGATTTCCTATGGGGAATCTTAAGGTAGAGCTTGAGTTTGGCAGAATTTATTACTTCCAAGTGCTGAGAAAGAGTTTATATTTAGAACTAAGTTCTTGATCTTATCCAGTGATTGACTTTCATGGCCTTTGGAAGTAACTTTGATAGCAGAGTTCCTGTCTGTCATTTACCCCTGATGCTGACACGGTCATAGCAATGGAGCTGCTATATAAAAATGTCATGGGAAGGGCGAAAACTTTACCAAGGTAAAGAGCTCCAACATGTGGAGAAAAGAGAATGCATGACAAATTAGTATAGAAAAAAAAAAGAAGAAAAGAAATAGAAAAACTGAATGTACACTCTGGTGTGAGATTTCACCAACACAAAGCAGGAAGAACTGCCCAGACTCATTGTTCAGAGCAGTAAGGAAATAAGGCATTTGACCACGGTTGGCCTACAACCTGAGCCAGCACCTTCATCTGGAGGCTCTGCTAGGGAGGAACTGTCTTCTGCAAGATTCAAGTTCAAAACTGTGACAATATAATCTATCACCAGCTATAGCCAAAAGCTGTTGCTTCTTCCACTTCTCTAACAGAAACAAACTGTTCAAAAAGTGCTACAAAGTTAGCTCATACCTATAACAAAAAATACAAAGTTATAAACTAGAGTGGTACCATGTCTCACCCTCCTCCTCAAATCATTTTTTCTCTTGCATCATCTCATAAAGAGGAAAAGGGGGACAAACTGATTGTGAGATGCAAACTGGAAAAAGGAGCCTGGAGATTGAGTAGCGAACGCAACCTCTGTGTCGCTTGCTCAGAAATAACAGTGTGATAGGATCTCACCCCTGACAAAAGGGAAAACAAAGACTCCTCTGCCTGGTGGTGTTCAGTCACATGACTGAGTTATCTTGCTGACAATGTGGTGTTATTACAACATTTGTAGGACTAGGGACACACATTTGTATGAAAGGAAAATTGTTTATTTATATAAGCTAGAGGTTTTTATCCATAATTGAGCTTCTCTCTGTGTTCTTGGTGAATAAGAAAATTCTGAGCCAGGTATCTGCACAAAACATCATAGAAATGGGATAAAATGGCATACTATCCAGGATATGACCTACATTTATAAAGAGCTTCTGAATACGAAGTTCTCTTCTGTTGTCACTTTAAAAGTCTGTGTTATTTAATCTTCAATTTTAATGAAACCCATCCAGGGACAGTACACATGTTTCAGAAAGAACAAATTTTTCAGTACAGGAGACGGCATTTGCCAGTACAACAAGAAACCAGCCAAGTTGCTGTGGAAGACCTAAGCAAGTACGTTTCAATAAGGGCTCAAACAATCCCTGGCAAACAATTAGAAAAAACAAGTCGTCATTGCATTAAGGAAGTTCTCAGATATAAATGATGTTGGTGGAAAACAGAGTTCCTCACCAGCTGAAATGTTTACCGGAAGTGAGAATTATTTTGTGGAAAGTACTAAGAGTCTTGGCATACTTGCACTCTGTTGAGTTTGGTCAATGTGTGCATTATTACTACAGGAATATACCCTAAGACATATCTGTCTGCTTAATAGAGCAAGTGGTGAGATTCTTCCAGTGAGCTGTGGGCTCCTGAAGGCCAGGGACTCTGTCTTATTCATCTTCCATCTCATACAATATAAGCATGATAAACACAGTCAATAAATTCCAAATGAAGGAATATACATTGCCACACACCCTGTCCCTGTGGCATAAAATATCATCTCATCAACAGTGACCTATTGCCCTACCTAATTTTTCTTCTGATTGATAATTGCCAGCAGTCATGTTTTATTATAACTTTAATTCTCTTTTTCTTTACTAGAATCATCTCTCCCCAAGGTCAGAGATTGAAAAGGTTTGATTTTCTTTAGAACAGGAGTTCCTGGGATGATGTTTAGCACTTGTAAAGTCAATTACAAATATGTGTTGACCTTTGAATGTGGCAATGATTGATGAAGAAATGCCTCACCATGTCTCTTCTTTATTTCATTGATTTCACCTTAATGAATGAGGCCTAAAAATTATACTCTGAACCTCAGTCAATTGTAAAAAAATGAATGCTTTCTCATAACTAGAGTAGGTAGCTGATTTTAAAGAATGGAAGAATTGACATGCTAGACTTAAAGGTGTCCGATGCATGTGTCAACAACCCTGCTCCAAAAGATGAGTGATAAAATGAAAAGAGAAGAAGGCTAGGGACTCTCTGGGACTGGGTCTGCCTGATGTGAACAGTGAGACACATGGCATACCCCTGTCTACATTCTGTACCATCAATTCTCTTTGGAAAGTTCATTTTTCAAGAACAACACAAGGATTTAATCTACTGATGGGAGTCTACATGCACTTGCAGGTGTTGAGAACACAACTATATCCCATCTAGATTTTGAATAATCATGTAATTTTTGACTTAGTCAAATTTTAGTGAATAATTATTATGACTTTTTTTTTCTTCTTGGGGATTTCTGCATTGGGCATATCCCTGATATTTCCATTTACCACTCCCATGTAAAGGACTGAGAAAAACCAGTGACTCATGGTTCAATGACTTTCTCATGACTTGCAGGTGACCCGGCTTACAGAAAACTTTGATCTGAAGTTTCTTTTCAAACCAAGATAGCTAGACATTCTTTGTTCCTTGTCGATATTTCTAAGGTGTGGTAGCACTTGGACAGACTTGCTTTTGAATTTACCACCTTTGATATCACCAAACCAGGTGAGGTAAATTGGAAATTGGCCCACTTGCATAGTCTTTCTGGAAAACAACTGGGAAATATGCCTGTGCCCCTTCTACTCTGACTGAGTCTTTTGACTTCCACCCACCTGGAATATCTTATATTTCCATGCCAGTCTTCCCTTTGGTATCTCTAAGCATAACACTACTTGGTTACTTTGTTCTCTTAATGACTCCTATCTTGCCACCAATTCACAGTGGAAATAGCTTTTGCATTGAGAAAACACAATCTATGTTGAGCCTTGTATGTTGTGGGGTGAACTCTTAAAACTTCCACCGCCCTCATTTCTTTATCTAGAAACAGAGATGATTATATTTATTTTGCCAGCTTATTGAGCAAGCCACCTAGAATTGTGAATTTGAAACAGTCACGTAGAGCTTCACTACTAAAAACTGTTTGATGAATACAGAGGGAATAATATCAAGAAATCGGGTCTACAATAGTGATTCTAATGAAACTTTCAAAATATTAAAATGTAAGTGTTTGTCTACTGGATGAGAGGATTGTCTGAGATAGAACAATAGGCACATGGGTTATTTAGGATGGTGATGGACAGATGTGCAGGCATCAACAGTGATGGAAAGGATGAAGGGAAACAATGAAGAAGTCAACTTTTCTTTGAAGAGTAGCCGAAAATAATCCCCTTTAAGGTTTCAGTGAGAATTACAAGAAACAATAGATCAATCTCTTATATATTAAAGTTAATTATGATGTTCTCATGGTTTTGCTTTTGAATGTTAATTGCAGTAAATAACATGATTCGTTGTCTTTGAGATGAAGGGTCTCTGGGAAGTTCTAGATTAACCAGCTTAAAATGAGTGGGATGACTCCAGGAAGATTTTATTCCGTTTCTATTCTCTCTGAGTTCATGACCTATCGTAAGCAGCTCTTGTATACTCTCACATGCATGTAGATGAACAGGGAGCTGACAGCTGTGGAATACCACACTTAGCTACAGGGGTGCTTCCATATGTTCTGCTTAGCCCACACATGACCTCATTTCTCTAGAGAATGCTAAGCGTCTACAATGCATTTCATCCGTTCAGAGGGATCTTCAGATAGATTGGCTAGAAGCTTGGCTCTGACATTTAGCTGAGAAATTTAGATCATGATCCTTCAAGCCCTCTGAGCCCCACTCTCTATGTAAAATGGCCAGAATAGGCCCACTTCTTACAGTGGTTGTAGAGAGATGGAAAAATAATCCTACTTCCTCAAGATTCTTTTATAATGCTCAGAAAAAAAAAAAGAAAGAAAAAATGCTATAATTCCTGGCTTTCTTATGAAGTGGTATGATTGTGTGTGTATATAAAGTGTGTGTGTGTGTGTGTGTGTGTGTGTTTGTGTGTGTGTGTGTGTGTGTGTTTGTGTGTGTGTGTGTGTGTGTGTGTGTGTGTACTAACAAGGTTTTACAAGCCTACCTGTGTGTGTATAGAGGCAGAGGAGGGGGCAGGGGATAGGGGGCTTGTAGAGGGGAAACTGGGAAGTGGGATAACATTTGAAATGTTAATATATAAAATAACCAGCAGATGCTGGAGAGGATGTGGAGAAAGAGGAACACTCCTCCATTGCTGGTGGGATTGCAAGCTGGTACAACCACTCTGGAAATCAGTCTGGCAGTTTCTCAGAAAACTGGACATTGTACTACCGAAAGATCCAGCATTACCTCTCTACTGGGCATATACCCAGAAGATATTCCAACTGGTAACAAGGACACATGCTCCACTATGTTCATAGCAGCCTTATTTATAATAGCCAGAACCTGGAAAGAACCCAGATGTCCCTCAACAGAGGAATGGATACAGAAAATGTGGTACATTTACACAATGGAGTACTACTCAGCTATTAAAAACAATAAATTTATGAAATTCTTCAGCAAATGGATGTATCTGGAGGATATCACTCTGAGTGAGGTAACCCAATCACAAAAGAAGTCACTTAATATGCACCCACTGATAAGTGGATATTAGCCCATAAACCTAGAATACCCAAGATAAAATTTCCAAAACACAAGAAAATCAAGAAAGACCAATGCGTGGATACTTCATTCCTCCCTATAATAGGGATTAAAATATACGTGGAAGGAGGTGCACAGACAAAGTTTAGAGCTAAAATGAAAGGATGAACCATCCAAACAGTGCCCCACCAGGGTAGTCCATCACATAATCAGCCACCAAATACAGACACTACTGTATAAGCCAGCAGAATATTGCTGAAAGGAGCCTGATTTAGCTGTCTCCTGTGAGGCTTTGAAAGTCCCTGACAAATACAGAAGTGGATGCTCACAATCATCTATAGGGCAGAACATAGGGTGTCCAATGTAGGAGCTAGAGAGAGTACCCAAGAGCTGTAGGGGTCTGCAACCCTATGGATAGAACAACAATATGAACTAATCAGAACCCCCCAGAGCTCATGTCTCTAGATGCATATGTATTAGAAGATGGCCTAGTTGGCCATTATTGGGGAGGAAAGGCCCTTGGTCTAACAATGTTTATATGCCCCAGTACAGGGGAATGCCAGGGCCAAGTAGTGGGAGTGGGTGGGTAGGGGAGCAGGGCGGGGGGAGGGTATAGGGGACNCAATGGTTGGCTTCGAGCATGTGCCTCTGTATTTGTCAGGCTCTGGCAGAGCCTGTCAAGAGACAGCTATATCAGGCTCCCGTCAGCATGCACTTCTTGGCATCCACAATAGTGTCTATGTTTGGTGACTGCATATGGGATGGATCCCCAGATGGGGCAGTCTCTAGATGGCCTTTCTTCCAGTTTCTGCTCCACACTTTTTCTCCATATTTGCTCCCATGAGTATTTTGTTCCCCCTTCTAAGAAGGACGGTAGTATGCATCTTTATAATATCAGTACTCAAGAGGTTAAAGCAATAGGATTAAGAATTTGAGTAAAGCCTGGGCTACATCAGGAATTGAAGTCTAATCTAGGCTACCAATGAAAGCAAAAAAGACAGAATTGAAGAAACTCAATTCAGACTGGTTCTATTAGCCTTAACCTTGGGTGTCACTGGAGAGCTACTGGAACCCTGCAAACTACAAACTACTTTCACCTGGAAAATTGCGACAGACCCAGTACTCATGGGCAAAACAGGCTGCAAGACTTCAGAGAAATGCTTCTGCCTCTCAGCCTTATGCAGGACATTACATGTTCCTCATTTTACAGCATCCTCAGAAGAGTGTAGCGTCCATCCTTCCAGGGTGAATGGATTCTGGCAAAAAACACTCTTCACCAAGAACTCATTTGTTTATAATCTGAGGGAATCTCCTGACCTTTAAAGTTTAGGGACTTTGCATTCAACAGTAACTCAACACATTTGATCATGGTTAGGGCTGCATAAATATTCACTCCCTGACCTTGTCCTCTTGGCAAGCAAGAACTAGTTTTTACTGTTTCAAAGGAAAATACAAGCTTCATTACAAACATCTTCAAAAGTTACAAAGTTCAGGGTCATCATAGCTTGGCATGTGGACAAAGTAACTTTTGTTTTAAATGTTTCCTTATTTTTCCCCTTTTGTTTTTTAATGACTCTAGTGTCCCTACATACCCTAGACAGACCTTGATCTTTTTATACTCCTTTCTGCCTTTCAATACTGGGATTATGCCTGACATAATGATGCCTTTCAAAGGTGTACCTCTTGTCCCTTGCTATTACTTACCATGTTGTTTCACGTTTAAAATATTTGTATTAGCCAAATTAGAAAAAGAAACATAAGCTGGCCTTGTTCCAAGAAGTCAAGTAGAAATAGCCCAGAGTAACCTTTGTAACAAATTAGTAATTCATTAAGCACCACTGAATTTACCTGCACAGGTAAACATCTTATTTTTTAGCCGTTTGTAGCATTTTATGAAACATTGACACTCAAAAGGCTTTTACAGTGGTAGTAGTTTATCTCTGCTATTATAAAGGATTTCAGATCAAAAACAATTATCATAAAATAATGAGAATACTGCCTTTTGTTTTTCTGGTCTTTGAATGTTCCTTTTCTTGAGACAAAGATTTAATAATAAAAATGAATACTTTTCACATTTACAGAACGAATCTTCACAGGAAAAAAAAATGCAAACGAATGTTCAGATCTCCATCGAACCTGACCTATATTTTTAATATTTTATAAAAGTAATAACCCCCATTGCCATTTTACTTAGACAGATGAAACAGGCCAATAAACAAGCCTCTGGGTGTCATCATTTCTTTTTTGCCTTCCCATGTCAACACCACAAACTAGTGTCTCCAAGTCTTCCCACATAAGTCAATTCTCAGGTTCTTAAACAGGAAGCTATGCAGGGTGCTGGATGGAATAACTATGTAGCAAGGGTGTTTATGAATGGAACTCTGTCTAGGAGTAGTTTAGATCCACCTGAAATGGCAAGAAGGGTCCAGTTCCACCGCCGCTATTAACATTCCTAACCTAAGTTGTCAACCTCAGAATAATACACACCGCACTACATTAGAGCCAGTAGAGAAGCTGCACGTTCCACTGGAAGATCATAGTTGGCTTGCATCCACAGATCTCATTTCTCTAGACCCTACAGGAGAAAGTCAAGGAAACATTGTATCTTAGCATTCCCAGTGGTTGATTGGTTTGTGGAGACTGGAAAACAGCATGTGGAATCTGGGTCATGTCCTCTATGCAATTCTTTGGTTCCCAAACTGAAAATACTGGGAGGGACATAAGCTGACAATTGTACCTCATACACTATCAGCTGCTCCTTTAGCCATCCAAACAAGCCCACACACATGGTGCAGGTGTTTAGGACCAGGGTCAGGGATGAGAGACAGCAATGATGGCAAAAGGAAAGTAAAGAAGAAATAGATATATCTGCTTCAGAGGAAAAGAAAAGGACTCAGCTAATTCCATTCTCCACAGCTTAAAGCCCCCTTTAGTATTCACAGTGATGTGGGTGGCTCTAGTTAATTCTAGTCCTACACTTCCTTGAGGTGACTGGTGCTTCTGTCTTTGTTCACTGGGTTCTCAGGGTTGGTGATATAGAACATTTGTTTTATCCTGGGCATGGATGGAAAACAGGAGTAGGTTAGATTGATTCAAAGTTATCCTTTCACCAACCCATTATGAGGTCTGGTAAATTGCATCTGTTCTCAGCGATATGAGTGTTGGTACTGTTGTGGAATCCCCTTTAAAGGTCCCCTAGGTCTGCAGTTACTCTGGTGTCAGTCGTAATTAGTGAACACACTGCTTGTTCATCTATCAGCGTTGCTCTAAGTACTTTCATTCTGTTTGCTCACTCACCTTCATTTTTTGCATTTGCTCCTATGAATGTGTGTGTGAAGTACCCCTTCAGAGTGAGTGTTGTACAAATACAAAGGAGAACACAACTGGGTTGTCATCTCTTACAACAGGGCTCACCTGCCAATGGCATGCAGCATGGGGTGCTGGTAAGCTTTTTTATATTTCCTCAGTGACTAATATACATTAAGAACTGGCTTAATGTATGTTAATCTATCATGGTTATAATTCACAGACTTATTAAAATTGCAAACCTGTTCAGCAGCAGAGTACTGTGGATTTTCAATGACTGAAACCAGAATTCTAAATTTTGGAATTCCTGATTTTAATTTGGCATGAAGAATTTCCAGACTTAAAGCACATTAAGCTTTGCTTTACATTTTCTCATAGAAACAGAAAGAAGATAAATTGAATGAAATTGGTGCCATCATCCATTATCTTACTCTGAGAACACTCCAAACACTCTAGAGTTTCAAGGCACAGTAACTTCCTAGGGGATTAGGGATACTCACTGAAATCACAAACAATGAGCCTTCATGCCACTTCTTAAGTCAGAATGTGAGGTTTGTTTTGATTTGCTTGTTTTGTTCTGTTTGTGCTACTTTGTAGCCATGGCTGGAATGGTCTCACTGTGTTGACTGACCAGGCTGGTCTCCATCTTGTGACTCTCCTCTTGCCTACCAAATGCTAGAATTACTGATGCGCCACCACAGCACAGAGTTAAGTCAGAATTTTCAAGGTAAACATTTGGACATTTTCCTATAACATTGCTTATAGTGTAGACATATCCTGCGTTTCTCAGTCGTGCCTTTGAAGATGCTTACTATCAACTCCACCAGGAATGCCCCTGGTGATGCTTGCTGTAAGCTAAGATAGCAACCAGGCTCCTACTCACTGAAAAACCAAATTAAGGTCACTGGATTGTCTCAGACAAGATGTTAGATTCTCTCAAATTGGTTTTTCTGAGCGAGGCTTCAATTCTAGAGCTCCTTTATAGTCATTTAGTATCATTTATTGAAATTTCCAGCACTTCCATTTGCCTTTTCTCTTCTAAGAAGCAGAAAATCTAGTATAGTGTCACATCCTCTAGCTGTCACCAAATGTAACCTAGCAGAATTGTTACGGCTCAGAGCTGTTACTGTCTAGTCTGAAGGCCAGGATTATAAGTAATATCATCAGCTGGAGGTAAGTAAGTGAGCAAACATCTCAGGTCCACTATACTTCTTTGCCACTGACAACCAAGGTTGTTGCTTTCAGCCCAAATAACTACCAAGCAGTGATTGCCCTCTTATGTAGCCACTCACTAACCACAAACCAAAATAAGAGACTTGAAATATTTTAACAATTTCGTTTCATTAGCCTACATTATGTCTTTTATTGTCCTCTGAGATAAGTAGCAGGAACTGATAACACGTGGTGCTCCTTTGAGTAATAGGCACAACTCTTCACCCCTCTCTTCTTTACTCATCCACTCCATGTATTCATTAAGCACTGACTCTAGACCACGCACTAGGGGATGCAGTAAAAAAGAAATAAAACATTGTCTCTGTTCTGAAAGAGGTAAGATACTATGTAAAGATCATTTCTGACAGAGCCTTATATTAACCATGTCTGTATAAATTTATATTAGAATTAAATAGAGTAATTTGGTCTTAAAGTAATTTCTCCACTGGTAATTTTGTAAGGTAATGATCAGACTTACATGTTAATTAGATGCATCAATTAAACTGGTCAAAACCAAGCTTATTTTTGAATGATAAATATATTTTCTACAGGGTTTCTGAATGTAAGTATTATGTGAATTTTCAGTTTTTCAGAAGAGATCAATAGGCAGGTGGCTGCCACATACTACTTTTGAGTACATGTCCTGATTATATGTGTAGAGGTGCAAAGGAAAACAGAAGACAGGCAGATAGACAACTAAATTAACTTATGTTTCGTAATTTTAGACTTGGCCTTACTATGTGGCCTAAACTGGAATTGGACTTGGAGCTCTATTACCTCTGAATCACGATTGTTGGATTGTAAATATTTGCTCCCTTCCTTGCATTGTATGATACTTTCTAAAAATTTGATAGAATAGGTCAACAGTAGGAATGAGAGGGAGCCACTGGGAACAATGTCTTTAAAAACATTTCCAGGGCTTGGATCTTAAGGACAATTAGAATTGATGAAGAACTCTAGGAGAGTTATCAGAAAGGAAGGAAAAAAGAAAGAAAGAGAAAGAGAGAGAGAGAGAGAGAGAGAGAGAGAGAGAGAGAGAGAGAGAGAGAGAGAGAGAAAGTCTTGGGAAGCTAAAGATCCATCTATATATAATTTTTCCAATGGTTTCTGTCTTTCTCTTGTGAAAGTAAATCCTGGTATACCCTTCAAGACATTGTTCTAGACCCTTAGTGAGCTCCTATTAGTCCTCATATTCAGGAAGAAAGACTAGAAAAAGAAAGCACCATTTGATTTCAGGCCAGCAAAGAAGCTATATCCTATTGGGTGAAATTATACTATATATAAAATGGCAGAAACATAGGAAGGAGGGATGAGTACTGGCCTCCTGGGGATCACACTTCTAAAGTCCACTCAAGAGCAAATACTAGAGCTGAATAGTTGGATCAGCAGTAAAGTCACTTGCCAGCAACACTGACAACCTGAGTCCCATCCCTGAAGCCCATTGGTTGGTGGAAGGAAAGAGTCAAATTCTAAAACTTGTCTCTGCCCTCACTGTGGAAGGTGCCTGTCCACAAACTAAAGAGATATAAAAATTAGAACAACAAACATTAGAGCATACAGCGGGGCAAGAATCACTAATGTCACTATTTTTTTTCTTTATTCTCTTTATGGTTTCAACCTGAAAAGGTATGGGCTAGAAACTGAGAAGTGGCTATTCCATTTGTTCTTCATGCCATTGAGTTTTTTTACTTATATTTTACTGTATCTGGCTTTAAACTTACTTTTTTAAAGGCTCTTAAAAGTGATCCACCCTAGTCCCCATGTTTTATAGCTTTGAGTATTACAGATCAGGGTGGTGAAGGAAGTTCTTCATGGTCATACATTTTAGGGAAAAAACAGACAAAAAGACAATCCTTTTAATTCCCCAGGGAGGGAAAAAAGTAGAAAGTGATTTAGAATTATTTAGAGCACATTTGATTTTGTTCTCTTAATTATATCTGAGTCTGTTTTCTTTGTATAGAAATCGTAAGACTTTACAGACATGTTATGAAGAATACACAGAGGAGTTCTAGAATGTTCACAGAGACACAGATGTGCAGTGCCTTTCCTTTTACAAAAGAAAACCTCATTCCAAGAGAGTGTGATAAAGATACTTTACCGATGACGTATGAATTCAATCTGAAATGGGAAGCACTATTGCTGGAAGATGAGTGTGGGAGTGAACTGAAATCACATGGAAATGTGCACACACAATGAAGACTAATTCGAGAGATTTGTAATTCCTTGTATATGACTTAATGATACTATGGAGCCAGTGTTATGTTAAATTATATAACTAATTCTCAACTCAATCCTGCAAGCACTGCATAGATGTCAACCTGGGACACAAAAGTTAGGTTAGCCATGGACCAGCAGCAAACTGTTCTTAGACAATTTGTCCATGTGGATTACACATAGAGGTCCCTTCCCTCCTTCCTTCCTTCCTTTCATTCTTTCTTTCCTTTGTTCTTTCCTTTTTTCTTCCTTTCTTTCCTTCTTTCTGTATTTCTCCATTTTTTTCTCTATTTCTTTCTTTTTTTTAATTAGACATTTTCTTTATTTACATTTCAAATGTTATTCACTTTTAGGTTTGTTTTTATTATTTTTATTTATATGTATGTCTGTGTGTCTGTGAGTGAATACCATGTACATTGGCACTAATATGCACCAGAAGAGAATGTCAAATGTTCTGGAACTGGAGTTAAGAAGGCATTTAAGAAGTGAGAAAAGAACTCAGTTTTTTTGGAAGAGAAACAGGCACTTTAACCATTAAATGCCAACCCACTATCTAATTTCTTCTTAACATCCACTCTAACACAAATGCCTAGAGGCTAATACAACAGCTCTTCTTAGGAATTCAATGGGCAATGTTACTAAATTTCATCAGTCAGGAACATAAACCTGAGTAGTTTAAAAATTGAACAAAGGGCGCACACATATGATTTCCTTCAAGCACAGACCTGCTGTGAGCCAAGTCAGTATCCCTAAGGTCAGACTTAACTGTAGTTAGACCTAGATGAACCCTGACAATGGGACCTTGAAAGTGGGAAGTCAGTATAGTGCATTTTCTTCCACCTTGAGAGTGGTTCTGGAAAGTCCCCATTGAGGAGTCTCTTCTATTTAGATCTCCTGTTTATGGGTCCAGACCCTTGTCCAAGGAAGATCTTCTCACTAAGTATTGACCTACATATTCTACAATAGTGTAGAAATGGAAGTGGAGAGCCTAACAAAGCCCAAAACAAGCAGAGAAAAGAAAGAATGTAGCCTGCCCAAGATCTAAGACTCTTGGTATTGGGGGGGGGGGTATGATTTGGATGATGCAGAAGCCAAAGGAAATTAAATAATTTTAGGAGTAGAATAAGATAGAAGGAGAAAGCTTAAGTATTTGAGGGTATGTTCTTTGAATTTGGAGCTGGACCAAGTGAAGAAGCTAGACATAGCCTATGGATATGTTTATACAGCAGTAGGGAAACCAGGATCTGGAGAATAAAAAATCAAAATGAGCCAGGGAAGTGAAGAGAGAACAGTAGTCTTGGAATAGTAGACTATGCAAATATATTTTGTTCAACAAGGAAATACAGCAAGCTGACACCTAAATTACAGCAAGCTACATGTCTGTTATGCACAGTAAAGTCTGTGATAGAATCAGATAGCTGATTTCACTCCATTGGTTTGGTTGAGCCTTTCATACTTTTTAAGTTTCTGCGTGAACCACGATGATTTTTGCTTCTGAAGTGGTGCTGAGGACTCGCAGAGGGGGAATCTTGCTAGGAACTCTACATTTTCACATTCTGAGTCTGAACTGGTGCAGAATGGCAGGCAGGTATGTTTGGCAGGAAATACAAAGTTAGCTTTGGGATTCCAGTGAGGATGATGTAAAGTGTATAGCTACTGAGTCAGGGCTAGAAAATGTAGTATAGGAAAGTGTTTTCAGGATGAGATGGAATCAATTAGAGTGACTACCACAATGCAAGCAAAGTGTTGATTGTATTGAGTCAAATGGAAAAAGACAAGCTTGAGCTCTGAGAGGAAGCAGAATGGGAAATGTGGATGAGATGCTCCAAGATGATAATAGTTCCCATTTGGCATCCTCCATCTTCTAGGCTGCACTCGGAGTTTCACTTTGCTATTGCTGTGTAGCACAGCTCTGTGAGGAAGGGAATACTACCCTAGATGAGGACCTGGACAATCAAATGTCTGGAAGTAAAGGATTCCTGGGACGGGAGAGTCTGTGTGCTAATAATATAGGAGAGTCCCAGACAAAACAGAATGGCTCAGTCTCAGCGTCTCTAAGGGTCATGATATTTTAGGTAATGGAGAAAACTCCAAGGTTTTCTGATATGTGTCTCCCCAGACACTTTCTCCCCTTTTACAAATTCTAAACTTACAAATATTTCTATAAACCCAAACATGGAGATGATTTCATTTCTTGAACTAAATATTTTTTTTACTTGCTTGTTATCCTTACAACTTGCATCCTTGTATGTCCTAGCAAACTGACAGCATCTTTCAACAAGGGGACATTTTAATGATAAGGCTTTTTATTTTTTCACTATTTTGGTTATATCCTTAATGGTAAGTTGTAGGAAAGAATTTCTACACAGGTTGCATAGAGATTAGCATATAGAGTAAAATGAAATGAAAAAACTTAAGCCCAGGTGTTCTGTCCATAGGCCAAGTACAATGGTATTTGGGAACATCTGGAGAAGTGATTGAACTTTCAGATATTTATGTATATGTTCAATGACATGTAATCATAGTCCTACACACACGTGGAAAGATGGGCATAATGGCATTTCACTATGTAATGGTCACATGGAACCTTTTCATAATGCTAATGTCTGTAGACAGAATGCAGTCTCACCTTACTGGCCTTCACTGTAACATCAATTATATTTTACAGCACATGGTTATTTTTCCCTAGACTATATTTTGACCCAGATAATCAGGTAGATGTTATGGAATTTGAAATTAGTTGCTTTATAGTGTTAAGTTGTATTGGTTAAATTTGTAGTCAAGAAGAATGTGGGGAATTTACTGGATTCCCCGGGTTTCCTTAAGTAAACAAACCAATGTTATTTAAAATGTGTGAATCACATAATTCAAATTTTTAAATGATGTCACATTCTAACTAAATATAGTCTCTGGGCTCAATTCACCCTGCTATCGGCACTCCGCCCCCATTTGCCTGTTGTGTGAAGCAGCTGCATTATCTACATTTTGCCAAGTAAACAGACTCTGCACCGTGCAGTGGTGTTTGTTGTTTGCTAATGTGCCAGTGGTAAAAAGTGCTTACAAACGGTAATTATACATCTTCATAGAATGCAGAGGCAGGATGTGGGCGTGCTCTATTATTTGAAGATACACACATACAAACTACATTTGTGTTTCATCTGCTTCATAGTAGTTATTCAATAAATGTTTTGCAATTGCCTGAAAAACACTATTATAACCTTAAAATGTACTAGATGCTGAAATACATGTGTTCCTAATGGTTAATCTCAAATTTTCACTTGATTAGCTTATAGAGTCATCTGGAAGGTGATATCTGAGCATGCTTGTGGGAGATGAATTTCACTGGATTACTTGAGGTGGGAAGACTTGACCATTGTGGATGGAGTGCCTGGCCTTTGGTCTTGGACTGCACACAGAGGGGTAGAGCTCACTGCATATCAGCATTCACCAATCTCTGCTTCTTGATTATGGATGCAACATTACCAAGTACCCCCCCGCCCCCGCCACTGCATGCACTCTTTGCCATGTGTTTTATCCTCAAACCAAAATAACCCCTTTCTTTCTTGATTTACTTTTCTTAAGCTCTTTTGTCACAGCAATAGGAAAAGAATTAGGAAAAGCAACTCTAGTTAACTCATAAAACAACTCATAAATTATTTTTTTTTCATTTTACATAGGCAGTAAATGAGGTACACAAATATAGAATAAGCAATTCGCCTAAAGTCATATCAATCTAGCACAATACAGTACTTTCTTTAGAAGATGGGTTTGTCTGACTTCATAGTCCATGTTCCCAACCATCAGACTCTGATGTTTCTTTTTAAAGCGAGTGTCTCATGATGACCTTGTAAATTTTTTTTTGAACTCTCAAAGCCTGGATTGAGATAACTATCAAACACAAACCTACACACATTACCGGATTGCTGCTTCATTAAGAAGCAGGGCCCAATGACATAGCTCAGCTAATGAAGATGCTTGCCAGCAAGTCTGACAACTTGAGTTTTATCACAGGTCTTCATGATACTCTCCTGAGGGAAGGACAGAACTAACCCAGAAGTGCTCCTCTGATCTCTACTTATGTTCTGTAGCATACACAGGTCCATACACATATACACACAATAAGCAGGCCAGTCAGGCAAGTAAATAAATAAGTGTAATTTAAAGAGCCATCCTGACAGTGAGGTGTTGATTACTACGCATAAATAGGAGGAGACAACAGCTATTACACAGATCCCACTTGTACACAACTGAATTGATTCAGCCGCTGGGCCCCAAAAAAGGTGTTTTAGCAAATGACTCCTATAAAGAAAAGCTTTATTGCTGCACTTTCCTTTTAAAACTGAACCTTTTGCTAACCTGGTCAGTTGCAAACATTGATGTGTCATAAAAATATGTTGCTGTATAGATCAGATCCCTGGCATAGGAGATCACATTTTTTTTTTAGGGATTACTTGAAGATCTTGGAAGCTTTGTTTCTTCAGAATCTCTTCTAGTTACAAAGTCATGAAATTCTTAGTTTAAAGGAAGCAGTTGCAAGAGTGATAACCACAGAAGACAAAACCTCCTCTTCAGTTAGGTGTTTGGTATTTCCCTCACTACTTTCATAGTTATTTAAACTTCACAATATGCAGAAGTCTCTACCTTCTTTGGTAAGCTCACCATCATCTTTAATGAAACCAGCCCTATAGTCTTCTTTTTCCCTAGTGAAACACACTGCGAGAGTTACCTCAAGTCTTAAAAACACAACTTTAAGAAAAGTTATCAATAATTATATTATTAAGTACTAGATTATACATAATCACAAAATTGAACTTTCAAAAACAAATATTTGTGTTTCTCAGTGCAAAAATTGTAAAGAAATAATAATTGCATTATCCACAATTTAATAGAATAATGAAGTAGCATTGATTACAGTTTCTTTTCTTTTTTTTTAAGTAGTTATCAAATACTAAACCAAAGCCTATTCTTACCTACTTACAATACCTTTCACTTACATGACCATTTGTAGTTACAACGTTCTTTTGAATTTACTACATAGTTGGGTAACATTTGAGACATAAAACTATATACCACATATAGTCATCTGACTGTTTTCTCACAAATAATTCAAGGCAGATTAAATTTAGGGCCACTGTGTTGAAGAAAACACACATACACACAAACCTAAAGAATACTGGGAGTGGGAAGACTGGAAATGGAAGAGATTAATCTTCCCTAGGGAAGAGCACACTAATTGGTTATCCAATAATGAATAATCATCCATTAAATTATGCATACAGGTGACATTATACAGACTGAGCAGGTTATGTTTAAGAACATATACGCATTAAAAAATGATCCACACTTATCAAATTGGCATTATTCAAGATAAAGGAATAATTTGATATGCATGAGATCCAAAGAGATTTCAGATAAAGAAAACAATGAAAAACATTTAACACCAGGGATTTTTTTCTTAGTTCATTTTTTGTTCCTCTTATCATTTAGTAATGTGTCTAGTCTTCATGGGTTTGTGTGTAATTACAAGAGATTTATTTGATGTTGGTTCTGTTTTATTGAATTATTGTCAGATAGGATACATGGCATTATATAAATTTTTCTGTATTTTTTGAGAAAGATTTGTGTTCAATATGTGGTCTATTTTGTAGAAAATTCCATGGGCTGTTGAATTGAATCTATAGTCATTGGTATTTTGGCAGAATATTTTGTCAATATCCATTAGGGCCTTTTGATGTATGGTGTCATTTAATTGCAATGATTCTCTAAGATTTTCTGAATTAAATTAAAACATGACACAACAAAATGTGCAGGACACATTAAAAGCAACTATAAGAGGAAAATTCACCATTCTAAATGCCAACAATAAAAAGTCAGAAAGAGTACAAATGCGTGATAATGATAAAACTGAAGAGTCTGGAAAACAAAGAACAAACCAAACCCAAAAGTAGTGAACAGAAATAATAAAAACCAAAGCAGAAACCAATAAAATAGAAACAACAACAAAAATACAGAGCCAATAAATCTAAGAGCTGTTTCTTTGAAAACATTAACAGGATCAATATACCCTTTGCCCAATTAACAAATAAAAGGAGACCTCCAGATAAATAGAACCAGAGATGAACAGATATAAATTCACCAGAAGCAAGAAAATATCCACTAAAGAAATTCAAGTTATTATAAGAGAAAGCTATAACCTATACTGATGAAGATAGAAAGACTAAAATAAATGGTTTAATTTCTAGATTCATCTGAACCAACAAATTTAAACAGGAAATCAACAACCTCTCTCTCTCTCTCCCTTTCTCTCTCTCTCTCTCTCTCTCTCTGTCTCTGTCTCTGTCTCTCTCTCTCTCTCTCTCTCATGGGGATCAAAATAATAAGAAGCTTTCTGATTTAAAAGAGCCCTGGTCCTGGTGAGCTCATAGCTTAATTCTATCAGACTTTGAAAGAAGAGGCACAGCTAATACTTCTTAAATTTTTCTAAAACATAGAAATATAAAAATCTTTTCCAAGCTTATTCTAGGACGCTGTTGCTCTTCTAGTTCCAAAACCAAAATACAAAGTAAAGATACAATAAAAAGAGAAAACTACAGGCTACCACTCTTGATGAACATAGATGCAAAAAGTTTTAGGCAAATATATAAAAAATATCATCCACATTTCTCAAGCTCACATCATTCCAGAGATACAGTAATGGTTCAATATACGTAAATCAATGAATATGGTAAATCATATAAACAGTCTTAAAGATGAACATTACCTGCTCATCTCAAAAGATGCAAAAAAAGCCCTTTGACAAAATCCAAAGTACCACATCATAAAACTCCTAGAAAGAATAAGACTAGAGGGAACATGCCTCAATACAATAAATTCTATATATAACAAACCTATAACCAAAATCATCCTAAGTGGAGGAAATCTTGAAATCCTGTTAAAGTCAGGTACAAGACAGAGCTGCTCACTACAACCATTTCTTTACCTTACAGTGTTTGAAGCACTAGCAAGAGAAATATAAAGAAGAGAGTAAAATTAAAGGTATGAAAATAAAAAGTGTAAATATCTTTATTTGTAGCTGATAATATACACAAGAACTTTAAAAAAAAAAATCCACCAGAAAACTTCCAGAAATATCCAACATTTGAAGCCATGTGGGAAGATACAAAAATCAACTTATATAAACCAGTGGACTTTCTGTCTTAAAACAAGCAAGCAGGCTGAGGAATAGGTTACGGAAGCACTTCCAGTCACATCAACAGCAACCAGGACGACACTCATTAGCCTGGGCAAGGAGGTAAGAGCCCTCTACAGTGCAAAGCCTATGTCTCTGAAGAAATACACTGAGGAAAGCACTAAAAGATGGAAAGACTTCCCAGGCTCACAAAATGATAGAATTAGTAATGTGAAAATGACCATCTTATCAGAAAAAATCAATTTATAAGCTCAATGTAATCCCAATGAAAACTCTCATCATATTCATCTCAAGAAAGAGAAAAAACAAACAAAACAAAACTAAAATCCATATGGAAGCACAAAAGACCCCAGACTGCCAGAGCAACCCTGAGCAAAATTCTGGAGGGATTACCTTTCTAGATTGCAAGCTATATTACAGAGTCATAGTGTGAAGAACAACATGGTATTGGTACAACAATAGACACCTGTAGCATTGGAGCAAATAAAAGACATAAAGGTGAGTGCCTGTAATTACAGCTGTCTAACATCTGGCACAAATGCACACTGGAGGAAATATAACAAACAGTCTAACCTCTTAAACAAACAGTGCTGGGAAAACTGTATGCATGTACGTAGAATGATTAAGTTAGGTCCATATTTATAGCTTTTCAGAAAAGCCAAATGGACAAAAGATCCCAGTGTGAACTTGAAACTACTAGAAGGAAACAGAGCAGAAGTAAATGAGTGAGCTAATTTTTGAATGAATGTGTCTTGTTTGTCCTTAAACCCTGGCTTCTTCCAAGACTCCAAGTACATAGACAATATAATATGTAAGTGTTGAATGAATGAATGAATGAATGAACAGATAACATGCCCAGCCCAGGTTCATTGCCAATATTTGAATCAGATGAATGATCCAAATGAATATGCCTTAAATAGGATTCTTATTGGAAACATGCAAATACATGACTTTGCATTTCTGCCTTTCAGTCTGAAAAAAGATTCCCTAGTCTTTTAAATGAAGTGGGTTAAGAATAGAAACTGCAGAATGGCAGCTCCTTGAGAGTGAGGACATGACTTTATTTCTTACACCTCTCAGTTTGCACCCAAATCTAAGAAGTGGTTATGGAAGTAGCAGAGATCTAGCCAACGTTTACAAGTTCCAAGAGTCCTTCCCCCACCTCACCCTGAAGGCTCCCTCACAAATGACACAAACCATTGCATTGCTTGAGCTCACCTCTTAGGTCTAAGCTGAGGATGTGTGGTTAAAGAGAAAGTGTATGTTAAATGAAAGGCAACTCAGACTTTGCATGCAAAGGAGTTATCTTTATGTCCACATTAGGCAGCTATTTTCTGATATCTTAGAATATCCCCATTTCTAGAGTAATCTTCGTTTCATGCTAAATTGTACCTGACGTTGCTTTCAGGATATTCTATCCTATGGTAGGTAGGTGGATAATTTTTCTGCTATCTATGTACTGATTCTTTTTCCAGAAACCCTGGACATGAGGAGAAACAGTATTATTATATTGTCTATTTTCATAAGTTATTTTACTGTGAAAGCAGATTAAAATGATACAACAAAGGGACTGCATTTGACAGCTGCCTGTCTCAATGATAAAATTGGCTAAAGGGGCCTTTGACAGAGCAGCTTCAATACCCTTTAGGATTACTGATGAGATAAACTTTATCATTTTAAAGTATAAATAAGTAGTGGGGGTTTTTGAAGTGAATTGAATTACTTTAAACATAAAGGTCAAAGGCTTGTGAGATGCTTGAGTGGACAAAGGCATTTGCCACCAAGCCTGGAAACCCAAGGTTGATCTCTGGAACCCACATGTTAGGGGGATAACAGACTCCCACAAATTGTCCTCTGACCTCTTCTAACTTCCTCTTGTACACTGTGAAAGAATTGGCCTCACCACACACAAAATAAATGTAAACATTTGAGATAGAAAACATTCTTCCTTAGAAATCTTTGCATTCGAAGACAAGTTCTGTAGTGACTTAGAAACTTTTAAATCATCTCCCTCCTTCCCTCTCTGTCTCTCTCTCTCTCTGTCTCTCTGTCTCTCTGTCTCTCTCTGTCTCTGTCTCTCTGTCTCTCTCTGTCTCTGTCTCTCTGTCTCTCTCTGTCTCTCTCTGTCTCTATCTCTGTCTGTTTCTGTCTCTGTCTCACTGCCTCTCTCTCTCTCTCTCTCTCTCTCTCCCTCTCTCTCCCTTGGGAAAAACCCAGGGCCTCACATGCTTGAAAAGCATCCCACCTCGGACCCATACCCCTAGACATCACTACCCTACTGTTTTGTTTTGAAAGAGAAGCATTCTTTAATATACATTAAAGAAGATTTTGAAAAATAATGCTAGTATATAAAAATCATTTATTCCATGTTTGAGTTGGTAATGTACTATTTAGCAACTGATGATTTTGTAAAGCAGTAATTTTATCTTAGTAGGAAAGCCACACAATTGCCTGAGTTCTGCTCCTTCTTCTTACTTACAGCATGGACTTAGGAATTACAGACAATTGTGGGCCTGGGGACACATTAAAAGGATCCAGAAAACACTTATTAGTAGCAGTCAGAGGATTCTAGGTAAAGCTTGAGACATAGCAGTCATTACTTGACAGCTTAAAGCCACCATGGGAAGCAGCAGTACCAGAGCTGGCAGACCGATCCAATTGTGGTGACCAAAGTCAGCCTCTCCCTGTGGTTCACTTGACTGTATGCCTGTTCTTGTGAGTGGGTTAGAAACCTTTTTAATTACTGTCACCTACTTAACAGCACCATGCTATCTCTAAGCTTCTTCTTCCTCATCTCTCTCTCTCTTTTCTTCTCTCCTACTTTCTTTTGCTTTGCTTGATTCTGAGTTTTGGGAATAGAAAACATGGGAGAGAATTCTCTATGGGTTTTATTGGGTTCTCTGGTGATCTCTGTCTTCAAGGCAGCCGAATTCCATATTTCTCTCCACATAGGTTCTTGTATTTCTTGATTTGTGAGAGGAATTTTGTCTGGACCGATGTAAAACCTGTTGGATAGGATTTTTGTCTGGTCCAATGAAGAAGAACCTGTTGGATTCTGGCATGTGACTTCTCTATTAAGGCAAGGACCATCTTCCAACACAGAAGACGAACAGTATGGGAAGAAACCGCACACTGTTAGCATCTTCAGTGGTTCCAATCCAGTTTGTTAAAGGTAGAAGTCACCCGATGTATTCATTTATGCCATAAACATTTTCCAACCGTTAAATACTGGCAGTGTAGAAATAAATATCAATACTATATAATATCTCTTATGAATACTTTCCACTAAAATAAAACATTGAAAATATTGATTAGGTTCTATGTAGGATTGAGTCAAAGGCAGTGTTAGTCTTTTTGGACTTGGTAGGGAGAAAAAAAGGATGTAGTTTTCAATTCAGAGTATTCAATAAAACCATGAGGTACATCCGGTATGAAATAAAATGATAATATCAAAGTAGAAAACACATCTGTGACATAATGTGGGAAAGAAACACACATCAAATGATGTAAGTATGGTTAAATACTATTTGTCAAATTAAAAACACCACAGTTTTATGTGGCATGTATATTTACTTTTAATATAAATACATATGTAAAAATAGAAAAGCCAGTCATATACATTATGCCTGACTATTATTTTATTAGGTAAACTATATTAGAGAGCATGCAAGAACAGAACACCTGGCAGCAAAATGTTATCTATCTGCAGGTTAATGCAACTGTGTTGATTTCTCTTACAACCATGAAGCTGAGAAATGGTATTCTCAAATCAAAAAATCAAAAAAAAAAAAAAAAAAAAAAGAGCCGGGCATGGTAGCTCACACCTCTAATTTCAGCACTCGGGAGGCAGAGGCAGGCAGATTTCTGAGTTCGAGGCCAGGCCAGCCTGGTCTACAAAGTGAGTTCCAGGACAGCCAGTTTGAGACAGAGAAACCCTGTCTCAAACAACAACAACAACAACAACAACAACAACAAAACAAACAAATAAAAAACCAGAGAGAGAGAGAGAGAGAGAGAGAGAGAGAGAGAGAGAGAGAGAGAAATGGTATTCTCAAACATTGAATATTATGATTTATATAAAAACAGAATTCAATGTTTCCTGCTAGAGTCAGGATTGGGGCTTGGGAGAGATAGAAACTGTATGTGTGTTCATATGACCTGTGCCCAGTGTTTTGTTCCTGATGTTGCCCTGATACAGTGATGTCTCCAGTGAATAGAAACTCACTAAGGCTTACTTACTGAATATATGTAATACTATCAAACTTGAAAATGGTATCGGAAAGAGGAAAGAAAATTCTAAGGTAATATGACATATTGGCATTGGCTTATGCTGGTTTGAAGAGCTCAGGGGTGTTTAGTTTGTTTTTTCACATGTCCTGGGTTTTGTTGTTAATTTCTAGTGTTTCACTGGGAGCAGAGTTAAGCAGTTGGACAAGGGCAGAGTGAAGACAGCCTGATAACACGGAGAGCAGTAACAAAGGAATCGAGCCAGGAGACCATGGAGGACCTGGTGCTGGAAGCCAGATGTCAGCAAATCCTCTCACTTGGCTCTCAAGTTGAGCTCTGGCTTCTGGCTTTGACCGGTTGTCCCCAAAATTTGGCTTGTTAATCTGGAAATGCATTCACCTTCTGCTTTTCAGTCGTTTATAGGGTCCTACATGTTGTTAGTGACTGTAACAGTAGCAGTGCCCCTGGTCCTTAAGCTGCAGAGAGCTAATGCGGGCAAAGGCATAGAGATGTTGTTATCTTTGCTTCTTTTCAGAACTCCTAAACAATGGTGAGGCAGCACTCAAGCCTCTAAGAGATTCCTCTTCATAATAAGACACACTAGATGAGAACAGAGCCTTTTGAAAAATTTTCTATAATTCTTCGTTTTTCTCATTTTGAAAAATAAAAACAGAAGTCAAATTCTGCATTGTTGATGGGTAATGTGCTTCCATTTTCCTCTGGCAATTTAAAAAATTCACTTGGACTTTCACTGGGAAATTCAGCAATATCGAATTTGGTTTTGAATGTGCCAAGTATTTGAAATAGAGGGATATATTCAGGAAAATACTTAAGAAGTCTTTTCAGAGCCATCCAAAGCCTCTGCTTGCTCTGGGTGAATGCAGTGGAGAGTGGATGTGATGCTCTTTGTGGCTCACTGTTTACCTTGTGTCTGTGCAGTTCCTGGACCCTGCACTCACTGCAGTGTCCCGATGAGCCCAGAGTTTTTAATCAATGCCACTTCAACATATCACGCCTGTTTGCAGAATTGGAGGAAGTCAATGACATGTACTGAACATGAAAGAGTTTACTGTTAGAAGATGAGTGGGATCCATCCGGTGGGCAGGTGGTCTTGGTGGTTTATCTTTATGTATCTTGTAAGTAAAGCTACAAGGGGATACATTTCACACAAGCATTGGGAATCTCTCACCAGGGGGAGGTGGAGCAGCCTGAACTTCTTGGCTTTAACGTTGTCTGAAGAGCCTGTTAATATTTGCTGCCCTCTGTAGTTTGCTCTTGCAAACATTCTAAAAAATTGAGAGCTACCCCAAGCAGCCTTTCCTCTTCTACACCCTAGGCACTTGTTGGATTGTGACCCCTTCCTCTGTTCAGCCCTGCTCCACACATTAGTGCTGATAGGGAGCGAAGCAGAGGCTGTTTCTGTTTGAGGCAGTGATTTTATTTAAGTGAATAAACTGTGGGAAACAGTTGCCTTATAAAACATGCAGATTGTGTTATATGGGGAAAGCCTGGTCAAATAAATGTGATTTTTTTCCTTCAAAAGGCAGAGGAAGCATCTGTTTATTAAAGCACTTTCTCAATTTCCTATTGCCTTCAGAATCGGCTATGCGACATGATTGCCATTGTCTTGAAGCACAATAGTCTCTAATAGCATTAAGCTTAAAATAATATAGTAGAACAGTCCACATTCATGGTTTGTTCATTTGGTGAAAATAATATAGATGACAGAAATTATATTCAGACTTAGAGTAACTTAAAATAGCACATGGAACGCTAGGAATTTTACCCGGCTCAGTGATGAATGAAATTTCATTATGAAGAATCACAGCCCGATATATAACTTTTGTAAAAATTTAGGAACTGGTTAATACCATGAGCAAATGCTTAGGGCAAAGGTAATAAATGGGTTTACTTTGGCAATAGAGTAATGAAGAGCTGGTGCTCTTAAGATAATGTCACCCCGGGGCCCCTGTGACTTGAATAAGCTTTAGGTTTAATTTCATGATGCAATTGGCCTGTGTGCATGTAACTCCCAGAAAGATTATAGAAGAGTTTGATTAGTTTGTGTGCCACTAAAGCATCCTTTGGGCACATAAAACATCTCCTGTAGTTCTTTGATAGTCTATATTGTGCCTGCACATTCAGGGTTGTTTTTAATCAGAAATATGTTAATAAAATTATAAATCCAATCTCAGTCTTTGTTTCTCTGTCTCTCTCTGTCTCTCTGTCTCTGTCTCTCAGAGAGAGAGTGCTAAAGAGAGAGAGAGAGAGAGAGAGAGAGAACTCTGATCTATGAATTGTAAGTTTTCTTTGAGGTCAAGAAACATAACTTAAGACTCGCTTCAGATTTTTTGGTTGATTGGTTAGTTGGTTATTATTTTGCAGTTCACTGAAATAAATTAAATGATGCTACATAAAAATGTTTCTTTGGGCATATGGACACCTTCTACTATAGAAAATTTCTAAAATAAATATATATGTGATATGAAGAAAAATTTGATAGTCACTGAATAATGGGAAAGATCATACTTATGCCAGCAACATCCAAGTGTCAAGAATAGATTGCATCTTATTGAGTCACTGACAAAAGGGGTCTGTCCTAGGTCCTTTTCCAAAACATAACGGGCCATTACCAAGGCTTTTTATTACTCTCCACTGTCTCAGGGTAAGAGCCCACTGCTAAAGACAACTTAATTTTTCAACATTGTTATTATTATTATTATTACTCATTTACAAATTGAGCTAATACACAGGTAGAAGCTTAATCTCTACTGAATAGTGTTCATGGTGCTAGAAGGTACTCTGTCTTCTACTAGAGGAGGAAAAATAATGAACATCACCTAGCCACCCACCCATCAGCTGGAACCCCTGCTTACCCTTTCTGCCCTCCTTCCCCCTACCTGGCCCTCACTGGGAAAACTCTGAACAAATGGCTCCAAAAGCCTAGTTCTGCATTTCTGGAAGCCAATGTACCCCACATTTCTAACATGACCAGCCTGCCCTAGTGCCCTCCCAAGCAACTTAGCTTTTGACCATACTTGTGTATA
This sequence comes from Mus minutoides, assembly GCA_902729485.2. NCBI lineage: Eukaryota > Metazoa > Chordata > Mammalia > Rodentia > Muridae > Mus > Mus minutoides. Next base: position 97,746 of record LR750871.1, read on the forward strand.
GTCCTAGCTCCTGGCTCACAGAACCCCTCTCACCTAAGGTCTATAAAATCTCCCCATCTTAGTGTAGGTGCAGGTGCAAGACTTCCTCAGCCCCATTCACTGGGACTGATGAACGTGCCTGGGATCAGAGCTTATGAAACCTACATTTGTCTGCTTTTAATCAGGTCTGATCTGGCCTACATTTGCATTAAGGAGGGAAAACCAAACCAAACAACAACAAACAATAATATCTTGGTCTAAGATTCTTAGCCCCTACAAACATGACAGCAGAGTTTCCTAGTGAAAGGATGACCTCAGCATTCTTCTGAGCAGTGTTGTAGAGAAGCCCTGGTGACACAACATGACAGCAGAGGTTCCTAGTGAAAGGATGACCTCAGCATTCTTCTGAGCAGTGTTGTGGAGAAGCCCTGGTGAAGAGGCTTGGCCACATGGAAGGAGATTCTTCTGCAAATTGTGTGAAAGGTCAGCAATCTGTGACAGTGCACACTGATGGGAAGAATTCTGAGTTGGATGAGAAAATACTTGATTTATCTTTCTTTACTTGCTGTATGAAGTTTGGTTCTGGCACAAAAGCTTCCAAGTGTGCGTGAGGGTGTGTGTGTGTGTGTGTGTGTGTGTGTGTGTGTGTGTGTGTGTGTGCATTTATGTATATACACCACATGAATGCCTTGTATCCAAGGAGAATGTAGGATCCATTGGAACTGCAGTTACAGAAGATTGTGGGCTACTATGTAGGAGCTGGGAACTGAACCAGGCTTCTCTGTAATACCAGTAATAGCTCTTAATGCTTCTCTAGCCTGGGCCCCCAAACTATTTTCTTCACAGGAGGAAGAATAGTACTGCATTTCTGCTGTCATCATGCTATTAAGGTAGCTAGGCAGACATTAGCAGGCTTGGAAGCCATTGTGGATGGAGCCCCTTGTCATCTATACTTTGACTTCTGCCATTCCCCTAATAATAACTTAGGACTTGAAATACCGCAGGAAAAGAAAAGCTTATCTGAGCTTTGTTGAGACCAAAGAGAAAGTTACTTCTTCCTTGAATGAAGAAAAGAATTGAGTTCTGCCCCTTGTCCTGGGTAGAGCCAACACATCCCGATCATCCTAAATTATGGAGCACAACATGGTATTCTTCCTTCAGCTGGACCTAATACAGCTGGACCTAAAAGTCACCTGGCCACTAGGCCATGCCTGCCCTAGAAAAGCTGGTTTATCCCAAGACTCTCTAAAGGGATGAGAAGAATAACTATCTTCTCAATGAGATAAAGAACCTATTCCCTAGAAAAGCCCTTTCAGGGAATTGCTTTCGGATCTTCATTGTAAAGCCTGTCTACTTTTTCATGTTACAGCTCAAAACTAGTAGCTTTCCCATTTCCTTCTCTAGCTCTCTTTTTCTGATATCAACCAAAGATGCTTTCAACACCGGGCTTTCTCATTTTTGTTGTTGTTGTTGTTGTTATGATGATGTTCTAGCCTTTCTGTAGGTGCTTGCTGGTCTCCATGCCCAACTCCAAAAGACTTTCTTTCTGTCTTCCTCTTTCAAGTGGCAAGCATGATTTTTCACCTTTTCTGCTCTACTGATTTCCTGTCAATAAAATGCTCCCTAAATTTCCTTCTGAGTTGGTTTTTTAATTCTTGTACCATTTCTAGAACTCACAACAGAGAGCCCCAGTTCCCTGCTACAATATAATCTTAGTAGAAAGAAAGAAGATAAGGTGATAATCACATTGTGAAGACTGTGAAATGGCATATAAACAGAAGGCATGGGATGCATATTCAGGGAGGTGTTGGGCTTTACTGGCAGAAAGGGTTGGTGGCCATCATTGTTGCTTTGTGTTAATGCTCAAGAGTCCATCTGCATTTTATCTCCTGTACTACTTTCCCTCTTTGGGAATCTTTTTCCTGTCCACTGTGAATTTACAGGTATGATTTTAGTCCTTTAGAATGGTTTACTCTACATTTACTCATGTTCTCTTTTATATGAAGACCTGTTGCCTCCGGGTCTCTTGTATATTTCTTTGAAAATAATCATAGGAGAGCCTCAGAAGTCTCCTTCCCTTTGAAGCAAAGAAGGAAGATAAGGACAACAATTTACGGGTGGTAATAGAGAAAACCAAGGGACAGACTAAGCCTTTCACAGGTGGTCTGGCTGTTCATAGGTGCTCTCTGTTCTTATTTTGGACGTTTACTTATAGAATGAAAATGGCAATTTAGATTCTCTATTGTACATGGTTTGAAGTGGATAAAAATTGATGTGTTAAGAAAACTATTCATTTTAACACACACAATTTCTTCCAAAAATTAAATGAAAGACAAAAGTGGGTGAGAGTTAAATCACCAATGTCAGTTACTTTTAACAAATTAAACATCAATATATAAGGTGGGAATGATAAAATCTTGGTGAAATTATTTCAAAGTCTCAGAAAGGAGCTAAGCCCCTCATCTCATGGCACACAGTAAGGATTTCTATTGCAGTGTGATGACAGAGAATGTAGACAAATGTACGGAACAGAAGTGATACATTAGTGAAGGGGAAAAGTGGATTCTTGATTTTTACTTTTTAAGAAGACACATTAAAAAAAAAAATGAGGACCATTTTCCTGCTCCAAACGATTCTCTGAGAGAAGCAGATATGAGGTGGAACACAGGTCAAAAAAGGACACATTGTCAAACAGTACATCAGTAAAAATGACTATGAAAATTCATTGTTTTGCGTTATCTGCCTCAGTGACCTGTCTGCCAAATGTTTCCCTCATACTTGTTTATGCCATGTCATTTTATCTTCCTCTCTTTAGGAAGCCACAGAGTTGCTGCAGGACTGGGCCAGACGTTATCTGCTGAGCAGAGTTCCTGGAGTCTGGTGATATGCGTTAAGGGAGTGTTGGCCTGGACCACGAGGATTACCATCTTGAACTTTTGCCTCCGGGAATCTTCCACCAGCTCATGGCACTTCACTGCGGACAGTGGTCTGCCCTCTCTACAGAAAGGCAGGAGAAAATGATGGACTGTGTGCTTCTGTAATTTACAAATTGACTGTGCTCCCAAACATCAATTCAGGCCATCACTCAATTCAAGCTAAAGGCCCGGGCTTCCAAAGTTCTCTGCTGTTCTTCAAATAAACACATCTCCACATCCTGAGTGTAGATAAACAGCCACTACAGGTGAAATCCAGTTGTGGCTTCAAGGTTTTAAATCAGAAATATGCTGTGGAAAGAAATGCTTGCAATCGGGATCATTTTTTAATTTTACTTTACTGGCCCTGCGTGTGGTGGCTGCTCCGTGGCTCGATCAGTCGTGGGCAGGGAGCTCAGGGTGGATTTTCAGGAGACAGCCTGTGTTTAGACTGAAGGAGATACTTGGGACCCACAGAAGTGAGTCCTACTCCTTTCACTCCTGTTTGTGATGTGTCACAGTGGGGACTGCTAATTCCCACCAGATGCTAGTGTGTGTATGTTTTCCAGTCCTTGTGGGTGAGCTTGGCAGTCAACACAGTGACTTAGACACTGAATGGAAGGCATTCATCATGTTGAAGTCAGATATCTAAGAGCAGCAAGTATTTATAATGTATTTAGAATAATAGGAAGTAAAAGCTTTTACAAACATGAATCTTTATGAAGAATTCAAAAAATTTTAAATATGCTTATACATGTCTTTCTTTTGGAATGCTTTTTCCCTGAAATCTCATCTAAGACTCTCTTCCTCTCCCTGTCCCTGTCCCCTCTCCCTCTCCCTTTCCCTCTCCTTCTTCCTCCCTCCTTCCCTTCCCTCCCCCTCTCTTTTGCTTGTTTGCTGGCTTGCTTTCCATAGATCAATATGTAGCACTCTCTGGTCTGGAACTCATGTATACCAGGCTGGCCTTGAACTCACAGAGAGACATTTCTGCTTATTAAAGCTAAAGCCAGCTGCTTCATACAACGCCTTCAATAGTGCTTGAGCTCCCTGGGACTAAACCACCAATCAAAGAAATGGCTCTAGCTGCATATGTAGCAGAGGATGGCCTAGTCGGTCATCAATGGGAGGAGAGGCCCTTGGTCCTGTGAAGGTTCTATGCCCCAGTATAGGGGAATGCCAGGGCAAGGAAGTGGGAGTGGGTGGGTTGGTGAGCGGGGATGGGGGGTGGTGCAGGGGTAGGGGGTTTTCTGAGGGGAAACTAGAAAAGGGGATAAGATTTGAAATGTAAATAAAGAAAATATCTAATAATAAAAAAGTGGCCTGAATCATTGCATAAGTGCATAAGTACAAGATAAATAGCAATTAACACTTAATATCAGTGGGTTTTATCAAGTTAAAGAAAGTGATCTGGGATAATAAAAGGAGGTAAAAAAGGAAACAAAAATCATGTAAAGAGGAAATTACAGATGAAAAAGGAACAAGAACCCAGAGCAAAGGCAATAGTGAGGCAGAGAAACTTGAGGTCATCCTGGCCTCAGCAGCTCTCTCTAGGTCTGTGTAAGTCCCAGAGTGCCCACTGGGATGGGGATCCATGTCACCCAGATTCCTATCCTAGCACGCTGGGAAAGGATTCAGAAGAAATAAAAGGCAGTTGGAAATGAATTTCCCTTTACTCAATGATGACATTGAAAAGAAAGCTACTCACAAGTCTTACCAGCAGTATAAAAATGACAATACTTGAAGGACTGTTAATTCACACAATTGGACTTATGCATAATGACCCACAATGGTCTCCCACAGACCCCGAGCAAATAGAGTGCTCCCTGACCACATCTACACACACATACAGTACATAAATCACACACATGTTCATATATATAGACATCACACAGAGTATACACACATCCCACACACATAGTGCAGACATACCACATATCACATAATCCCACAAACACACACAAAGCACATACACACACACTTACACACGTACATACAAACTATATACCGGTTTCTCACCCACACTCTCACTGCACACTGCAGTTATTTGTCCTGCAGTGATTATACTACATTCATCCTCCTCTAACTTCCGTCTGAATGTCTAGGAGAGTGTTTGTGACCATGCCATGAGTTAGAAAACTGCTGCTATAGGGAATGTGGGTCATAGAGTTACAGCAACACAGGGAAAGTTGCTAAGAAGGCTGCTTGAGAGCCGGGCATTCTGAATCAGCATCGTTCTCTCCAGCAAAGCATGCAAGGATTGCACACACTTCGAGGTTTCAGAAGCATTGCCATAGAGCCCATGCTCTCAGAAGCAGGGAGAGTAAGGCTCGGAAGTCTTGGTGCCTTAGAAATCAAGTGAGTCTTCAAATCACATTCTGTTAGTCTGCTTTGTTTTTTCCATAGGGTGTATTTCTGAGAAAAGAATTACTTTGACAGAGTACATAATAAATGTTTAAATCCTATTATTTCTAGAACATGTTTTTGTACTTCATTTTTAATATAAGGTTTATTAAAGAGCCTGGGACTTATTATTTTGGCTGACCAGATAGCCAATGAGAGCTTGAGATCTCCGTTTTATGTTACTGCTCAGGAGTGAGGTTTGGGGCTTTTAAAAAATGGTCAGAGATCTGAATTTATATCCTTATTCTTATGCAGCAAAGACTTTACCCACTGAGTCATTCCACCAGACCCTGTTGGCTTTTTGAGATAAGGTCACACATGGTCTAGGCTGACTAGAACTTTCTAGGTAGCCAAGGCTGGCTTGTATCTTCTAGTCTCCGTGGGTGTTTGGATATATGCACACAAGGGGGCATGGGGACATGCATGGATATACATAAATAAAAATAAATGTATTAAAAATAAACATTGTTTTCAAAAGAAATGTTTATTATTGTGATCATTTTACCAAATGAATAAATGTGCTCACAGGGAGATTTCTATATTTGATTACAAATTCACAAACATATATTTTCATAAGAATGAGGTAAATTTTCTCAGATATATAAACACACATACTTTTCCCAATTAAAGTAAGCATGTTAGGACATTTTTTGGAAGGCATATACACTAAAATTGGCTGAAATTGTGAAGTTTAAACTTGGCAAGATTAAAAGAAAATCAGGCCAGAGAGTTTTCAAGACCTAACTGACATTATCAGTTAGAATCATACATAGACAAAAAAGAAAACAAACAAACAAACAAACAAAAAAACAAAGGAAGAAAGGAAGGAAGGAAGGAAAGAAGGAAAGAAGGAAAGAAGGAAAGAAGGAAAGAAGGAAAGAAGGAAAGAAGGAAAGAAAGAAGGAAGGAAGGAACATTGTCATCCTTTCAAGTCATCAGATTAGGTGACCTAAATTCCAGATGAAGAAAGACTTCATGCAATGTGTAACTCTGTCCAAAGTTTATGCTTAACAACACAACACAAAACAAAACAAAACAACACAACATAAAAAACAAAAGTGTTTACAAAGTAAAGTCGTGATTTTTCTTTATTCCTGTGTGCATAGATATGAGTAAGCCTGGCTTCCTACTGCTCTCTCTGGTTGCTCTCTGAAGGTCTTTTCTTTTTGTTTCTACTATAAGTTTTATGTTTACTCCTTTTTTTCACCAACATGCAACAAGGACAAGAGAGTGCCTCAGAGGATGGAGAATAAGTTCGCCCTTTTTGATTCCTGGGCTAGCCCAGGATAATTTATTTTGACATAGAAGACAGCCCAACAGATTTATCCACAATGATCCCCAAGGAAACAGTCAATATTACTATTCTACACTAAGTATTTTAATCTACAAATAAATATTAGTCTAAGGCAGTTTGATTTGGAGTAATCAAACTTTAAGTTTTGTAGTTTAGTTTTAAATATACATTCTTTAGTCATATTTAGTTTCCATATATGTGAATCAATCTTGTCTGGCATGCAGCAACACATGGATTATATTTCCTGAATGCAGTGAATGCGGTTTGGATGTGAATGAAACACTTCAAAGACTGATGATGTGAGTTTCACATTTTCCTGACTAGATGGTGGTTTTCATAATTTGAAGTGTTCTTAAAAACAAACACTTCTTTTCCTTAAAATCATGACTTAGAGAACTTTCAAACTTTGAGAGATTAAGGGGTCAGTAGGCTTTCTGTTTTTAGTACCTTAACTACTTTATGTCACCAATTAATTCTTTTACACTTTATTTGAACAATTTAGTAATAGCCTGTACTGTGGGCAACACATTAACTATAAAATTAAATAATAAGTAAAAATTAATTAAATAACACTTATTACATTATTTTATTAAAATTTTATTAAATAATTATTAAATTATACTATCATGTCTCAGCTTTTAACTTTGAAAGTTGCTTTCTCTTGATATAGCTCAATTCCCTTACCCACATGATTGATGAAAAATGAAGAAATATGGTAAATTTCTGATATAAAACAAAATATGAATGACTAACAATTGACCAAAATTTCATTAGCATTATAGTTATTATATCACCATTAAATTTATTATTTTTAATATTTTATAATAAGGACTTGATCTTAAGATTATTTTTTTCTGTTTTTTTGAGACGGGGTTTCTCTGTATAGCTCTGACTATCCTGGAGCTCATTTTGTAGACTAGGCTGATCTCGAATTCAGAAATCTGCCTGCCTCTGCCTCCTGAGTGCTGGAATTAAAGACATGCGCCACCACACCCGGCATAACCCGGTATAATCTTTTTTTTTTTTTTCTTGATCTTAAGATTATATGGCTATACATTTTAAGAACAAATAAGACTACAAACCTAATATTTTCCATATATTGCATATATTTCCCAGCAACTATAAAATTAAAGAAAAAGTGTGGAAAGCAAACAAATAAATAAAGAACTGAAAAGTTATCGCTTACAAAATGGGTTGAAGTTCATGTAAGAAGTATAAGAGACTGTGACATTAACTCTTAGACAAAAATAACTGTACTCGGTACCTTACAACAATTTCTAAGGTTTAAAATAATTATAGCAATCACACTTCATACATTTTTGCGTATAATTACTATACACTGCTTCATATATAATATGTAATTATGAATATTTTGAAAATATCATATATCTGGAAGTTGTGGCACATACCTTTAATCCCTATACTCAATAGCCAGAGGCAGATAGATCTTTGAGTTCTAGGCCAGCCTCTTCTACAGAGTGAGTTTGAAGGCAGCCAGGGCTATACCGAAAAATCCTATCTGGAAAAAACAAACACAGAAAAAAGAAAAAACATACAATTTAAAACACAATGAAGGGGACTGCAAAGTTGGTTCATAGGGTAAGAGCACTGCCTGCACTTCCAGGGGTCCTGAGTTCAAATCACAGTCTCCACATGGTGGCTCACAGCCTTCTGCAATGAAATCCAACTCCCTCTTCTGATGTGTATGAGACAGCAACAGTGTACTTACATAAAATAAATAAATATTTAAACAAAATAAAATAAATTACAGTTAAAATAAATTTGTCTTAGAAAAAGACAAACTTTAAAATATATACATAGAGCCAAGCTGACCCAGGAAGAAGAAAACTTGAAATGAACGTACACAAACCAAATAGTCTGGGGTGGTAATAAAAATGTTCCCACAGGGAAGCCCGGTGTCAGTTTGTATCACCGGTGAATTCTAGCATGACATTTATATTAATATAGACTTTTTGAGGAAGTGAAAACAGCCTCAACTCATTCTGGAATGGTCCTGAAGAAATGCCCGCTGAACTACCTTACTACTCCCTAGACTAAAAAGGTTTTGAAAATCAGTATCAAGCAAAAGTCACCCACATAACAATGAATGATTTAGCTAACAAGCAAAGAGTAAGTAACAGAGCCATACTGGGTTGGTTTATTCCAGGTTCACTGACTTAATAATAAAACTGGACAGGAAAACCAGAACAAACTACTAAGTCATCACATTATGTACAAAGATAAGATCTATCCCAACTGTCTTTTTAAACTGATCCCATCCAACTTGTGCTGTGTACTGTACTCCCATTACAGCATGGTGAACTTACCAGGGCTGAAATGAAAGTTTCCTTAAAGAAAGCTGTCACTCCCTTTCCAGGCAGCTATCAATTGCCAATAGCTCCTGAGCTAAGGGGGAAACTTTGTGCTCACTCTATTCACCATCCTGGATTTTTTGCCAGTCTTGATTTTGAGCAGATATTGAGAATGTTGTCACTGTGATTTCATATGTGCAACTGCCTTGCTTTTTCTGGAAAACATTATTTACTGTGATATTCGACTATCTCTTGCTTGTGGAAAATTTTGCTCTCTCTTATACATGATTACAAAGCTTTGGGGGGATAGAGTATACAATAGGTGTTACATGTAAGGCTGAGCATTCCAAACTTACTCTCTGAACCTTGACTAGTAGAGCATATCTGTATTAATCACCACCTCTTCAATAAAAGCTTCTCTGATTGTGATTGATAGATTCACAAATCTATAGGTATAACAATAAATCAGTGGAGTCAGTTTAATACTATACTCATTTAGGTGAATAACAGTAAAGACCATATGACCTGTCTATCTATAAGTTCTTGGCCCGAATAATCAATGTGGGTGTCAGCTTGTGGAATGGGCCCTAAATCCAATCAGAAAGTGGGTGGTTACTCTCATGACACTCCTGTCACTGTTGTACCAGAGAGATTATACTGCAAGCCCAGTCATTATTGTAGTTCACAGATTTCACAAGGTGGGTAAAACTAATGATTATCTTCTCCTCTGGTAGCATGGATATCACATTCTAGCCCCATGAAAGCAAATCAATATAGACATAGCTTCTAGGTTAATTTTTCCATGTTCTAAGATCAAGTGTGTGGTATCTTCAACAGTAGGGTTTTAGTGTGAAATTATGGAGTATAATAAGATCAATAGCAACAGCCTGCATAATTTAGTTGTCTAAGGAATATCATTGGCCACAAATTCTGAAGGAAGTAACCTATTTCTGGGTCTGAGCTTTTCATTTGTTAGCTTGAAGTATCTTGAAAAGGTGCCTTGTTACAGATCGGTGTGTGTGCATGTGTGTGTGTGTGTGTGTGTGTGTGTGTGTTGTGCTTGTGTGTATGTGTATAATATTTATATATTTTAGGAAGCATATATGGACATTGGTTTTCCTATGACTCTTCTTAAACGTCTTTATTTTTATCCCACATATTCCTTTCTCTAGCCTATCCACCTATCCCTATTATACTTTTCCTATCCCATGATTCCTCTTTAACCCCTCTTTCATCACCATCTACTACCTCTCATTCCTTGTCTACCTGCACATGGGTTCTTATTAGTGTTTGACATCTATGTGTATTCTCTATGAACAGAAGTAGAAATTATTATATAACACAGGGTGCCACTGGTTCATGAAAGTAAAATCACAGATCTAGAAAGTTTCAGATGTGGATAAGAATAGTGGAGTGAAAAATCAAAACAAAACAAAACAAAACAAAACAAGAAAGGGGAACAGGATTAATAATGACTAAGAATGTATGAAAAATCAGTATCATGATGGCTAGTTTTTATTTAATTCACACAAACTAGAGTTACCCAAGAAACATGAAACTGCCTCCATCTTGTAAGGATGTAGGCAAGGCAGTGGTAGCATTTTCTTACTGTGTGAAGGCCATAGTAGCCCCCCTGTGATTCTACTGTGGACAGTACCATCCCTTTGGCAGATGGTCCGAGGTTGTATATAAAATCAGGTTGAGCAAGCCATGGAGACCAGACCAGTAAGCATAGTTTCATGGTGGTCTCTGCTTCAACTGGTGCCTCCAGATTCCTGCCTTGATTTCCTCCCCTTGATTTCCCTTCATAATGGAATATTACCTGGAAGTATAATGTAAATTAAACTCTTTTCATTCCAAGTTGCTTTTGGTGATGATATTTATGATATCATTAGATAACATTAACCAGGAGTTTTTATAGAAGCCTGCTAATGTGTAAGCTAACTAGAATATTTAATTTTTCAAAGAAGTTTGAATAAATGGGTATATCCTGCAGTCTCTTCGCAGAAACTGCAGGATTTTAAATGAAAATCTCAATGCCATGTGTGAGAGTTTTGGCCCCAGAGGCCCTATGGTGGCTCCAGAGGATTGTAAAAGAACACTACCTAGGGATGGAAACCTGCCTTAGAAGTTAAAAGCACTTGTTTCCACAGATGAGGTTTGTCCCCTGCACTCACATGGTATCTTGCAAGCATCTGATTCCAGTTCAGGGTATATAACACCCTCTTTGGGCTCCTTAAGACAGTAGGCATGTACATACATAACATACATACATACATACATACATACATACATACATACATAAAACATTCACACAAATAAAAATTAAACAAATCTAAAAGGTTTTGTACTCAACAAGGCTAAAACATGGTATAATTATTGCTTCTGGTTATTTCTGGAACTATGTTGTAAGGTCCTCTTGCTGAAAATATTATACACTTTGAATACAGAATACATGAAAATGAAGTTGAAATTGTATTGGAAGCTTCTTTTCTGCTGACTAGAACACCAACTTTTTACTGACAATATTGTTATTACTGTTTGAGGAGTAAACAAGTGCTTTCTGACTGGATCTGGGGCCTGCTTTGTGGGAGGAAATGGATGCCTGTTACTATAAACCCAGGGAAAACCCTATGGCTGAGAGGTTACAGGTCATATGGTGAGGGCTGGAGACCTACTACTCATGTTTTGCTAAACGGACACATATACACATATGTGCGCATGCATATGTGTATTCTAATAAACAATTTAATTTTATGGAGCTATGGAAATAGTTCCATGTAGTTCAGTTACTGAAGAGCTTGCCTTGCAAGAATGATTACTGGAGTTTGATACCCAGTATGTACACATCTGTTGCTCTCTTGTCATTGCGGTGCTGAAGACACAGAGACAGGTGGATCCCTGGGACTCACTGGCCAGTCAGCCTAGTTTACTTGGTGAGTTCCAGGGCGGCGAGACAGCATGTCTCAAAAAGCAAGTGAACATCACACAAGAAAAGACAGTTGATCTCTGCACATACTCACATGCACATTTCCCCCATATGTGAACATAGGCACAGGTACACACATAAAGATACACTTTTTGTGCATGATTTGCTCACTGTTTAATACAGGTAGTATAATTTTATCATGTTTTGATTGTGAGTAGCTGGCAAAAAGACAGAAGAAAATATGTATTCCATGCATGTTTCTGAGGTTAAAATTTGAGTATTCTGTTTTTGGAATAATTTCTATTAGAATCCACTTTTACAAGACACATTACTGAAGATATCCCTCTGGTAAATTCTCACAAATGCATTTCGCAACAGCAATTTGTTTACATAAAACCTCAAAAATCAAGCAAAGTATATTATTTACACATGAGAGCTTCTATTCTGAGTCTGCATACATCTGGCTTAGCTCATATTTTTACTTAATTTAAATGGATAAGTGTTGGAATGAGAGCCTTCCATTTAATTGCACTATATTGGTAAGCCTCTGTCCCGAATTTTAGAATATGTTTACAAGAATGAGATCCCTATTATGGCGTACCTCTCCATTCCACGACCTATCATTTCCCTGCCATTTCTGTGTCTCCTAATGAAAAATATGAAGACTGTTTATAGTCATTATTAATAATGTCCTACAGTTGAATGCACTTTCATTGGTAGCCAGTGAAAAGGAACACTGTAAAACAGTAAGGCACAATGGTTATGATTGGCTTTAGAGATAGGGAGACTTAGGTTGAATCCTCACCCTGTTCATGCACCATTCATTTGGGAGGCATTTATTCAATACTTGCTCTGTGGTAGCATTGAGCTAGGTTTTGAAAAAGCAGTGGTGGATAAAACAATATACAGTACTTCAATTCTCTGAAACAGTTTTACTTTAGCCCAGAGTTCAGCTATGAATTGCATAATAAGATTAGTAAATTCAGATCATAACTAAAAGTCAAAACTCCAGAGAACAGAAGCATAATAACAAAGTGGCAAAGACTAAATACTAGACATGGATTTTCTTTTAAAGTGCTGAGATCCATCTCAGAGTCTTTTTCAGGCTATCAAGTGACTACCATTGTGCTGTATCCACAGTCTTGTGCCCTCAAATGGATGACTTCTAAAAAATCTCTTAATCACATAACAAGCCTATTTAAAATAATATGGAGGAAGTAAGTATGTAAGTATTACAATAACAGCTATGCTTTAATTTCAAAGGCATTACTAAAATTAATTTTATGAATTAAATTGAATTATAAAAAATATGAAAATAATTTTAGGAATTAAATTTATTCTTATCAAATAGAAAATAGAATTCACTGCTTGTGTTATCATTCTATTTGAACATTTAAAAGGAAATTCAAAGTCCAAGCATCAGAACAGATTGCAAGACTGCAGCAGCTCACGTAGTTTCTTTCACTCAGAGTCTTTGTTCTCTCATTGCTATTTTGGCATCCGCTCTTTATTGTGGAATTGTGGTGTTCTGGGCTTGAGACAGCCTGCATCTGAGTCATGCCGCATAGTGACCATGAGCGAACACACACTTGACATTTAGACAGTTGTGTGTAGCTGAGTCCATGTCAACGACTGACTATGTAATTTGGAGTTCTCCAATATAACCTTTAAACAGGATATAATACCTTGCAAAGGATATTTTAAGCGATAGTGATTTGATGTATACCTAAATATTACAACCCATTCGTAATTATAATCAATTGTTAAGAATTTAGACAAAATAATTATTCAAAAAAGACATTGTCTGGAATTGATATTGCCAAGGTAATAATAGGAAGGGCATTATCATGTTGGGATTTGCAATTTTTGTTAAAGTCCTACAGGTAACACATCATTGCTTCTCTTCTGGCAGACATCCATCATCCTTTTCTGGGTACACCACAGATGCAATGTGAACACAGACTAGCAGAAGGACCTGAACTATAAAGCCCTTGAGAGACCCATCTAAGCACACCCATCCTAGAACTGCAAAATACTCAGAATGGTCAGTGCTAACACAGCATATGAGGGAGTGAAGGAAAGTGAACCTGGAGAAGTACACACAGCTACATGCAGCCCTATGGGTTATATTCAGGAATCTGTTTACTCTAAAACTAAGAGAAAGCCTTGAGTGTATTATGACCGGGAAAGGGTAGAGGTGATGAAGAGGTATGAGAACCAGAGAAGTGTCTAAAAAATTCCCTCCAGTTAGCAACAGAGAGCAGAGCACACAGAAATCACAGATTGAACATCATTTGCATTTGTAAAGATGGGACTCTGCTCAAATAAGTGAATGGAGACAATACGACTCACGACTAAGTTATTTACCAGGTGGAAGATCAATTGTGATTAGTAATAAACTAGATGTGATTATCAGGATTCACTAGTTAGAGTCAATGGGGTACATAAATTCTGTGTTTGTAGTTCATAGTGTATATGTTAGTGCAAGCCTGTGTGTGTGTGCATGTGTGTGTGTGTGTGTGTGTGTGTGTGTGTGTATAAAGATTTATTAAAAGGAGTTGGGTCATGTGATTATGAAGGCCTATAATATACAAGATATATGGTCAGTATTCTGGACATCCATTGTCACAGATCCACCTTAAATGGTCACCATCTTGAAAGCATGGAAAAACTGAAATCTCAGTTCAAGGCAGTCAAGAATAGGGCCACTCTCAGCTACAGGAGGGCAGTCTTTGGTTCTATGTCTTTACCTGACTGAAGAAGACCTCTAGTAATGAAGAGCAATCTGTTAGCCTTAGTCATTTTACATGTTAATACAATAAACAAATGACCTTTGAGACTCAAGCAGAAATGCGGTTTGACGACACACATGGGCCTCTTGTGTTCCAGTCAAGTTGACCCACATAATTAGTCATCAGAGTGGATAGAATCTTAAGGGAAAATGACGTGTTTAGAATAATCCAAATAGTTCTAGTTTGGACAGCTTAATGATTGGTGGTTCATTAACTCAGATGGAAAATCCTGGTAAAGCAGTGGGTTCCAGGTCAAAGGTCAGAATTTCTACTGTGATCTTTGTGAGTTTAAGGTGACTTTGCGATACTAATGGCTATACTAGTGCAAACTCTCTGGGACTCAAAGGAGAAGTTCAGTTTAGAAAGAATAATGTGATTGTCAACAATTTGCAGATGCTGGTGGAAGAACCCAGCCTTGGAAGAGAGGATAAGAAGTACCAGACAGAGGAAAGAATCCCACAGTCAGTACTTGGGTAATTATGATATTTAAATTTTAAATCAGAACAGTGTCCTGGAAGTCTGGACTGCAGTTACAAATGGATGCTGAGTAGGAGAATCTTGAGGCCTAGGGTGAAGGTGAGAGAGCTTGAGTTGAGGCTGCTGATCCCTAGAATGTGCAGTCAGTAGAAGCAAAGGGGTCAACAATGACTTTGACACTGTGAGGAGATAAATTCCAGAGAAGCTTGGCAATGAAAGACAGAAGAGAAGTAAGGTTACCCATTACAGAATTCTTGGCAATCATGTTTTCAACATATTTTCCTTACTAAGCCCAGTGAAAACAGCTACCTGATATAATCAAAACAGCAAAACATTTTACCTATCTCTCTGTAAGTATATGCAGAATGAACAGCCCCACAGCATTGCTCCTGGAAAGCCATTCTTCTTAATTTTTACAATTTGGAAGAAAAGACTAAATTGCAATCTATTAAATATAACAACGTACAGCACATATTTATATATCGATGCATAGCACATGGTTAAACCTTTCTTGTAGGATCCCCCACAGTATTGAGTCTCTAAAGCAAACTTGAATATTGTTCATGGGATGCAGACCAGCTCTGAATGTCATTATATCCTTTTCCTGAAGTCTCATGTGATAAATGAGCTTTTTTTCCCCTCTGCACATGGAATGCACTGTTTCATTGTATAGGCAAAGGGGACTATGTAACTGATACTATTTCCCTTAGCAGGGGAGCACAGATCAGTGCTGTGCTCGACTTTAACCCCGGACAGGCAAAGCTGGGGGAGTCATTTTGTCTCTTTCTCGTGCTTTTCCTTATTTAGTTTTCTCAGTCAATCAGGAAGTGTCCTCTGAGCCCCATCTTCTTGTGTTGGGCTCTAAATTGGGCATAAACCTAAAAACTTGCAGCCATCTATACTAATCAAGACCACACACCTGTAACTCCAGTGCACCGCTTTTCCCAAAACCCATTTTAAAGCAACATTTGGCAAACAGCTTGATAACCTCAAGGGTGTTTCTGGATTCATCTGGCGTGAAGTCAGGGAAGAAAGACAGGTTTACTTTAAAGGGTGATACTGACTTACTGAGCATGCCTCCCCTCTCCCCTACCACTCAGGCAGAACTGTTAAGGAAATCTCTCCTTTGGAAGAAGGGAGGTGTGTTTTTAATGAGCAAGAGCCATTAAAGGGAATTTGGGGCCTCTCGAATCACCAGCATCACAGTGAGCTTTCAATTAAAGGGACATCTGTTGGGAATGCAGGGGAATCTCTATCCAGAATGTCAGTTGCTAATCACATTCACCTGGCCAAGCACCAGGCAGCCCCAGTGCTGGGGCAGGCTGCTTCTTTCCTCCATGCTCAATCACACTGCCTTAAGGGGCCACCTGGCCACAGTGTTAGTTCATACCTGCTGACCCACCTAGTCTAACAAAATGCACAGAAATCAGCCTTCTAAGTAGACAGAATGCAGCTCCTCTCTTGCCTAGAAAGGGAACCAAAACAGTGAGCAAGAAAAAGTCCAAGACTGGGAATACACAAGCTGCTGTGAGGAGACCAGCACTAGTCTGTGACATTTTGTTTTATTGTCCTTTCAATAGTAGTTGTAGCCTTTCCACTTTCAGAATTAGAGCATTTAAATAGAACCTGTAGTGTGGCTCTTCCAGAGAACCTGGGTTGGGTTGCTGACACCCATAGGACCCTGAAAGACTGCCCTGTATCTCCAGTTCCAGAATATCTGATGCCCACTTCTGGTTTCTGTGAGTACTGCACACATATGATGCACAGGTATACATTCAGGTAAAATATGTAATGTGACCGAGCAACAGCCTGCTCTGTAGAGGGTGATACTAAAGAGCATGGAGTATGCATGTGCAGATGTGTCCTTGTAAGACAGGTACATGCATTTGGATGCTTGCTCTGCTTATGTTAAGTACACCTTCCTATACATAAAAGAACAAAATACAAAGATAGAGATGACATTTACTACCATCAAACAGTTGTTTCTTTCTCCAGCTCCAGTTAAAGTTGGCTATTTGGTTGCAGACTTTTATTTTCAACTTGTCATTCTGGAAACTCTATTTTTTTGGAAGACCATGTATGATTGAAAAGACTCGCTGTCACATAGGAATAACTTCCTTCTTCTGTCCCCCTACCTCTGTACTGTGGTATGTACAACACAACTTAGCCTTAGCAGTCACTTCCATAATCATTGATGTATATATTAAAATCATGTTATAATGATAATATTTTCCTTAAATATTAAGAAATCAATGTATTTGAAATGAAAGCAATGGAAATAACTGGCTTGGTCACAAGCTTATAGTTTAATCAAAATGATTAATAACCAAACCCAGGCCTCCCTCTCAGCACTTATAAGCAATTGATACATTGTAATAAGAATGAACACTAACATATGCTCTAGCAGAGACTATAATTCCCAAAAGTCACCTCTATTTTCTGATGGAGATGATCAGTAAGTAGATCTCCAAGGCATCTATTAATCACTGTCAATTTTGACTAAATAAAGGTTCTGATTGGCTGCTCAGGAATGCTCAGTTGCTAAAAGAAACTAGAAAACCTTGGGAAAATATCTATTTTTCCATCCCAGAAATACATACTAGGTGAGGTCACAAATAGCTTTAAGTGAAGGGAAATTAATCTAAAGAAATAAATTCATAGATTTTCTGAAACTTGGTTAATGAGTGCTAATAATTATTTTGGCAGAGGAAATTGAAGGAGAGAAGCTAATGTTTGCTTCTTATATCCAATGATGAACCATCTCTAGTACCTAGTAGCTTGTACCATAGTCCCTATGTACATTTAAGCTCACATACTCATGTTAATGCTGGTGTTGTCCTCAATATTTCCACAATACCAACATTATATCTGGAAGCTAGTCTATGCTATTATCAGCTGATAATATAAATAGCTGCTTTAGTGTTTGCAACCACAGCTGGTTGACAGTACTAATAGCTTTCTACACTTAGATGTTCAGGTATGAAGTTTTATATTCTCCTTAGGTAACAACTGTGTCATTACTGAAAGAGTGGCTCAACTTTTTGTTTAGTAGCAAAAGAACTGATAGCTTTGAACTAAGGATGAAACTAGGAAATGTTCTTAACATTCAAATGATGTCACCAACTCTATGTCATTCTTTCTATGCTTGTCTCTTTTGCCCTCTTAAGAAAAATGCAATATACTTTATTTCTCTGAAGTTTCCCAGGCAACTTGTTCATGCATGTTTAGGTGCTATGTTCTTTGGCTTTAATAACAGAGATAGGTCAAACAACCAATCATTTGTTCCCGGTCACTTTGGATTTGAGCAGAGTACTTCTGTGCTATCTGTGCTTGAGTTGAGGCAATATTTAGCCTCTATAACCGGGACAATGATACCAATCCCTTTTTCCTAGCACAGGAACTTCTTTTAGGGCTAACTGAATCTGGAGTTGGGGTTACTGACTTGTGTTTTTGTATCTTTTGACATCTCATATAATAAAGCCAATATCACCTTGAGGGGATATTGTTTCATGCAGTACCATATCAGTTCCAGCAACTTTACATAGATGTGTGACCTGGAGGAGACAGGATGAAAGTGTGTATCTAAACTGGGCAATGAACAAGAAGAGATGCTTAGAGCAGCAATGAGATCCTCAGAATAACAGTGATATGCTTAGAATAATAATGAGATGCTTAGAACAACAATAAGTTGCTTAGAACAGGCAAAGCTGGTCCAATACCAAGGCAGAAACAAGACGACTTTTCCTTTACCAGAGGAGATTCAGAAAAAAAAATATGAAGAGCACCTCCCTGACAGTCATCCTTGAATGAGAAATATTTTAACTTCTGTCTTTATATTAAACATACGTGTGCACACACCATGTAAGACAAATTATAACTTTTTTGCTCAGATCATTTACTTTAAATTAAAGTAAGAATAGAAATGTCATAGGGGGTGGGGGAGTAAAGAGTTTAACAACAGTTAAAATGACATTTTGTGTGTTAGATCATGTTCATTTAAGGTCACTTCTATCCACCTTCATGAGGACTCACCCAGAGGCCTAATAAGAAAAGAGAAGGGTAGTGTTTAGTTACTTTTTATTTTAGATCATAGAAACTTAAAAGGTAACAGTGGTAAGTCTCTTTGAAATAATAGAATATAGGCACCCTCACCAGATACTGTTGAAGCCTTTGGTTCTTTTCACAGAACTACCAGGGCACATGGATGGAGGTCACTCCTACACTGGGTTTACTATGATATAGTATAGTGTGGTACATGTGATTGCTAAGTCCTATAATTTTCCCAAAGCACTATAAAAATGGGAAGACACAGTCTATGTGAGTGTTTTAATTAAAAACCCCTTTAAACTGTGTTACACCGTTTACACAGCTGAGAAGTCTGAGCTGTGTGCAAGCCATTATCATTTACCAAAAGAAGACAGCCATTTTCTAAATTTGGAACAGTGAAATATTTTAATTTTGCTATTATGTCTACTATTTGTCTTCATAAGGCACGGTCCCAGGGGCCTCAGCCACTATTAAATGCAGCATTCCACATCACGCCCATGATTCAGTACCGCTGAGAGGGGAGCTCCTTAAGTAAGTCTGCCATCCTGGTGTCATTGGCAAGCTCTCAACAAAGCAGCAAACCTGCTTCTTTCACAATGGCAATGTAATGTTCTCAGGTTTCCTATACTTTTTCTTAACAGCTCCGTTCAATGAACTATTTATTGAACTTTAATCATTGCTCAGCTTGCTGCATAGTGCCAAGGAGGGAGAAAAATGCAAATGCAAACAAACAAGCAAAGTAAAAACAAAAACTTTAATTCTTAGCTGGTTAGGAGAGAGCAGTTGCTGCAAACTTACTGAGTGTCTAGTTCACTTATGGGTATTTGAAGCACACTCTAGAGGAATTTCAGGAATCAGAGTTCACTTTGCAAGAAAATGAAGGTCCTGGAACAAGTAGGGAATAACACTGTACTTGAATTTTCAGAAATTATCAGTGCCTTTCTCTTGAAGAGCTTATCACCTCACCTACCTAGACAGATGTGCCCACCAGGGTTTCTCATCACTAGCAAACCCAACCACTCCCCAACTCTATGTGTAGAAGAAACCTTGTCTTTACACAGAAAGACAGCTCCAGCTTGTTCCTTTTCTCATCATGTTCACCCTGTATAAATTTTGACAGTTTAGTAGACCTTGGTCTGAGGTTACTATTCTAATATAAACTAGAATGGCAAATATTTTTGTTGTGACAATTTGCAGATTTAACAATAGTTAAACTGTGACATCATAGCATTTATGAGCTTTGGAAAATCAAGATAACCTTAATGGGGCTATAGAAACACCTTTTATGATAGGACTGCTATTTGCTTCTGATATTTGTGATACAGTGTGATTTTTGTCATCTTGATACAAACTTGAGTCATGAGGAATAGGGAAGCTCAGTTAAAGAATTACTTCTATTCGATTAATCTCTGGGCATTTCTGTGAGGCATTTCTTGATTAGTGATGGATATACTGTGAGAGGTGACACTGGATAGGTCCTTTTATTTTGCAGGTCCTGAGCATGCTGAGCATGCTAGAGAGTAAACCAGTACACTGTGTTCCTTCATGGCCTCTGCTACAGTTCATGCCTCCAGGTTACTGCTTTGGTTTTCCTTAATGATAGAATACCCTCCCAATTGTTTTTGTTCAGTGTTTTATCACAGCAACAGGAAAATTGCTAGGGTATAAGGAAAACACGAGGCTATAACTAGCAAGTTAGCAGCGTTAGACAGGTCCAGACAATAAGGCTAAAACAATTCATCCTGTGTGGGCAATTACAATCCTCTAAAAGATGCTAAGCTCCCCTGGTTGTCTTTTACATGATTCTTATACTTTATTTGTTCATTGTAGTCAATTTTTCCTATGTGGTGGTATAGCCTGCCTTGACCATCAGCCTGAGGACTTGCCTGAGTCCCACATTCTTTTAGGATGCTACCACAGGTCCTATCATCCCACTGCATGTGGTTATAAGTAAAGCTGGTACAAGATAAATATGTGGCAGGTGCTGTTAGGGAAAGTATATTCTTCTCTCCTGAAACATTAGAGTCTTTGATTAACACCTTCCCAGTTTCCTTATCAACCTGCAGAACCATTCTATGCTCTGTCTCATGAATCTAGCTAGCTTCCTTTAGATTCTCACATAAGTGAGATCATGCACTACTTTTCTTTCTGTGTCTGGAATTTTTCACTTAATGTATTGTTTTCTAGTTTCACCCACACTGTTACTTAAGGCAAGGCTTACTGCAGTACTTCAGGATGCCCTCAAACTCATGATCCAACCCGTCTTTTCCCAGCCTTCCAGGTTCTGGGATTGCAGGCATGCTCCATCATGCCTGGGGCACATTTTCTTTAGCTACATATCTGTGGATTAAGCCATAGATTGATTCCACATCTAGCTGTTGTGAAAATGTATACTGAACATGGCAGTGCAAATATCCTGAAAAGTTCAAAATACATTACCTCTCTTGCAAAAGACACTCTTAGTGATACACTAAAGAGCTATATAAAAGTGTTAGAAATAGTAAGCTAATTCAGTAAAGTAGGATATCAAATCAGTATGTGAACACCAGTCTTATTTCTATTATCATAACAAGAGCAGGATATTCATGAAAAAAATAAAAAACATTTCTGTTTATAAAAGCATCACAAAACAAAATAATAATTATTATAATAACTGAAACAAAACAACAACAAAGAAAATAAAAAAACAAAAATGAAGAACTCTTAAAGTTAAATTTACCCAAGCAGGAGAAGATATACCTACTTAAAATGATAGCACATTGCTGGTGCCTGCATTTGAAGTTATATGTGTTAGATATTTACAGTGTCTGCTAATAACAGATATTTCAAATGCCATCCAGAGACACATCTGGCTTTCATGTGCTCATTTTCTTATTATAGAGTTCCCCAGGAAGCCCACAGAGTGAAAGTTTCACTGCCATTACAGGCTCTCCTTGACTGGAGCCCTGGAGAGGTATCTGAGGGCAGTGCTGGTACATCACTTAGGGACAGTTTAGCAACAGGCAATTGTGTGAAGCTGAATGCAGAGTGAAACCAGATCCTGGAAAAGAGTCCCAGAAGGAAAGAGCTGGTGAAACACCTTCCTCTGAGCAAGTCAATCTCCCTTGTTCATTCTTTGTCAATTGTTATTTGGTGCTATGTCCTCTATTTGAATAATTATACTCAAGTTCTATGTCTTCACATAATACCAGAAGTCTCAGTACATGATATGTTGGAATGCTGTAGATCTTAAAACTTCTTTTTCCTGAAAAATATTTTTAAAGATTTATTTTATTACTTATATGAATATACTGTCACTGTCTTCAGGCACATCAGAAGAGGGCATTGGATCCCATTACAGATGATTGTGAGCCACCATGTGGTTGCTGGGAATTGAACTCAGAATCTCTGGAGGAGCAGTTAGTGCTATTAACCACTAAGCCATCCCTCCAGCTCTTTCCTGCAGATTTTAATGCACCTTTGTTGAGGAAGCCTGGCCTCCAGGCTCAGCATTTGATCCTTTAACCTCCAAGAGCATTTGTCAACACATTAGTTTTGATGGCAGGGACTTCTCTGACTGAATTTAGAAAAAATTTCCTATAGTTTCTAAACAGCACAACCCTTCCTGTGAAGGACAATCAATGTGATTTGGCATATGTGGTGATTAATATCTACTTAATCTTCAGAACTTCTAAAGCCGCCTGTTTACAGGAACAAGAAAAGTCAGCTGGAGTAGAAACAGCCATTCACATGGAGTAGAAACAGCCATTGATAGGTAGGAATGGCCGTGCTATGCTTACTTTGTTGTGGTCAGATATTCACCCTCATATGATAACATGAACTTCGTTTTATAAATCTATTTGACCGTGACAGTGTTCTCGTGAGCCCCTAGGTGCAATCAACTTCCTGCTAGCTGTTCAAGGGTAAAATTATGATCAGACGTGAGGTAATTCAACATGATTTCTTGTGCAGAATCTATTGTGAGACCAACATTAAGTTAATGGAATGGAAATTAATGGTGCTGAGCAAGGTAGATTACACTTACTAATCCAATTCTATCAACTCCTCATGTCAGAAGAGCACACCCTTGTTTTGGGCTAGAAGGAACCAGCAACAAGAAACAAAATCTTAGATGATACTGTATACACAGTCACCTTTTAGTAGGATGTGCATCTTCTGAAATTAGAGTATAGAAATCATGATTGTTTGGAGCTGATAAGATGCCTCAATGGTCTATAGGTTGTTTGCTTTTACAAAGCTTGGCATTCTGAGTTTCGTCCCCCAAACCCACACTGTGCCCAATTTTCTGAGGAACCTGCCAGACTGATTTCCAGAGTGGTTGTACCAGCTTGCAATCCTACCAGCAATGGAGGAGTGCTCCTCTTTCTCCACATTCTCGCCAGCATCTGCGGTCACCTGAGTTTTTGATCTTAGCCATTCTGACTGGTGTGAGGTAGAAAGAGCAATTCACAGATTCATTTGGAACAACAAAATCCCAGGGTAGCAAAAACTTTCCTCAATTAGAGAACTTCTGGCAGATCTTCCCTGACCTCAAGCTCCACCACAGAGTAATAGTGATAAAAACCACCTGGTATTGGTACAGTGACAGGTTCTCAACCTTTTTAATGCTATGACCCTTTAATATAGTTCCTCATGTTGTGGTGAGCCACAACTATAAGATTATTTTCATCGATACATCGTAACTGTGATATATTGTTACTATTATGAATTGCAGTGCATATATCTGTGTTTTCTGACTGTCTTAGTTGACCCCTGTGATGAAAAGGTCCTTTGACTCCTAAGGTGGTCTAGACCCACAAGTTGAGAAAAACAGCCCTAAAATGTTGCCTTTTTTGATTATTTTACAGAGAAAATTTTAGCTAAGCTTGCCTAAGCTTTTAGTAAAGATTTTTTTTAATGGTAAAGGTCTGTCCCCTCCACTAGCAGGTAAAGATTACAGTTGTTCACCTGAAGTTGCTCATCTGAGATTTCTAGAACTCATCCTTCAGCCCTTCAAATGTAAGTTAAAGATTCATAGCCATAGGATGTTTTATTTCTCAGACCATGTAATTGAACTCTGAGTGCATATTGTGTTATTGAGATGTTCAGACACTGAAAGGTCTTTCAGAACCTCTTGACAAGAATGTAATACTGATGTCCATGCTATGGTTTAAAGCTGTTGGGTGTTTATGGTGCTGTGTGTTGTGTTTAAAAGTGAACCCCTTATAACAGAAGCACTTCCCAAGACTGATATTTATTTGAACATCTTATTTAAATTTTGAGTTCTAAATTGTGTTCAAGAAGCAAACACATGGTTTATTTTTAAAGGCATTAGATCTGATAAAATGTCTTTTTGGATTGAAGTGGAAAATAAATATTGCAAGCATACATGCAGTTAAGTAGACAAAATGACAGAGGTGTCCCTTTTAACTTCATTTGGAATGATCCAAAACTTCTTGTGGCTCTACTGTGCACTGGAGCAAGGAAACATTTTTATAGTTATCAAGGCTTAGGAGAACAGAATTTATGAATTGATAGAAGAACTATTTTATGGACTCTTAATCCATGCATTTCTGTACTAGTGTCTTATGTGAGAACAACAACAACAACAACAACAACAACACACACACACACACACACACCATATTCCCCGACTCTAGATTGTAAAAAAATTTTGAATTACCAACAATATGAGAAAGAGAGTCCCTAGCGACAACGTAGGATGGGACCATATCTAATACTGTGTCTATCGTTCATGTTATAATGCATGACCACTTGAAAAGGAAAATAGAAAGTGAAGCAAATCAGTGCGATGGACTTAAATGACAACACAAACACTCGTGTCCTGACGTTCCTCCTAGACATTTCATTCTTTCTTTATTGTTGCTGCTTAAGGAAAACATTAGCATTCATGTCCTTGGGCATCTTTAAACTCATTTATTCCTTTATTAAACAATATAAGGAAATAAAATTAGAAATTTCAAGCACTGGTGTTTTAAAGGGTGATCAATTCTGTAATTAGTAGCAAATATATTTCAAAACATGATGTGTTTCTGTAATGCATGGGGTTTCAGAGTGCAGAATGGCTGGGTAACTAGTTGGGGTTCAAGAAGAGCTGGGGCTCTGAACTCAATCTTGAGCTCCATGCTTTCATTCCAATGTACTTGGATCTGGCAGGATTTTTCCTTTGAAGCCTTATTTGACTAGGCTTCCTTCTTCACAGATCTCCTAATTGAGCTACAACTTCAGTGTCTGACCCTGAGACTGGAACTTTAGTCCCCACCAGGAATGTCTTGTTGCAATAGCTGACCTGCTGGCTGAAGATCCTCTTTATCTTTCCCGAGTCTTCTCTGAAGCAAAATGAACTTCATTACCCCTTTTAGCATTGTGCTTTAGGTAGACTTTGTGCAGTTTGTTCTTCTTATGAAAAGAATTAACTTAAAGTTTAAAATTATCTTTGGAAACATTGTTGATGGAAGTGAGAGTTATGGTGGTGGGCACAAGGCCAATCTCATCTCAGTAACTCACACTGTGCCTAAACCCTGGGTTGTGCTCTTGTATGAGTGCCTTAGAAGTCAGAAAGTAAAATGAGTCTTTATAGCTTCCTGCTTGGAGGTTTAGATATTATCTTGGCCTAGCAGTAACTCCCGATAAGCCCGTCTAATGAGTGTCATTTGTGGTATTTTAATTCACTCTCTCACCAGGCCAAGTCAATGACCCATGTAACCCTCCTGCTCATGAACATCTATATAATTCTAAAATAAAGGTTAAAAAGCAGAATAAATTTCTCCTCTAGTTTCCAAATCAACTAGGAACCACTCTGTCACTATTTCAACACAATGAAAGGAGCAGGAACAAATGCTTTTGGAATAGGAACAAAGGAACTGGTGAAAATTGTCTGCATAGATAACTCTGTATATTTGTGAGAATTGTAAGCAATTCTTAGCGAAGAAGTTGTATTTGAATCATGAATTTCTCAATATTAACCTCACTATCATGGACAAATATTGTGCATTAATATCTGTTTCATAATTATTATTATTAAAATTAGGGCATTGTTCTAGTAATGAATGATTGTGGTAAATATATTTAACTAAATTAATTAAGCAGTTAATTTAGAGAGTCCTAGATGTGTAACTCAGTCCTCTTGCCTCAACCTCCTAAGTGCTTCTATCACAGGCAGGAACCATGATGTCTGGGTTAAGACTCAGATGAAATAGACACTACTAAACAACAAAAACCATACTGCGGAAAAGTGGTAATATGGTAGCCAGTACATAAAATTGAGGAAATCTGCAATGATGCTTTCTAATACTGACCAAAATAGAACAAAATAGATTGGGTAAAATATATTTTAAAAAGTAAGAAAGTAAGATTTTCTTAAATAGGTTAATTAGCTGGTCAATATGAAATGATAATATAGGTCTTAATATATTGGTGTCATGTTAGTGTCTAGACCCAGCTGGAGTCTAGTATCCATTGGACATGGTGTTACTAACCCTGTTAACAGTGTGTTTCTTATGCACTTAAACCTTTGTTAGGCTGCTGTGAAACAGAAGGCCTGTCAGCACTTTTGGCCCCTCTCTTCCCTCCTTGTCGTGTGTGTGTGTGTGTGTGTGTGTGGGGGGGGGGGGATGGTGTTACTATTTTACCTGATCCATAATGAGGCTGACAAAATTTAATCTGATGCACAGAGGAAAACCGAACCACCACTTTCAGCAGTCAGTCGGAGGCTGCTGCAGCAGATGGGAGCTGACACTTACAACCATGACCAAGAAAAACACTGTCATTCAAAGTGTGATGCTAGTGACCAACAGTAAACAATGAGGAAAGAGAACAATGCAAGGAATTCCTTTGCCACTGGTAAAGGATGAAGGGCTCTAGTGACTTTGGCTTCCTTTCCTTCCCTGCCCTTCATGTTCCTGTGAGCTCCAGTTCTATGCTTTAGCGTTATTATAAATAATACCCCAGAGAAATGTTCAAAGGCACTTCTTCTGAAGTATCCTGGTCTTGACAGAGCAGTTTCCAAGTCTTGTTCCTTTCTTCTATTCCATTTTTCCAATGTATGTTCCAATTCTTCTCTGCATTTCCACAAGCATCATCGCCTTTGTGCCTTACACCTGACCACCCATGACAACCTGTCCTGCTGGCCACATTTCCCTGAAGCATAGTTTTATTCTGATACACTCTGTCAAATGACAAAACAAACTTCCTCCTAGTAATTAACTCATTCCCATACCCATGGTATTCCAGACTCATATCATTTATCTTCTCTCTATTCTTCCAGTTTTATTATAGGTCACTTGACATCAGACTCTACAAATCTACCCACAGTGGTATCCACTTCTACCACACCTGCCATTGCATGTGAAAATTTGGGTCGGCACATCTAGCTACCTGACATGCCCTTCATATTCTTTTTTGCTATATCAAATCTCTGTAAGCCCCAGTGAAATATAAAATATGTTCAGAGTCTTCCTTAAAGAAGTCTATAACATTCTTAATTACTGTCATACACTCTCCTCAACTAGAAAACACCAGGTTTCACAAATTTGTGTCACCTCCTAAGTCATGTTACTCAGAAATATCATGCGATATACATTTAATTTGCT
The DNA here is from genome assembly GCA_902729485.2 of Mus minutoides. Classification (NCBI taxonomy): domain Eukaryota; kingdom Metazoa; phylum Chordata; class Mammalia; order Rodentia; family Muridae; genus Mus; species Mus minutoides. The sequence continues at coordinate 125,479 of LR750871.1, forward strand.
TTCTCTTAGCTAAGACCATCTTTGTTATCAAAATACAAATGTGCCTATTATAGAATATGAAATAGTAATCAGGGCACTTATGTTTAAAGAGGAGAAAACCAGCTGTTAATGCAACACTATCAGATAGCTAGTTTTTCAGTTTTATATCAATATCATGTGCCCATTGTCCCTTTACTTGAGTATCAGTCTGTGCTCACTGAAAGAAGGTCAGTAGTGGCCATAATGACTATCAAAGATAAAACCTTAATGGAAAAAGTTTCTGTAGAGTGATAGTGGAGTATAGGTTTGGTGGGCTCTGTAGAAGAACTGGCTCCTCTTTATGTTCCCAAGAAAGTTACTGGTCCTGTTTGAAATGTTGAAGTATAATATGGGGGTAATAATACTGGGTCAGAGAAATATTAAATGCGACAATAATACATGCAAGTACCCCATAGTTTAATATGGGGTGATAACCATATTTAATGGCCTCTAGTGGAAAGGTAAAGGTTATACTCATAACACCTTCTACCCCCATGAAGCTGGAATTCACCAATGGGAGTCAAGGACAAAGGATCAGGGAATGTGGACTGTTTTCTTTGCCTTTCTTTGGAGTCAAATGTTTAAAGATCCCAACTCATGCACCCCTTCATTCCACTGTTCCTTCCTCACCCTCTCTTCCTTTCCCAATTCTGGCCTGTTTTTCTCTCCTCTCTGTTCTCTCTCCTCTCTTACCTTTTACAGGGTTTCATTGCATAGCCCAGGCTAGCATTGGACTTGAATCTACCTGAGCTGCTTGATGGCCTGTGTGTATTGCTACATCTGACCTCTTTCTTTGTATTTGTCATTCTTTCTTGGCCTTCACCCTACACTTCAGCCTCTCTTGATCTCTTACTTTAAGTCTTTGATTCTTCTGTCTGTCTTCATAGGTCCTGTTAAAGTCTGCTTTTTTTTTTCTTTTTGTCTCTGACATCTTGTCAGTTTCTGCTTTTATAGTCTATTTTCTATCTTATACTCTTTTAAATGTTCTTTCCTCCAGTATTTCTGGCATTATCATTTGCTGTTGCCTATTTTATATCTGGCTTCATTTTACTTTTAAAAATCTCTAGTGTTAAGCCATAGTCTTTTATTTAGATTTAGAAAAAGTATTCTAATGTTTTGACTCAGGGACATTCATGGACCCTTGGCACATCTTGAGGCTCTAGATGATCTCCGGACACCTGTGCCTATACTTTCTGTTTGGTTTAGTTTGTGTTGATGGATAGGGGACACAATGTCTTAACAAATAAGAAATTTACAGTTTGATGTAGGTATGTATTTTGTGTTTCACCATGTATAGGTGTACTGGCTAGGTTTGTGTCAACTTGACACAGCTGGAGTTACCACAGAGAAAGGAGCTTCAGTTGGGGAAATGCCTCCATGAGATCTAGCTGTGGGGTATTTTCTCAATTAGTGATCAAGGGCCCCTTGGGGGTGGGACCATCTCTGGGCTGGCAGTCTTGGGTTCTATAAGAGAGCAGGCTGAGCAAGCCAGGNAGGGGAAGCAAGCCAGTAAATAACATCCCTCCATGGCTTCTGCATCAGCTCCTGATTTCTGACCTGCTTGAGTTCCAGTCCTGGCTTCCTTGGTGATGAACAGCTGTATGGAAGTGTAAGCCAAATAAACCCTTTCCTCCCCCAAGTGCTTCTTGGTCATGATGTTTGTGCAGGAATAGAAACCCTGACTAAGACAATAGGCTTTGTAGTATGATCTGATGAATTTTTTGAATTTCCCTAGTTTCTCTTGTTATGACTCCCTTTTCATTTCTGATTTTGTTAATTTGGATACTGTCTCTCTGCCCTCTGTTTAGTCTGGCTAAGGGTTTAGCTATCTTGTTGATTCTTTAGAAGAATCAGTTCTTGGTTTTGTTGATTCTTTGTATAGTTCTCTTTGTTTCTACTTGGTTGATTTCATCCCTGAGTTTGGGCATTTCCTGCCATCTACTCCTCTTGGGTGTATTTTTTGTTGTTGTTGTTGTTGTTCTAGGTCTTTCAGATATGCTATGAAGCTGCACCTTCAGTGGATAGGCACGACCCCCAGTTGAGGGATGGGAAATCCACTCATTTCAAAATTTTAAACTCAGAAATGCTCCTGTCCAAATGAAAGACAGGGACAAAGAATGGAACAGAGACTGAAGGATAGGATATTTTCAGAGACTGCCCCACCGAGGAATCCATCTCATCTGCAGATACCCCCCCTACACACACACACACACACACACACACACACACACACACACAAACACACACACACTCACACACTATTGCTGATGCCAAGAAGTGCTTGCTGACAGGAGCCTGGTATGGCTGTTCCCTGAGAGTTTCTACCAGCACCTGACCAATATAGATGTGGATGCACATAGCCAACCATTGCACTGAGCCCAGGGACCCCTATGGAAGAGGTAGGGGAAGAACTGAAGGAGGTGAAGGCTATTGCAACCCCATAAGAAGAACAATATCAACTAAGTGGACCACAAAGAGCTCTCAGGGAGTAAACCACCAACCAAAGAGTACACATGAAAAGAGCCAGGACTACAGGTACATATGTAGCAGAGGATGGCCTTATCTAACATCAGTGGGAGGGGAGGGAGGCTTGATGCTCCAGCGTAGAGGGACGCTAGAGTGGTAAGGCTGGAGTGGGTGAGTGGGTGGAGGAGCACCATCATAGAGAAAAAAGGGAATGGGTCAGGGAGGGTGGGATGGGCAGTTGGTGGTGGGGTAACTGGGAAGTTGAAATGTAAATGAAAAAAATGATTAATAAAAAAGAACAATACTAAAAGACAAAAAGGAAGAGTATTTCTATGCACACAATAAATGTGCCATTTTGAAAATTAAGTTAGTAAGTATAGGTTCCTTTTATAAAACACCCATAAGTTTGCCAGACACTATTTTAAGTATTTTGGTCATACTAGCTCATCTCATCTACACACAGGTGCATTAAATTGGCATCACTACTTTTGCTGGGCTACAGATCACTGCTTTGATCGTCCCTAAGCCTACTGGATGTCTAGAGTTTGGACTCTCTCTCCACCATTGTACCCAAACATCTTCAAAAGAATTATTACTACCAATGTGTCAGTTACATTTGTCTTCAATGACATCTTCAATTTTATAGCTGCAACTTGGGCGAAGCATAGTAACCCACACTCACAATCTAAGCATATTTGAGGCTGACACATGAAGTTCATAATTTGAGGTCAGCCTACATGACATGACAAGACAGTGTCTCAGACAAAACAAAGTATGTACAGGTGTGCTACTTGATTTTCACAATGGGCCTTTTTTGAGGATTTACTTCATAGACTGTATCTTCGTAGTAACACAAAAACAAGTTACAAAATATGCTATATTTTACTAATAGGGTATTTAGTTTTCTTCTTGCTAGGACAGTCATTCTGTTTTTTTATTGAATGAGTGACTCCATGGTCAAAAAAGGATGAGCAAAACCATATTTATGAGATATTTGGAACATAACAAACAGAATGATATAAATAAAAGTTGGTTCCTCATGAGATGGCTGGTACAAGGACTTCCAGATTTATTTGTTTTTGTTCCTACAGTTTGAACAGTATTAGAAGATGGGTGAATAAATACCAAAGGGTAGAAAATACACATGAAGACTGATGACAGAATTGTAATAATAATTTTGTATGATTTTAAGACCATATTTCACCTGAAATTCACTTTCCCCTCTTGGCATGAAGGTAGAATCAACTCTGCTTAATTTGCATGAAAAGCAAACTGGAGAAGAAAACACTAAAAATGCAGCTGGTTTGTCATAAATAATAACTGCTTCCATCGCCATAGCACCTGTGGAAAGGTCCCTAGAAACCTGATAACTTTAAAATCCGTGCACCAGATTTCAAATGCAAAAATCTCTTGAGATGTAATGTTAGGGTTATGAATTTAAACACTTGAGGTCAGCAAATAGGAGCTGTCTGGTTCTCATTATGGCATTATCTCATCTACATAAGAATGATTTGCCCCCCCCCCCGTGCCCATTGTTCTTTAGTTCAAAATTCCACTGCACTGAAAATATGAAGTCTATATAAATATTTAGCACACCAAAATGTAAACAGTGTGGGTTTGTTGAGTTCTATGTGTTGATATTTTGAACAGCATAAAATTGGTGCAATTTGAATTGTTTTTTTTTTTTTAATTTTTTGTCTGGAATCCTAAGCTAAATGAAAATGCTGACCCAGAAGTCATATGAAGGAAGATGTTAGCTGCCTATGTCATTTACTTCTCTCTGTTACTTCCAGGATTCAAGAATGAAGAGAGAGACACAGTGGAGAGTCTAGTACAGTTCCTAGTTCAGTATAGATTTCTGGGGCTGAAACATGCCATTGGGTGCTTTGCTCATGTCAACTTGGCTGTTTTTATAGCTACTTCAAGAAACTATCTCAATATTGATTTTATGAAAAATAAATTGGGATCTTAGAGTGAATAAATTAGAATTTGCTAGCTGCTAATTTCCCCACTTTTTTTGTTGAATGGAATAGAGGCAGAACCTTCCTGAAAATTCCTCTATACACTTTGTATCATTTTCTCAAATCATTTGTGGCTCTGAAATAGTTGTTTGTGGATAAAATGCAATGGAAAATGTTAAGTACATAGTTAAAGTTCTTTAATATAGTATTGATAATTTACAGTCCAACATTTTAATTTTGTAGCATATGGAAAAGGCTATTTGCATCCAGTTCAGAAGGAAGATTTGGGGCAAGACCATCTGCTTAGATTCCCTGGATCAGTCACCTGGGGAAAGTGTGACCAAACTGCAGTATTTCAAACAAGGTTGCCTGGTGGTGAAGCAAGTATTTCCCTGTAACTGATCTCTTCTTGCACTGGGGACACGCTTCAGCAGTCCTGTCATATGCAGTACTACACACATAGGACTCTGCAGACAAATATGAAAGCATTTATTTTCTCAATTGGTTGAACTTCCCCCAATACTAGCCATTCATTTGAAGGTACTAAAACTTAAAATCATCTTATTTCAGAGGTAGGGACACCTAGAAGACATTTTTTCTTTATCTGAGCTTTGGGAGCCATGGAATCTAAGGATAACTTCATGCTTGAGTGATTTAAGTGAATGCAGAGATGTTATCAACATCTAAAGCTGCCTACTTTACCTGCTCAAAATCCATTTCACTTTCTAACTTGAAGTATACTTCCTCAGAAAGTATTTTTTATTTATTTTATTTTTAGTTATTTATTTACATTTTAATGTATTTGTTTGTTGTTTTATGTGTGTGTGCTTGCCATAGTAGTAAGGGTTCACTAAAGGAGCAAAACTGATAGAATGAATCTATGTATGTATGTATGTATGTACATATGTACCAATTTATCTATGTATCTATCAAATATGAATATATCTATGTCTATCATCTGTGTATGTATATATGGATGCATCTATCTATGTATCTATCACCTATGCATCTATCTATGTATTTCTATCTCATCTATATCCATATCCATATCAATATCCATATCTATATCATCTATCTATCTATCTATCTATCTATCTATCTATCTATCTATCTACCTTTCTATGTGGAGGGAAAGAGAAAGATAGTGGGATAGAAACGGACAGAGAATCCAGAGAGTGCAATAACTTTAAACACCTGTTCTCTGGTTATTCCTAGGTACTTCTTACTACACTGCCTACACCATCCCATTCTGTGTTCTAGGGCCACTGTTTCCTAGTCTTCTAAATAGACCCTTGTGTCAGGCTTTCACCTCTTGTCTCCTTTTCTTTATTTTTTCCTCGTAGGTTATCTAATTAAATCTTAGTATCATCTGTGGGTTGTTAACTTCTAATTTATTACTTTAAGCACTGACACTTCAGCAAAATCTAGATTTATGGAGCTGACACTACATTTGCTATTTCTACTTTGTCACCTCCCATTTTATGTCTCCAGGAGTTTGTTGCTGGCAACAGCCCAAATCTTCACGTTGGTGCATGGACTCGAAGCCATGGAAACATTCTTGACTCCCCTCCTTCCCATTACACATCCATGGAATGTGGCATTCTTATTTCATCCCTTTCATAATATGTCCAGGGTCCACCTCAGCAATAAGTTCCCACAACACTCATTTTCAAGCCTTTAATCTTGTATGGGGATAATGACAGGTCTCTTTGAATTTCCTTTCCACCCTTGCACTTACATATTATAAAGCACTACATAGCAACAAACAAATGCCTGCTGAGACTGCCTTGACCACACTTCCCCAAGACCTTATTATGCTGCTCCACGTTGATCCTCTCTTATTTCAGGCTTGGGCTTTGGCTCAAATGAGTTATGATGGATTATTTATCACTATCAGTAAATATATACAATATATACAATATATAACATATTCTATGTTTTATGTATAAACATACATGAGAAAGGTGTTTACTTTAGTTTCCGGTTTAATCCCTCCCCCAGTCTGTCTGTCTTTCACTCCCCCTCACTGCTCAAATGTACATAAATCTCCTATGCATAATTTTAGTGTGCCTCTTGTACCATTCTGAAAGTTTCATAAGGTCAAGGAGGTCACATACTTTGTTCAGTGTTGTGAACTGTATATCTCTGTAAATAGATACTGAAGACACTAACTCAGAATAGTTTTTTTTTTTTTTTTTTTTTATCAGATTATGGGCCTTTTGACACAAGTTTAAAGAACACATGTTAATACAAAGATCATCATCACATCATGTGACTTCATCTTATTTTTGCAGTCAGATCAGAGAGTACACAATACTGCCTTTTGATGAACAGCTGCATTTTCTGCCTTCACCTTCTTAAGCTATGTTATAAACCATGAAATAATATTGAACGTATGAATATTTGCATATTTTTTCATATCATAAACATGAGGAAATAAAGCTTTATATAACATAACACGAGTTTGGTTATGATGGGAGATTTGTGGTTCAGGAAATGACAAGGAAACTATGTTGATAGGTTCTGAAGCTGTAGGTAAGCAACCAGGCTGTGTGTGGGCAGAAACTGTAAGGTTTTTCAATTGGTCAAAAAGTAGAGTTTCAGTGAAGATTTAGTTCTGTGTTGAAGTGATTGCATGGCAAAAACAAATAGACCAAAAAAAAAAAAAAAAAAAAAAAAAAAAAAAAAAAAAAAAAAAAAAAAAAAAAAAAAAAAAAAAAAAAAAAAAAAAAAAAAAAAAAAAAAAAAAAAAAAAAAAAAAAAAAAAAAAAAAAAAAAGAAGAAAAAAACAAACAAAAAACCTATGAGTGCATTTAAACTTGTTGAGAGAGAGAAAGAATATTAAGAAGGAAAATAAGTACATTTCACACTCACAATTTGAACATGCCAGGCATAGCAAAGTCATCAGTGGAGCACTGGCTGGTTTCTAATCTGAAACTTATCCTAGTATACCTTGGGGATGTGCCTGCTGCCTCACAGTGTCCACAAGCTCAGAAATGTGCATGTCTCATTGGGCTCCATTCCAGCAATGTTACAACACTGAACAGCTAATAACATTTAGCATATACAACTTCCTCAGATAAAATGAATGTTTCCAGTTAGCATAGGACAGGCTCAATATGTCCGGGGAGCTCACAGTAGGGTGACTGACTGTCTCATGTGTGTGTAAATGTGTGACACAGATGTGCGAGTTTCAGAAGGTATGACTCTGAGGAGAAAGGACTGAAGTGTAAAATTCCGAAGAACATAAGCTGCCGGCTGGAACCATGGGAAACTGCGGCAGACAGAGGGGAAAGGATGGGTTTCAAAATTAGTATTTATTTATATGCAAAGAAGTCCTTAATTTTGGTCTTGATTTTTGTTGCTTTCTGCTTTCCGGGCATTTGACTGCCTGCACAAGGTTTCCTATTTAGTATACAGTAAGGAATACATAACCTACAGCAAAAGCTTTCATTTTTAAAAGACTATAATGAAATTACATAAACAGTTTATATAAAAATTGCAGTTTGTGCTAGGGAGAGGCAGCTCAGCATTTAACAGCACTTGAGACTCTTGCGGAGGTCCAGTGCTCTGCTCCCAGCATCCACATAACAGCCCCAAACCATTTGTAACTCCATTTTCAGGAGATCTGATACTTTCTTTCCTCCATGGACACAAGGTGTGCACATTGTGCACATATATGTGCAGGCAATGCACTCATACACATACAATAAAAGTAAACAAATCCAAAACTGTTCAAAAATAATAAAGCATAAATAATATACAAATATACTCTCTACAGAAGTGCAGGTTATGCTAAGCAAAACTACTGAAGCTTGTAACACTACAAATGCAAAATGCAGACAGCTATATCTTTGTTCAAATTCATCTACAGTATTTTTAAAAAGTTCATGTGGATATATTGTGCTTCAAAAAGGATATTGAAAAATTGGATACCATCTATAGAAAGAGCAACAACTTGATTGAGAGCAACCTTGATATCACCCTAAAAGAGTTTGCATTGTTTTCTTTTGCAGAGATGGCTGAAGGATGTAATAATGGTCTTCAAGCCTAGGAGAGTACAGATCAGCTGTTATTCAGATTCACTGAGGTCAGAATAAGTAAACTTTGGCTGGGTTTGTTTAAAATTTAGAAAGCCCTGAAAGTAAAGGTTACTTATGGATTTCTGGAGATTGGCAGTCTTCTTGATAGGAAATCTTGAGATGTCAGTTGCTTTGATGCAAAGATTTAGCCTAGTCTGAGAAACCCCATTATACTTGGAGTTATAAGCTCTTAGATCAAATTCACTAATGCCATAGCCATAAGTAATTGGCAACAGAGGCAGGGTGGTTTGTGTTACCATGGAATCAGGGTTCTCTCATTGAGGGCTTTACTCTTGTCAGTAAAAGTATTTATAAATGAACTTGAAGGAAGCTCAAGGGCAAGATTTTAGAATTTCATTAAACAAGAACGGGCAGGCAAGCTGAGGCTCTGCAGCTGCCAGGAGCAGAGAAGGGTAGATGTGGAAGAGAGAAAATCATGCCATTTGTGTCTGGGTCCAAGAAAGCAGAAAGGTTCAGTAATGGAGATGGGTGGTCTACATGGTGGAGGCTCCTTAAAAAGCTGCATGGTTGAAGAGTTATCTAGGAAGAGTAGGAAATAGGCACATTATCTAACTGAAGGGATAATTATTCCTCCCATCGTCTTAGTATGGTCCCAGGTGAATCATATTTCCTATGGAGTGGACAGAGTCAGGTGATTGACTAGCCCGACTGAAAAGAGACAAAAACAGGTAATGTTTTAAGCTTTGGAGCAGATTGGAACTTTAAGTCCTTACTCAGATCTAGGAGGCCAAAAGAGGGGGCAGTGTTGATGCTTGCTTTTCTTGTGTTACTCGCTATCTATGATGGAGGGGTTCATCCTCAATGCCTTACAAGGCTACAGTAGCATTCTTGTCTCAAAAGTTGAGACTCTAAAAGTATTTGAGAGAGGTTGAAATTAGTGACTAGATATAACCCATCTCTAGCACCCAAATCCAAAGAACCAATTACAAAAACTGTTTACAGAATGGCTTTAGTTTCTGGAGTTTCACTCACATCCACATGAGTAGCACACAGTCAGGGATGCTCATTTTGGAAAAGAGATAAGCCAGAGAGAGCTTCCTTCTGGCACTTCTGGTCTCAGACCAGGACAGTACCAATAACCTTTGTTGCTTGGACAAGGGACAGTGATGGTAGTGCTACTTATGAAATCCATGTCCTAGAAGCTACCTGACACATCTTCAACTCCTTCCTGGCTGATATCCTCTCTAAAAAAGGTGTCCCTTAGGGAATCTTGTCAAGATCTGAGGATATGGAAGTTCCCATTCTCTGTTTTTTCTCTCTTGGTGAGACTTCCCTTGAGTCTTTCTTTCACAGGGAGATGCTTTCTCCCTGGTCCATTTTGTTTGTTATCATTCTTCAGAGTTTATTCTAAAAACACGAAGCAAGAAGGAAAATTTTATACTTGAACATGAAAATCTGAAATGGAAAATTTATGCCTTGTAATTTAACCAGATAATTCACCTACATACAAGTCCGGTATCTTGTATGGTCATTTACTAACTTATGCAAGTGTAAGGGAAAATAGAAGCTCATGCCTCAGACTTACACATATTGCATATCAATATGCTCCCCCCTCTCTCTCATCCCCCCCACATCCCCCCTACACATGTGCACCTTATTTTACATTAAATCTGTTTCTATACTATTTTATTTATACTTATTTGCTAAGTCCAAATATATTTGACCTTTTTTTTTTTCTTAAATTCAGCCAACTACTCTTTACAAAATCAAGTTTTACTTGGTAATACTTTACAACAAAGCTGAATTATGGTGGAAATCTTATACAAATAATCAATCTTCCCAACAGCAATAAATTACAGAAACATTAGGTGCTGACCTCCCAGCATGAACAAAGAGTGGGGGTAAGTGATGGGGGAGAGCGCTGATTAGAAATGCTTTTCTTGAAGAATAAAGCATTTATGCAGGGTAACAGCCATGAGTAAAGTCTCTCCTGATGGCTTTTTCCATATAAAGCACAAGAGGATTTTCTTCAAGGAAAAAAATAATAAAGAAACCCCTACTTTTTAGGACTGATATTGAATGTTATAAATGTTTAATGCATCTCATTACTACAATTTTACAGGGTCCTTTTACTTAAATGAATGAAGGCATTAAAAAAAAAAAAACAAAGAACAAATGAGCAATCTTTAACATGCAAAAGCATTTAGTAATTTTAGAATACTGAAGTGACTAGGGAGCTGTGTACAGATCTCTTTACCAAACTTGAGCACATTGCCTGAGTTGGATTGTTAGTGTAGGAATCAGGATGAAAATCTGATACTGTGCATGGTGTTTCACAGTAGAGAGCTGCTACACATTGTGAGCCTGGACAGGAGCAGAGCAGTTGCTGCTTTCTTTCGCTCCATACAGCCCTTCCTCTTAAAACATTCCAACACCATTGACACTGCAGTAGGGAAAGGGCTTTGATGGGGCAGGGCCATCATCTTCCTCACAGACTCTAAACCTCTGACATGGATTACGTTTAAGAAAATACCAGTTCCACAACAGCCATGACCAACTATTTGGAAGGGGTGGAAATATTAGTATTAATCAAGAGCAACCATAGTCATTAGATAAGAGGAGGTTCTAAGGTGGAAGTATATCTGAAAGTCAATTTAATATCCACTTTTGAATTCCTATATTGAGTGGCAGTGAGGTGATTCAGGCATAGATGCTCATGACTTCAGCCCCACAGTTCAATTCCTTCATGATCCTCTCTGATTCACCTCTTACAGTGCCATGGACCATTATCTTTGCCACAGCCACAACTTCATCCTCTTGGACAAAACTACATTATAACAGCTGTCTCTAGTCTTGGTTTTCCTGTCAAGGTATTCTGTAGTGGTATCCTCACATGATGATCATTCCAGACTGAGCATTCTAACCTGCAGAGAATCTCTTTAAGACAGGAAATTGACAACTCAAAAATAGCTTCAGGAAGCCCCTGAAACTGATCAGATTCACTAGGCTCCTTGCATTTAGTAGTCTGTGGAGAAGGCTGGGAGTCATTCTCAGGCAAGTTAGGCTACAAAGAAGACTCTTGGAGAATCCAAGTTGCTTAGAAAACACTCAGACCAAGTGAACAACCCAGGAGAAGTAGAGATTAACCAGGCTGCTTAAAAAAGAAAGGACCAGACAAACTGGGAGAAAGAAACAAAGAACAGCTAAGCCACTTGGGGGAAGCTTAGAAACAATTGGGTCCATCTGGAAAGTACTCTTCAAACAGTTAAACTGGCTGCAGAATGCACATTGTACCTCAGGTCTCCATGCTGGTGTGGACCCTGGTAATACAGTTGTCTTTGAGCCATTTTTGATTATGTAAGAACCACCCCCACCCAACATACACACACAAACACACACACACACACACACACACACACACACACACACACACACATTTCTGTAACGAATCTGAATAAAACTCATTGTTTCATCAAGTTGTACATTGGTGCTATCTGTACTCAGGCCTATTCTTAGTTCTATATCTGTGATATCTGTGGTGAGTAGGCATTTGTTCATGTGTCCCAGAAATTGTTGTAACACAAGACAGTGTCATATGGCACATAAGTATCTTTCTTAGACATAGGGTCCAGCCTTTTATTACCTAAATATCTCTCCCATTTTTTTTTTTTTTTTTTTTTTTTTTTTTTTTTTTTTTTTTTTTTTTTTTTTTTTTTTTTTTTTTTTTTTTTTTTTTTTTTTTTTTTTTTTTTTTTTTTTTTTTTTTTTTTTTTTTTTTTTTTTTTTTTTTTTTTTTTTTTTTTTGTGGACGCCTCTTCTTCTAGACAAACATTTTCAATTTTGAAGTAGTATATTTTAGGCCCTTGACCATCTGGTTTCCATACCAGGATTTTCTCACTGAACAGCAGGGATCTGCAGCTCCCCCAGCCTTGTCTAGATTCAGTATTTCCTGAGCTGCACCTTCTGCAGTTTCTTTTCTGCTTATGAAATGCTGATTCCTTTTGCTCAGCTGACAGAGAACAAGTCTTTGCTCAAGGACCATTTCCTGAAGCGTTTGAGTGGAACTTCCTTCACTTCCTGGCTCTCAACACTCCATTTTTGGTGCTGTACAATTTGCATTTGTCACAATATTCTTCAGGTCTTCGTTCAGTTCTGCTTCAATAATGTTGTTTAGAAACAAGATGAATATTGTCAAGAGCCCTCAACCACTGGCACGGCAACCTCACACGTAGTAGGCACTCAGTTTCTAAGTTCTCTAATGGACTGCAAAGTAATTAAATGGCTCAGACTGTTCATGAGCTCACATCTTAGTGGCTTTTAATGCTGAGTATGCAAAGGCTGGAAAGTCTGTCTGCATTCCATTGCCAGAATTATATTTATGAGGACATGTGGAGGGCAGAGCAGACAGGAACATTATAGTCCAAAAAGTCTGGAAGAGAAGACAATTTTTAACCTTAAAGTGTGTATAGATCCCCAGAAGATTTTGGGAAAAAAATAATTGGGAGAAAGGTCAGTTCTAAGCTTGACAAAACAAACTGCTGATTGGGTGCTCCGAACTTAAGCATGCTGAACTGCTAAATGACTGCTGCATGTTGCTGGTACGAAATGTTCTCTTGAAATGCGTGGAAGGAGTCACACATTCCTAGCAGAAAGAAAGAAAATCCTTTAGGTGGGGACCTATGGTCCCTGTTCCCTTCTTTGCCTCTTCATTGCCATTTCTCACTCCAGCTATGCAACAGATAGGTGGACAGTTGCCTAAGCTTCCCCTTCATTAAATCTGTTCTAGTTCCAGTTTTTCTATAACATCTTCTTGACTTTAGTTTTTGGCCTTAAAAAAATAAAGAAAAGCAAAAGGAACAAGACTGTTGAGGTGTCGCATTAGTAAAGGCACTTGCTGCTAAGGCAGAGGACCTGATTAGTTCCATAGGACCAACATGGGAAAAGAAGAGAAGTGGCAAGGGGCTTCCACAAACCATCCTCCAGCCTCCACATATGTGCTGTGGCAAATACAGAAACACACAAGGTCATAGACATAAACACACATACACACACACACACACACACACACCACCACCACCACCAAACATATGTAATACATTTTAAAATCAAAGAGCATAAAAGCCGCACTGTGTACATTTGAGCAGATGAAAGAACTGAGCCTTTTGCCCCATCTCTGGCAATTTAGAATTAGCAATATGATGTTCCTGAAGGGACCGCTCAACTCATGATAAGATCATTGATTTTGTGAATGATTTGCTCAAGAACTAAGCCAATGCGCTTTTCTAAGGTATAGACAATATTAAAGAAAGACATGTGCGTGCATCTGAGCCTTTAAAATGCAAAAGGAGCTAACCTAGTTATTTCTTAGAAAATGTGGGTTTTTTAAAAACACATTCATTAGAGATTCCCATAAAGAAGAAAAAGTATTCCTGGTCATGGCAAAAGAGGCATGTGCTCATTTTATCATTCTTTGTTTCACTGTACGTCACAAATAGCAAGTTTTACAGACTGTAAGTTTGTAGGCATACCAACTTTAGCAAGTCTAATAGGGCAATTGACTCCAGCATAAGCTCCTTTCCTATTTCTGTGTCACAATTCTCAGAATACCTGAAGATCTTTCGTTATCATCATATCTGTATGGTGACCTGTGATTAGTCATGTGTGATGTTACAGTGGTAATAATTTAGGAGAATCAGAAAATGTGCCTATAATAAGAAAAACTATTAACTGTGTTCAGTAACCAAACACCAGATACTCTCCCATCTGTCTCCATCTCCGGTCTCTGAGACAGGTTATATAGAAATTAGTGGTATGACTAGCTATCTAATGGGATTCAGGTGTGGTGAGTCACAGCTATGATCCAAGGACTTTCAAAACTGCTGCAGGAGAGCCACCATTGAGTATAAGGTTCACCTGGGATACATCATTGAGTTCCAAGCCTTTGTGGAGTGCAAAGTGAGACCTTGTACAAAGCAACACATAACCCAAGAACAAGTCTCATAAATAACAACAACAACAACAACAACAACAAGCCAATAACATCTAATTGACCTGTGTTGAAATTAAAAAATGCAAGTCTCAGGTCTCTCCCTTCAATATAAAATCTATAAAATAAATTAATCTCAGTGAAGAAGGCCCAAATATTAGCCCTTTAACACCATGCACTTAGCAAAGCAATGATTAACAATGGAAATGAAAAAAATACTACTCCAACAAGTATATTGAAGAGCAGGAGGTGAAACAGCTTCACTCCTGTGTGGAGTATGGTTAGTGGGCAGTATGGGTTCATAAGTCAGAAGCCAGAATGTAATAGAAAACAAGGTCTAAGCCTCTTCAGCTCTAGCAAGAAGAAAAAAAAAAAAGGAAATGTAGAAATTGGAAAAAAAATCAGAAGTTGGTTTAGAAGGTATAAAAAAGGAAGTGGTCTACAAAGGTCACAAGAGTTAGGTGAGACAGTGAGTCCTGATGTGGAAGACACAGCAATGCTGCAGAAGCTCCCGGTCTGACCACTGATGGTGATGCTGTGCTAAAAGACAGTCTTTAACTCAGACACAGCAATTTTACCGGAAAGAGATGTCATGTAGAAAAACCTGTCAGCAACACTTCAAATAACAATCCTATGAGAGGCTAAAGCTGCTTTGAAGCCAATGCTTATTTACCATTCTAATAGTCCCAAGACCTTCAAGAAAGATCTACTTAGCCTGCGCTTTGCAAATGGAACAACTGAGCTTGTGAAGTATCATATCTCTTCTTTATAAGTTTACTAAAGAAATTTTAATTCTTTTGACTGGAGCCTGGGGGAAGGGGAATGGGGAGAAGAGGAAGCACAAGGCACTGTGATGTGGTCCTGGCTGACCTTTAAATCATGTTTCAGAATCTGAAGAGCTGGGGTTATAGTATGACTATCACAGTCAGTACTACCCAAACATTTTAAGCTCAATGTTAAGACCTGCTTCTTAGAAAAAAATAAACCTTTTAAAATATTACTGTCTGTTGACAATGTACCTGATCACATAAAAGCTTTGAGAAAATGATCAATGAGATTGATTTTTTTTATGCTGAAAACACAACATCCATTCCGCAGTTCATGGATCAAAAAATAACTTCAATGGTCAGATCTTATTATTCAAAAATAGCATGGTCTAGTAAGTGGGCTAAGTGAGAGAATTTTTGTTCATATGTACAATAAAGTAGCTTCAATGACCAGTACATTTTATAAAGGAACAGGCACTACTTCATCTAGATGTCATTGAGAATGTTTGTGACTCCTGGAATGAAGAAAAAAAAAAAAAAAAAACAGGAGTGGGAGGAAGAGGATTACAGCTCTCGTGAGTAACCTTGAAGGGTTCAAGGCTGTGGGAGTAAAAGGAATTTTGAACTTCCTTAAAACAGCAAGAGAGCCTGAAGTGATGTAAACCACATGTATGTGGCAGGATCTCACTGAACACTGGGTTTTACTTCTCATGGTGGGTTTTGATGAGTATATGCTCCAGAGAAAGAAGCAGTGGATACTGTTGCCATAACATGGATGATGTAGAAAAGTTGCATAAACTTCACTGAGAAAGCAGCAGTAGGCTTTTGAGAGGATTGGTTTATGTTTAGGAAGAAGGAGCACCCAGGATAAAGTATTGTAAGAGCATCAGAAGCTACAGAGAAACCATTGATAAATGGAAGTGTCAATCAGTGCTGGATACCTGCACTGTTGTTTACAGAGATGCCACATCCACTGTAGGCTCTGGGAGTCACCATTCTATTATAGTCATCCATACCCATCAAGACACTTACTACCAAAGGATTCTGGATCCTGAAGACTCTACAGATCATGGGCAGTTAAAGCAAAACCTGACCTTTCCATTGCCATGTATATTATGTTTAGGTGTAATTCTATTGAACATGCAATAGACTGTGCTATATTAATGAATTAATATAACTTTCCTGTACATCAGCAAACAAAAGGCATCATGAGACTTTACTGCAGTAATCATGTATGCAGCAGTCTGAGACTGATACAGAAATATCTCTTGAGATAATATAAATCCTTTCTGTTGTTATCATTTATTTGTGTGATTCAAGGTTTCATGAACTCTGTCTGAAGTCAGAAGACCTGATTTTTACTTTAAACTTGTCATTTATAAGGTATTGATTCTGAACACATTTTATGTAATTTCTATGTTTGTATCTTCTCATTAGCAAACTGGGCATGGTTATGTCTTTTTGCCTACCCCAAAGCATTGTTGGTGTGATTAAATGAAAGAAAATACTTGGAAAAGTCTAAAGAACTTGATCAAGTCCTTAATAAATCCTTTTAGTCATATTTTTGAATATTCATCCTGTTTCTAAAATTGCAGTTTAAGGGGAAAATATTCTGTTTTTATGTAAAAAGAAGAGAAGTTAGACTTTTTGAATATTTCAGAGAAGTTGACAGATTCTGCTGCAGTGCTAGCTTATGGGAGCCTGCACTGAGGGAGAGGCTTCTGGGAAAGTTCAATGTATTTTGTCATCAAATGGGATATTTGGACCTCTTTTTACTTTCA
>LR750871.1:147500-157301 GCA_902729485.2 Mus minutoides
TATGGTGTCAAAGACACATTGGCATGAATTACATATTTTAAAAAGCAGCATAAGCCTTATCATCTGTACATCCATGAGAGCACCATGGCTGTCCTGAACAGTGGAGCTGAGAATAGCATCTTTCAGAAACATTTGGTTCTGGATAATTCCTGCATATTTGAAGATGAATAACTAAAAAAGAAAAAAAAAGTGACTGGAGGAGATAATTCAGCTGGTAACTTGCTTTAAGTGTAACCATAGAGACTTGACATTGGATTCTTAGGAACCAAGAAGAAGTCAGCGTGCGTGACCCTGGAGCTGAAGGAGATGCAGTAGGGGTGAAGATGTCAGGCTACCCATGACTTACTGGCAAGTTTATCTTGCTGATTCTAATCACTAAGCATTAAGATTTATTGAGAGGCTGTAAGGTTGACAGTGATAGAGGTAGACACTTGACATTGACCTCTGCTATCCACTCATGGAAGGCATGTGCACATACATCTGCACAGATATGCATGTACACCATTCACACTGCAACACAACCCCAAAGCTCCCACCCCCAGCAAATAATGAAAAGAAACTTCCAAACAAAACAAAACAAAACAAAACAAAACAAAACAACAAGATGGTAAAACAAAACCCTGAAACCTCCCTTCAAGGAAAGAGTTCATTACATGAGAGATTGTAAAAGATCAGCCATCTATCTAAACATTATTTATTCAAAGAAGCAGAAGATAGTCATTGATAAAAAGATTATAAAATAGGCTGTGAAAAAGAATTTCTGGAAAGAATTTGTGCTTGCAAATGTTGATTGACTGATTGATAAAACAAACCTTCAGTGATATGGAAAGGTTAGAATGTTGCCAGTCCAGACACTAATTACTACTTATGTTGGGCTATCTTTAGCTTCTTATAGCCATTCTCATGCATCCCTGTGTTGGTTCTAACATTCCATGACTAACAGATACAGTCAATCCAAACATCTTCTGCCTTGCAGATAAAAAACTTTTAGGAATGTATTAAATTTACAAATCCTCATTTCCCCTAACTGAAGGGCTAAGAGTGCATATAGAAGAGATCTCTTTGTGTTATAATAACCTTTCTGCTGTACCCACCACTGTATTTGAAAAGGGCCTTTATTTCTAACCCTCTTTGTTCTGTTAGTATAAAAACTTCATGAAACTGCTTCTGAGTAGGAACATAGAATTTGAGGAAACCTAAATCTGTTTTCCTGAGCCATGGTCCCTCTTACTTACCTCCAGAATAAACTATCTCTCATCACTTTTGAAGTGAGAATTGTGTTTTTATATCAATAAGATAAATGCACAAACTCTATGAAACAGAACAGAGATAACCAAGAAGCAACAGGCTAGCCTAAACAACCAACCAACCAACAAACCAAACCAAACCAAACCAAAGCAAAACAAACCAAACCAAAACCAACCAAACCAAACCAAAACAAACCAAACCAAAACAAACCAAACCAAACCCAACCCAACCCAACCCAACCCAACCCAACCCAACCCAACCAAACCAAACCAAACCAAAGCAAACCAAAACAAACCAAACCAAACCAAAACAAACCGAAACTAAACAAACAGAAGAGATGTCTTTGTAAAAATCCCTGCTAAAAGAAACTAAAGTTATAATAACAAAATAAAAGCCTACTTTAGAAACAATAAAGTTGGCATCATGGAAATTTAAATAAGTTAAAGAAAAAAATGTCAAAAACACTGCAGAATCTTTCATAGTGAACTTTAAAAATAAAAAGCGCAGGCGCAGGCTCAGTCTAAAATTTCCTATTGTTTCTGATTAGGTGGAACAAAGTAAAACTAAAACAAGTGGAGAGGTATTGTCAGTGCATAAGTTAAAACAGGTCTCTGAGAACAAGCAGAAAGCCCAGAAGAACACAGGATGAACGGCAGACCATCACTGGCCTAAGCACGGGTGTGTTGTTGGAGTGGTTTTAGTTAGAAGGGTTTTAAATACTTAGCTGCATCATTGCAGAAATTGTTGTCAAAGGAAACAAATGTGAAGGTTCCAGTTTCCTCTCCTGTGTGATTTTTAAAGTTAAGAAGGCAGTTTTTCTGATCTGTACCACCATTCTCAAATCCGTACAATTTCACTAAACATTTTATCCCAAGCATTTTATAACTAGCCTAGTTGTTATCTACCACAGCTTTATACACGTGCCAATCTAATGAAAATATTTTCCTTTTACGGGCCCTGCTTCCCAGATGACCCTTGCATCAAGTTGACAAAGAGTCTTCCTACTCTGTTATATGTATTCTTTACACACCTGTCCCTATGAGCAGATACAGTACCTGGTGTTCAATAAATGTATGAGGCTTGGCAATTGTAACTTTAAATTTAGCTAGGGACTATTGATACTTTTGGTACAAAGTTCATCTGCAGCCAGGCTATACACCAATAATATATGAATGAATGGTAAATATAACTATAGTAGAAAAATGGTTAGATCATCTCATTTAAATAATCTCCACCCTAAGTAATGAAGATGGTGATATTTTAAATGAAATCATGCATATTACTTATCTTAGAATATATTTATAATTAAGAGGAATTAGTGTACAAGAAGAAAATGAAGGCAGGAAGGCAGACAAGAAGAAAGGAAGGGAAGAAGGAAGGAAGGAGGTACAGGAGACAGAGAGGGAATAATGGAGGAAGAGAGCAAACTAGATGAAAATGAGTGCCCAGAACTAATGGTTAGTCAATAGAGAATGATAATTTGCATTTCCTCACAAAACATCAGGGATGCAAAGGATTTCCCTTTTAAGATAAGAATCTGAGACCATTCTGGGAATGGCAATACACATTCTTGTTCCTAGCATGTGGATGGAGGCAGAAGGTTTGGGAGTTCAAGACCAACCTTGGATGGGTGTATGAGATCTTGTCTCAACACTCCTTTCCCGGCTCAGCCAAAAAGAAAGAACCTGAGACTCAAACAAGTTGGAAATGTGGTCAACCAACATGAGACTTTGGTCTTGCTCTTTATGTGTGTTTCCCATGCACCTTTAATGACAGAAAATATAGTATCCACTGTCCTGAAGGGGAAAATATACTTAATTACACTAATGGTAACACTGCTGAACTTGTACCCATGTTCACACAGCAGTTCACTTCTTTTTCCATACATCAGTGTTTTAGAGAGCTGTCATAAAGTTATAGATGAAATGTAAGTTTCTGCTTTTATCAGCACTCATACTGCTTTGGATTTACTACTTCCAGAGGTTAAAAAAATCATTTGCATAGCTGAAACATACTGTTAGGAAGTAAGCCTGAGTGTGTGTGTGTGTGTGTGTGTGTGTGTGTGTGTGTGTGTGTCCCTAACTCCCGCTAAGGATATTGTATTTTTATACATATTTAAAATTAGGGTTTGACCCTAGCACTAATTCCTGAGAATTTTTGGGTCTGTTGTTTTCTTGAGATCAGAAAGGGCTATTCCAGGACAACACCTGTTACTGTCCATTGCAGGAGCAGCCGTCTCCTTCCCTGGATTATGTGGATTGACTGTGGGTACTGTGTACACTTTTAATACCTTTTAGCTTTTGGTTCCTTTATACAATGTATCACTATGTTATGAATTTGTATGAAAGAATACATTTCTGAGTGATAAACACAGATAGATAAAGTCTACTAAAGGCAGCTCATAACCCTCAAGGAATTAACTTCAGAGAAGCTCTGTGTCCTCCCAGTCTTGCTACTAATTTCTGAAATCATCTCTGAATGTCAAGGCAGTGTACATACAGAGCTGTAGAGGAGACACTGAATGACATTCATTGGAACACACTGAGGTTTCCATCTTTCTGCTTGCATTTATAGTTGTGGGGATTTTAGATTACAGATTCTTGTGAAGTTGAAACTCTGAACTTTGGAAATAAATCCAGACATGCCATTCATTCATTGTTTATTGCTTCTTAAAGTTTAACAGAAGTTTAGTTGGTCATGTTCAGTTACACTAAGATGAATCTGAAGTCTTCCAAATTCAAAAGATTAATTTTCAGAATTAGTTTTAGGTGATTTCGAATGCTTGTTTAGCTAGTGAAACTATTCTGAAAATTTCTGAGGTGCTCTCAAGTATCCCAAAAGGACTGGAGAATAAATCTGTCAGATATTAATATGTTATACAAATCTATTGGAAAATTACATTAGATTTCTAGAAATTTTATAAACATTCTCAAGTATATTAAAGTTATACCAGAAAATTCTTCAGGGACGAAATGAGTGTTAAGTATTCCTAAACTAAAGGATTTTTTCCATTAGAGAAAATGATTCTGACATTCCATTAGGAAAAGAATGAACCACAAGATCTGAAATATTTGTAGCTCCAAATCTTTACCTCCAGTTATAGGTTAAATCTCCTGAGAACAATTTTCATGCTTACTATAGCTGTTTGTCAAAGCCAATCTCAGGGGACCCAGGGTATGGACTTATGAATCATGCAGGACAAAATGTAGTTCCAACAGGAAAGAAAAGAAACTGTGAACTGACAACATGAATTTTTCCTAGCCAAAATTCCACCTCATAGTTTTGTAAGAAGACAATGGATATAAAACTGACAATGACATCAGCCTTAGAATGATGAGTGTGGACCTCTCTGGAGTCAGAGCTTAGAGACCCCCACATCTTCCAGCAACATGCTAAATCATTTGCCTCCAGCAACTTACTAATGGAATTTCCTTTTCCTTCCCTTTTGTATTCTAGAGCTCAGTGATTTCTGGACACTGTTCTATCAAGTTACTAACCACCTGACTCAGTTTGGTTCCTTAATGAACACTCCTCCTCTGGGTACCACACTGCTTTAGAAACAGAAATAAACTCAATGTCATCAGCCTTATTCCTGACAATAATGAGAGTATAATTTGAGAATTGTTTTTAATTTGGGGAAAACACAGACACAGACACACACACACACACACACACACACACACACACACACACACAGCCAATTGAAGGTTACTCATGTTTCAGTATGTGAGTCTACACACACATAAAGACATAAGGACTATGTGGACTCAGTGTACTTAAAATGTAGTACATAAATTCATGAGAATAATGTTATCAGGGGCATGGGGAAGGATTTGGAGTGAGAAGGATGGATATATTTTTACTAAAACCTATTGTACACCTATATAAAGTTCTCAAACAAGAATAACAAAATCATAAGAGAGAGCAACTATCTTTGAAGTCAAGTTGAAGAAGGTTAAAAAATATTTCCTGCACCATGAGGCTGCATGACTTTAATCCCAGCACTCAGGAGGCAGAAGCAGGTAGATCTCTGAGTCTGAGGTCAGCCTCATCTACAAAGTAAGTTCTAGACCAGCCAGGACTACACAGAGAAATCCTGCTTTGAAAAGCAACCATAGCACAACAAAGAAAAAACAAACAAACAAACAAAAAAACAAAATCCAACCATGTGTTACCACATGACTTACTGTTTTAGTTAGAATTATTTTAGACTGAAATAATTTATGAGAACCCAGAGTTTACATTTGTCTGGAACAACCCATGCCAATATTCTCTATAAACCAAAGTGTTAGAAAAATTATCAATAACATAGTAGAGACACCATATTATATACTTTTGAAAGTTATTTTCTTTTCCTCCTTATACAAGTTCTCTGAAACTGGAATGAAGTGATATGGGTGAATATATCTACTCTGACACTTGGCTTTCTAATTGTACCCAAGATTGAAAACACAATGCATTTCCTGTAAGGAATAAACTAAATGGATGAGAAAAATTTCAAAATCACTTGTGTTTGTGTTAGCATTGTGATTCCCTCTATTCCTAGAGTTGACTGCTTGAAATTATTTTCTATCATAAAAGCAGAGGGTAGATTCTTTCATGGGTTATTAAATGAAAATTGCTATATAAATCAAGATATACCTCTCTACCAATAATTGGTCATGGAGGACCCAGAGTTTTCCAAAACAACACAGATTATTGTTTTTGACCTCGGTTACAGATCATAATAACTACATGGTAAGGTCCTATTGCTTAAGACACCACCCATTTTGCCTGCAGAACATAGAAACATCAATCTTAAATCAACTGAGAAGTTTCCTTTCTACTTCCTTGCTTTCTTAATGCTTAAGGGTACTATGCAAGTCATTTGCTGAGAGCAAATATCAATGGTCCTACTTAGTGCTAGACATTGTATGCTGCAATACTGACCTGCGAGGTAACAAGTACAGATTGGTACAATATTTGCACATGCTATGAGATAACCAATCAGTTTCCAATTGGACTTGAAGCTTGCTTCTACTGATAGGTATATAACACCTGGTGTTATACTCCTGTTCAAACATCAGTGGCAAGTGCGGATATCGACCCTAGGGTAGAAACAGCGATTGCTTTGTTGCTCAATGACCAGACTTTCAAATCACTTTTTGAATACTTACATTTATTCTCATAGACCTGGCTGTTTTTTAGTTTTGGTTAGAGAAGCTCCTTTTAAAGGTGTTTAGTAGTCAATAAACTGTTCAAAGATCTGAAAGTCAGAGATAACTTTGTTAACATCCTATCTGAACATTCTAGAAGAGGAAGCAGAAAGACAATTGGAGCAGGGGGATGGAGAAGATTGCTATGAAATGCTGTCCTATGGACAGGACATGGCTATTGATTTCATGAACAGAGAGCAGCCACTGTGCTGACCTGGATAAGACCTGCATAAGATCAAGCTAGCTAAAATTCCAGCACAAACAGGGCAGCTGCTCCCTAGGTCCCGCCCTTTACTCCAGCAGCTGATACCTGCTGGGGGAGAGATAATAACTCCTTTTAGAACATTCCTGCTGGCAGGTTTTCCATGCACATCTGTAAAGTGCTTTTGGATTTAGCGAGTTGTCTAAAAATTAATAAAAAACAAGGAACTGAGAGGCGGACATTCTTAAGTGTACACAGGAAGAACTGAAGGAGCAAAATGGTAGAGTAGATATGGACATAGATTATTGAAGATATGCATCAAATTCTCATGAGTAAAGAATACTATAATTTAAAATCTCAATATAAATGAAAGTTAAAGTCTATGTAAAAGAGTTATAATTCAACAGGGAGAGAAAAGAAACAGGTCCATAAGCTGAGTGCATTAAAAAAAGGTGTTTCACAATGACGCCAAGACAGCTGAAATGATTTCACAATGTAAAAGGAAGGAGAGAAACTTAAAAAAGAAATTACTGAGCACTTATCAAACTGAACACGTACTCTGAAGGACTTTAGTTTGAATGGTCTTTAATTGAAATGCATGTTTTAATGAAACATTTTTAAAATGACATGGATTTTTCTTCTAGCTCTCATAAAAAACAAACAAACAACAACAAAAGAACAAAACCAAAATAAAACAAAAAAACAATCACAAGGAAGCTTTTTAAGGCCCAACCTGTAGAGATTTAAATTTTTCATTTATTTCCCACTATCCACAGCATAAGTAAAGCCCTCCTCTCAGTTCTCCTCACAAAACTGACCTTTTATTTTAAATAAATGCTTCCCAGCAATTCAATTTGAAATCAGCATTTTAATAATAGTAAATGGTCCTCCCACATTTCTGCCATGGACTTTAAATATGACATTTAAGTATAATTCTTACCTTTTTATTTTTAAAAGAATGAAATGCCAACCAAAGGAAGCCAACAGAAAATCAAACACCAGGAGCCCATGAGATGCTCAGCGGGTAAAGGTGCTTAACATACAAGTTTGGTGACCTGAGTTCGATCCCTGAAACCCACATGGTGGAAAGACAAAACTGAATCCTGCAATTTGTTCTCTGACATCCACATGTGTACTGTGGCACACCACACATACATACACACACACACACACACACACACACACACACACACACACACTTGAAAACCAAATAGTGATATCAAAACTTAAAAAGCAAGTGAATAAAATAGCAAGACTCTAAATGAAATTTTGGAAATACCTTTCCATTCATTGACATCAATTCATTCTTACTGGAAATGAGACAAAGTATTTATAAAATGACTTATTGATCTTGCTGTGTCTTATTGTCTGGTTCATTTTTTTACATTTGTTAGATTACTAACTCACATTTAGGAATTAGCAGGACCTGAGAATACAAATAAAACAAGTATTATTGAATTGTCTTATAATTTTCAAAGCATTCAGAACGGCTTACATACTCAGAAACAAATCTGCATGAGTATTCCAAACAAATCACAGGCATCAAACATGCTTGACTCCTGGTGTAGTGTCAAGAGGCAAAGTGACATCCCTAGACAGGGAAGCACGTCAAGGCCAGTGTGGTATGCTGCTGATGTGGCTTATTAATTAACCTCACTTACATGGGTCAAAGCACAGTATGTTCCACCACACTAGAATTTGCCATGAGGAAAATATCTTTGGTGTGGTAAAAGTTTCTTTACAGTTGTACAAATTATTTGTTTTTCTCTAGTGTCTTTTCACTGAGTCCCTCAATACTGGGTAGCACTGCCTTAATCTGATAATGTTGTGATTAGGAATAATTAAAATGGTTAAAATTCGCCTAACTGGTGTCAGGGAAAAATCAACTTTCTTTATCTTTTGTGTTTAGGTGTGGTATGGTGTACATGTGTATGCCAACGCTGACCTATATGCAAAGTTCAGAGATCGTTATTGGGTAAGATGCTTAGATAGGTCTCCACCTTACTTTCTGAGTAAGAATCTCTCAATGGATCTGGAAGCCATGTATTTGGTAGTATGATCCAAGGACATGTGTCTCTGCTTTCCTAGTTCTGGGACCACAGATGCATTGCACTATGTCCAGCTTCCTGTGCTAGAAGTATGAACTCAGGTCTTCATGTTTGTGCGGAAAGGGCATTAGACACTGAACCATCTCTCTAGACCCTCTCTATAGTTTTCATTACTACATGAACTTGTCTCTAAAGTTTTTATAGCCTTAGAAGAAATTGGTAAAAATAAAATCCTTTCTTTGGAATAAAAACTGATAAAGATGTTATATGCATAGGAAAGAAAATCTGATGTCAGGAGACAAGGCATTTTCTTGAAATAATATTAAGTCTCAGAGTTCCGTCGTTTACTGTCTCTTTTGTGATTTTTTTGTTTAGTATGCATGTTGATTATCTTTCAGACTTTCTGTATTTCAGCTTATCTCAATATAAAGGCCACTTATTTATGAAAGCAAAAGGTTCATGAAAATTATCTTTATATAAGTAAGTGCTTTTTCGATGTCTATAACTCAGATTCAAAGAACAGTATTATAAAATTTCCAAATGGACATCACTCACTATAAATATGTTTTATAATAATGGGACTCTGGCCAGGAAAGAGGGTTCAATGGTTAAAAGCATTGCTCTTATTGAGGACTTAGGTACAGTTTCCAGCACTCACATGGTGGCTCAAAACTGCCTGTAATTCCAGTTTCAGGAGATCCAATGCCTCTTCTGATCTCCATGGACTCCTGCACACATGTGGTGCACAGACATATATTTTGGCACACACACACATATATACATAAAGTAAGATAAAGATTTCTAAATAAAAATTGCTACAGGAAATAATCAGTAGTAGTGTATTCTACTTAACATCAATTAAAATTTATAAATCTTTGTTTACAAACTGTTTTGTTAGCACTAATTGACAGCCTTAAAACAAATAGTACACTAAAACTGTAATTGTTTTTTAAAAGCGAAATTATTGATTTACTAACTGAATAGCAAGCGTTTTCTAAGCTTTAAACTATAATTAGTAGAATGTAATGAGACCAAGCTCATCAGGAGAAAGCACGGAGAGAGCAAAATGGATCCTTCCCTTAAAAAATAATACAGCCAGTGAAGAAAA